>VXAK01015362.1:39518-67551 GCA_013399435.1 Arenaria interpres
CAGCCTGTCCAGGTCCCTCTGAAGGATCAATACCATGAATGGCATTGATCTGAATTATGGGCACTGCAGGTGGCAGAGCATAGATTTGAGCCTTAGCATCCCACCCTGGGCCAGGAAGAAGGGAAAGCCTGTCCTCCTATGTCCTGGGAGGAACCCCGAGCCATGCCTCTGCAGGTAGCTCGATGTGACATGCCGTGGTGGAGGGCAGCTTTGGCTGTCACCTTTCCCAGCAGGGCTCACAGACCTCAGGGAGAGAAGCGCTGGAGCTCAGCTGGCGGAGCTTTGCCTTAGTTAACAGCATCGTTGACAACCCTGTGGCCTTTGTGAAAAAGTGTTCTCAGCCCTCAGGCTGGAAAGGTTGGACACCTCCAACTGATTTATCCAGAGGCACTGACACAGACAAGCAAGGTCCCAGCCCAGGGAAGTTTGTGGAAGATGGATAACACAGCACAGATATTAATGGGCCATAAGGGAAGCCGGCGGAAAATGTGAGAAAGCTACTGGTAGCTGACACTTGCCTTTCAAATTTAATTGCCCCTTGTCTGGCTGATGGGGGGATTTGAACCTGGCACTTCCAGCGCTGGAAGCACACATCTCCAGGGTCTGCATGAAAGAGCAAGGACGTCGCAGCACTGCTGACCCATCCCTTCTGCTCATGGCAAGGATTGAACCTCAAGTTCTCCAGCCAGACATTCACAATTAACAACATGCACACAGGAGAGCATCTCCATATCAACCCATTATCATCGTCTGCCCTCGGACAAGCCTAAGAGCAAGTGAGGAATTCCCCACACGGCATCTGCCTCCTCAATCATTGAGCAAGTTTAAAGCCGTTCTTGGCACAGCCCCTTGTTCAAAGCTCTGCTTCAACCTGAAGACACTAAGAGTGGGTTTCCATCCCACCAGCCCCATCCAAACTGATCACTCGGTCCTCCCTCAAGGCAAATAGCCACAAGTAAAGCGCAATTCATCTTAAAATACGGATGGTAAACAGATCAGTCAGCCTCAACCCTGGAAAAGCTTCCCCTACTCCACTGACTAGAAAGGTAAAGAAGGCTGATTAGCTCTGATGTAATATCTGTATCATGTCACCACAAGATGCTAAAAAGTGATGTCAGAGTCATGTCTCATGAAAAGGGAGTCCTAAGGCACGACATCTCAGAAAATCCCAGGAATAATGTAGAATAGAGGTAGCAAGATGATGATATGATGATCAATAAAGCTGAGAGGTACCAACGGTGCTGAAAGAGAAGCCCACTGCCAATTGAAATGTGATGTCTCCTCCCAGGTGGAGGAGGAGTAGTGGGAATTCATTACTCTGCTAGGCACCCACCTTCTGCCTTTGGCCTTTTCTTGACAAATGAGTTCTGCAGTTATCAGAAGTAACTAGATATTTTTGGGTACTTCCTTTTGATAGGGCAAATTTTATATACCCTAAAGGTGATGGAGCTTCAGGAAGCACAAACCTAACCCACTGTATGTCAGATCCCTCTGAAGTGTTTCCTATAGGCCACAGAAATATTAAGTCATCCAGATTCCCTCAAAAGTTGATTTCCAGTCTCCATACTCCAGTCTACACTTGGTTCTTCCATATGTACCATCATCTATAAGGCCTGAACCTTTTCAAGGCTTGTCCATTGTATTTCAACTGGAGGTTTTGCAACAGATCAAGGACAAATGTCTCTGATCGTTACACAAGGTGGGCTAGAATGAGCTCCCTGGTTTTCAAAGGCAGGAGGAAAGTGCAAAGAATGACTGAGAGTGTCTCAAAAGAGTTTGCACAGAGCAAGAATGGCATCCTGCATCGTGGCGTTACAGGTTTAACTGGGCAGCTCTCCTGCCCCTTGTCTGGGATGCTCCAGCAGATCTCCAAAGTCAAAGGACAGCCACTGGATGAGATGGTTTCCTGGTATGTTGTGACCACTCCTTATTACAGTGTACTCTCTCTACTCCAGCCTCTCTTGGTATCCTGAGCACTTTGGGCAAGGTCTGGCAGTTGTACACACACCCAGCACCCATCCAGAGTACATCCACATATTTGGGGCCATCCCATATGTGGGCGGGATTGAACCCTTGCTGCTCACCTCAAGAATTCATCCTCAAGGAGGTTTTGAATGCTCCCCCCACCCCGTTTTCTGCCAACACTGTGATCTATCTTCCCTGAGACACACAATAGTATGTGATTTTGATTTTCGGATGAACAATGACAATGAAGAAGATAAGACGAAAAAGCTTCACTTAATTTTCTCTGTTAATGAGACACATTTTGTATTGCTGCGTCCCTCCTCCTCCTTACTCTGAGCTTTCACTGATTCAAGGATCTGTTACCGGGTACTCATTGGAAACAGCTCATCTCTGTTTACTGTCTCTGCAGGAGATATTATTGCCTCTCACCACTTAAATTCATGATTATTTTTTTTCTGTTTGTTTGTCTTTTTTGCATCTACAGCCTTCCTTCTCACCTCCATTTCCTAGTTGGAGAGTGCTTGGATATTCAACCTACTTTTGAGACAAACCTTATTTCTTATCCTTAGTGTGCAAGGATATTAAGCCTGTGTGCAAGACAAGGGGTCATGTTCAGATTGCCTACACCAGGTGCCTTGCTCTGGTACCACAATGATGGAGCATCACTAGCCACGGGCTATTCAGTCACTCACCTCCTTTGTAGCCCACGGGGTCAAGAGGAGAAAAAGATGCAATCCCAAATTTAGCCGTCCGCACTTTGAATCACCAGTCTGAACATGAGACCTGATTTGTCTCCCAGTGACAGCGGTGACTGATTTTAATAAGACTGGGATGGTTTTCTAGCAGAGAGGGAATGTCCAGCTGCCCTGGACACCAGACAGAAGACCCGATAGTGACTTCATACATGACCTTTGTTTCCATGGGCACCGATGTGCCTTTTGCTGGTCTTCCACGTGTGTAAAATGGAAGTAGGATTTCTCACCCCGACTCTGCCGGCTGTGCAAAGAGCAAGATCACAGGCAGCTTTTCCTGGGGAAAGGTAGAGCTTCCCAGGTGCTGTTGAGACCTCACTGTGTAGGAAGTGACTGATGTGAGAAGGGGAAGGCTCATGCATGTTCATGTACCAGCATAAGGGACATAAAGCCAGGAGACCAGGCTGGGAGATCAAATCATTGGCCGCATGGCTTATTTTGAAACAAAGTTAAGCTATAGCTCTCAGTTATCAGCATGATCACTGAAAATATAAGAACATTATACATTTTTATTCCTTTTTTTTTGCCCCTGTGCTTGCAGCTAGGAAGCACTCCTCCTTTGCCTTTGCAGGTGTCTGAGGGAAGGTCCTAGAGACTGGGTTCATTGCCAAGACCATTAGAGTGGGCAGCAGCCTGTTCTCCTCCTCTTCCAGCATTTCCCTGTCGCTGTGCCAGAAGCAGCTCACCCCAATTTCAGTAGGGATGACATGAACATAGCTCCAGACCCTGTCTGAGGATGCTGAGCAAGGCTGATGACGAGCGGCTGGTGTTTGTCACTACCTCAGTGCCCCTACTTCGGGTTAGCTTCTGTTACCCCTCTCTAGAGAGACTTTCTGCAGCCATGGATGGAGGGGGCACGACTGACCCAGCTGAGAGCAAAGGGGTCTCATGGCCAGGGTGGAGCCAAGCGGTCAGAAACGGGAAAGCTCAGCAGAGAAACTGCTTGTAGAAAATGGGCTGTCATTGTCTCCGCTGACCCTTTCCCTCTGCCGAGCCAATATCGCAGCTTTCATTTCCAGGCAGCAAGCTGGAAACGTTTCCTTCCCTGCCTGCGGATGCCAAAGGTGCCTGAGCCGAGACAGGAGCTTTCAGGGCAGCTCATCACGAAATGCACCGCAATAAACCACTCGCAGGGCTGGAGCGGTTGCTCTGCTGAGCACGGTGCATGCTTTCTGCCTTCCTCCACCGCACCGCAGCGCAGCCTGTCAGGAGTGGGACAGTCACAGCCTTTGCCTGTCAGACTGTGGGATTTCTCTCTCTCTCTCCCCGTCTCCCTGCCTTTGGTGCAATGCAGTATTTTCTGCTCGAGCTGCTTCGCTCACTGGAGCCCTGCGAGTGCCGGAGAAAACGAGGGGGTTGCTTTGCAAAGCCTCCCTGCATGCAGCTCCTGTTCCCAGCTTCGGCGGGTCCACGCTTAGCCCAGTGATAGAGGAGGAGCGTGAAGAAGACCTTTTATGCCCCGGTGCTGCTGCCTGCTCATAACAAAGTGAAGGCTGGGAAAGGACTAGCGAAGATGTCCGGTGGGAAAGCCCCATTTATGGGGAGTTTGTGCCCAGAGCACCAGCCTGCAACTCAGAAAACATCTCAAGATGTTCCTCCGTGTGTCAGCTGATGTGGAGAGGGATTAGAAAAGACACTGGTAGTGCATAGCTTATCACATCTAGGATGGAGAAAAAAACAGCTAAGTAAATTCATATTTTTACTGGCTAGTGATAGGGCAAGGCCTGTCTACACCGCCTCACAGCTAGCTCCTTTATGGTGGAGTGCCACGTCCACACTGCAGAGCACCAGAGCCACAGCTTGTCCATACCCCTAAGCCATAATAATTATGTTTTGGTGGATTTTATTCTCAAAAAATGCCTGAAATGTAAAAGTTATGCCCCAAAAAATTGTGCAGGTTTTGTCTCAAAAGCACAAGAGGATTTGTGTCTTTGGGGATGATACCAGGTGTGAAGCAGCAGGTGAGCTAATAGACATGCACCACGAGCAGTGGTGGGACCAGGTGTAGGAGCTACCCAGGGAGCTAAGCTTCAGTGTAGATGGATCACTTTGACATTCTAGGCAGAGGCTGCAACCCAAAATTCTTGGATAATCTTCGGGAAAATAACCACACATCGCTGTTGCAACTACTTCTGGCAGAAACCCAGCCCTACCGCGTTTTGTGTATGCACAGGAATTAGGAAAAATGCATAAAATGCGTTGTGGTTTCCTGCCTTTACGTAGAAACCTGCCTCCGTCCCTCGCATTGCAACCGCTCGCACCTTCCAGCCAAACCTCCAGAGCTTCGTCCTGGAGTATCCCTACCCTGTTCCTTGCCCAACGGCACAGAGAGCAGCTTTACGCCTCAGGTGACACTTAGGCCTCCTCAGCAACTTGTTTAATGGGTTGTGCAAGGCCCAGAGCAGCGAATGGTGGGTTATTGCCCTGCTTTGCGTGCTCGGTGGAAGGGTCCTCGATCACCCTTGCTCTGCTGAGCCAAGGAAGGAAGGATGGAGGCAGACGGCACCAACACCCTGCTTCTCTCCTCCTTGCTCCTGTCCACTCTGATGAGAGGCAGGCAGAGTTTCTCCTTCCTCAGCAGCCATGGAGCTTGTTTGAAGCAATTTGGAGGCAATTGAATGAAAAGGAACAAATGAGTGGATATTGCAGTTTATGGATGGCTGAGTCAAACCCACAGGCGGTGATTAGAGGCCCACAGTCCCTTTTATGCCCACAGTAAGAAAATGACTTAAATTGGTTCCATTTTAGCTCCAAACAGGAGGTGAAGTGGTAGTAGGCTGGATTGTCAGTTATGCCACCTTTTAATATTCATCTGGAGGAAAAACAAAACAGAACAGATTTTTTATTTTAATTTAAATAAAGTGTCAGTCGATCCAAAGCAAATTTCTCTGGCTTCCATCCTCTCCTTCTAGCTGAGATGCAAAGAAATGAAGGTGGGGGAAGCAGAGAATATGCAAGTGCAACTTCCCCACTCTTTCTCCCACCTTCTTCTGCCCTACCAATACTTTTCAACAAGGCTGTTTGCCAGCCGGGCCCTTGTTGACACTATCCCTGGTGGTTCCTCACCTTCTCCCTTGCCTGTTTGCGATCTCAGCCTGGCTGACCCAACGCAGCTGCAAAGTGTCTATAAGATGAGCATGCCATAAAAAAAACTTATCTGAATTTTAGCTTCATCACTGCCTCTGCTACTGATTTTCTGAGTGACCTCAGCTAAACCACCTGAATTTTTTTCCCCAGAACTTATGCCTGCTTGCTGCATTGCCATCAGCCATGCTAAAATCTGTAGGTAACTGGACTGGAAAAGGCAGGCCAACACACTTGATGTTTCAGTTGCCTTTCTATGGCTGGGATTAAAAAGACTTCTCAATCCTGCACCTTCAGGGTTGATACCAAAGGGCCTCTCAGGACTCATCACTGTGGCCAAGGCAGCCAGACCTTCTACCCACTGAGACCAGGTTGAGGTGGTGAAAAATGAACGGGGACTGGACTTTCTTCCAACATGAAGCTTGTTTGTAGCTGGGGTGCGCACCAGACAGAAAAGTGGATCCCCATCTTTGAAAAACATATGGTCTAAACAGACAATAAGGAAGAAAAGGACAGAAATTCACCCGAAATCACTCAAAATATCGGTGTCCAGGATAGGCTTGATATGCCTTATTCACTAACCACTAACCATGGAGTCTTGCCTCCATGTTGCAAAGAAAAAGCTTGTGTCTTTGTATTCTTAAACTACTTTCTCTCATCAGTGTTACTCTCAGGGTTTTAGTTTGTTTATTTATTATTAGGGAAAAAATACAGTCAGGTTTAAAATGTACTTGTCAACCTCCATCTCTTACAGTCATGTTTTCCAGCCTCCTGGGACAATGGCTACCATGGCATCCAAATCTGAATCCGCCACATCAAGTCTCCTCCTTTGTCAACTGATGGAAACTTGACATTTTTCAAGTCTTTCAGAGAAATTACAATCAAAACAAAACAAAATACCACCCAGCAAAATCCCCCAGAAAACCGAACACACTTAGAACATCAACTGATGAAGCTACATCAAGTTTTCAACAGATACAAGGAGAAAAAAACACCCCCCTGGATGACCAGTCTCCTTGCAGCTCATGGTAATGCTCATTCTAGCCCTACCTGCTCTATGTGCTACAGTGATTGTGCTCTTGTTTCGTCAACTTGTCTTTTTAGAGCTTGAATTTTGCGAAAGCAAAAATACAATGCCAATTTATGTGGGTACGGCCTTCCATGCCAGCAGCGTCATGTATTTTCCAGAGATAAAGGCAGAGCAGCCCATACGCAGTTCAAGGTGCACTTTGGGGGTTCATTTCACTCTCAGCTTTATTCAGCTCTTGTATATAATCCCAAGGAACCCACTTCTTCGCTGTTACCTCTTCCAGTCTTTACATACTCCAATGTCTTCCAGGTAGAGATGTATCTCACTGGGGTCCCCAGCAGTTCTCATCTCAAATGGCCTTTCATTTCAGCTGGGGCCTCAAATTATGATTATAATGCAGAGAAGAGAAGGAACATCTGCACAGAGCAAAGGACAAAAGTACTGTATGAGAGAGCAGACAGAAACAAGGCCAAGAGCAGAACAGAAATAGATGGGGAAAAATACACTTTTTCCTATTAAAAGGCCTGGAAAAGGAAAGAGCAGCGCACCAGATCTCCAAAATTGGTGGATGCTCAAGTCATTTGTACTAAGCCTGGGTGGAAGGTGGGAGAAAGGCTGGACTGGAATATTATTCCTGGGCTGCTGGAATAAGCACAGATGGGAGAAAAGGCATTAGGGTTTGATGCGGAATGGAGTAAGTCCCTGAAGATATCCAGTTACAGAGACTTTATAACACTTCGGTGGAGTTACTTCATTTCTGCTGTTACATGAACATGTAGAGCATGACAGAAGCTGGAAAACTATGAGTGGTGAGAGAGTCTTTTGGTGGTTACAACACTCGTCAGCAGCTCAGAAACTATAGATGTCAATCGTGGCTCCACTCCAGTATTTTTTTGAACCTGACCACTTGCTTGCAGCTAGATTTCCCAAAGAACCCAGCTCCTGAGCTAGCTGCAAAACAATTTTATTTGTTTATCTGTTGCTCCTGTAAAACATGCTGAGATTTAGTTGAAAAAACAGACACTTGGAAACGGTGTATTTATAGGTTTTTAAGGAAAATCACGCTTTCTTTTTGTTCCAAATGATTTTTGATGAAAAATGTGCATTTTCAGAGAACCCTCCCTTTTTCTGTTTTTAATTTTTTTTCTTTCTTTTTTCCTTTTTTTTAATAGCAACTGCAACAGACGTTACGCAGACAAATCCAAAAACCTCACATGGAATAAGCTCTAGGACTCCTGACTAAGCACCCAAGTGAGGAGATCAGATTTCCCAAAATTGCCCAGCCTGCAGGAGCCCTCATTTGCACCAGAAAAACTACATCCATCAGAAACTATTCCTGGCCCTGTGTAGGGACTCAACCCAAACTCTCTGGAGTCATTGTGTTTGGTCTTTTCCTTGGGATGTAAGAAGTTGTGGTCTGCTTTTGGGTGGCCCATGTAACAGCTCCATCACACAGGAATAACTGAATTTCTTTACATAGCAACCCCAATTCTACACCACGGGCTAGAGAAGATGAATGCTGTCACCATGCTGCTGCAAACACCAGTCCTGCCAACTGCGGAGTGTCAGGAGCCACTTTCCGAACTCCTCCCTCCTCCCGAACAGTTTGGAGCTCAGCCACAGCCCTGGAAGAGGGCCCAGATATTTATGTTCCTGGACCTTGGCTCATGGCAGCCAGTGTTTGGTTTTGAAAACAACTGCTGATTAAACAGAAATCCCCTGCCGAACAAACAAAAAGAGTATTTTCTTCCCCATTTTTGTCCATACAGCTACATGCCTGGGCTGGAACAGGACTGTTTTGCTGGACAAATCTCTCCTCGGCAAATTCCAGTAGAGGATGCACTGGTTTGGCTCACACCAGCGTTGATGCTCCCAGGGACTCAGAGCCTGCAGAAGCTGGGAGATCATCTGGAGAGTGAGGGGAAAAGGCTTTTCTCAATTGATTAAACTAACACTCAGTAAAATTGATAGGGAAAAGCCCGAATAATCTTCAGTGTTCTCCCTCAAACCCTGCAGAGTTTGATTTCAGTCCCTAAGTCCTTTGCTTGCAAAGCAGCTTTCACTGGTGACAGCCATTGCAGCCCACAAACAACCATCTTACACAGCCCTTCAAAATGCTCTCAGTTTCCCTCAGGTTAGAGTGGTGATGCGACAACCCTGAAGCACTCCAACAAGTTGCCATTCTGACACTGAAATAGCTGAGAGCTGGCCTCCAAGGGACCACAACCATTCTTTCCACCCCCAGTGCAATGCTTTGTTATCCCCAGTCGGACTCTGTGCCTTCACACAGATTTTGCTTTGTACTGCAAGTGACCCAACTGCTGTCAGCTTTGATGCAGACTCTACAGTGCGTGTCCAAAACATTTATAAAGTAAATAAAGCAGACGATGTTTGGGAACAAAATAACATGCAATTTTGAAGATTGGGTATGACTGGTGGCTGGCAGTTCTTGGCCATGAGCTCATCCACAACGTACTTTTTAAAATGGCCTTCCACATTTGGTGTGTGTCATGTCATAACCACAACCTTCCTCTTCCTTTCAAAAGCCATCTTCAAGTGGGAACTAACAGCTGGCAAAAACTCACTTCCTAAAACAACTTCCAGCTCGCATCATCCACATGTCTCTGGAGTATCTCCTTTGTGCATGCAGAGCGCTGGACTACATGGACCATGGTCCTCCCACCGCACTCTCTTATGCTTGACTATGGATTAAATTTGTGATACCACATTTCCTGGGTAAACGGTTGATGCAAGAGTGCATTGCACTATCTGGGAAGAGACTCACTAGATTTTCCAGAGAGGCTTTGCAAAGGAAGCCAAATTTTCAGAACAGCTCAACAGGCTGGGTATGGAGCTGGTCTGAAGATCTGGGAGCTCTCATGGGTCAGGAACTTCTGAAAATCTGAATTCTTTGGGAATCTTGTACCATTACTTAGTCAAAGTGTTACAGGAACCCATGGCATACCCAGCCTCTGTGCTGTCATCTTCTGAGTCCTACCTATGCATTTTCAGCCTCTTCTATTACATACCATTTAGGAATGTTCATTTAGGAATAAATGAAAAATTTCCATCACAAATGATTTCTCCAAGCAATAATATTTTTTTTCTCCAAACTACATTGTTTTTCCAATGTTATCTTCAACACCAAAACCCAACAGCTCAGTGCCTCAAACCTGAAATGTTTGAATGGGAGTATTTCTCACTTGCCTTTAGCTCTATCCTCCCACAGTGTCAGACTCCCTGCCCGGGATACATCTTTAACAATATACCACCAACTTTTTTCAGGGAGATGGTGATGATAGAGGAAGGTGCAGACTAACAAGATAGTCTAGAAAAAATGGAGCAAATCTTCCTAGGCTCCAGAGAGTGATACATTGGAATTAATGTTTCACATTTTCCAGCCTTTCCTCAAATTAATATTTTCACTAAGTACTCCCAAAAACATCTAAGGAAGAAGAGATAGAAATTTCTTCATCCATCTATAACTGCAATAGTATTCCATGAAAAAAAAAGAAAAAGCTTTTCCTACTGTCTTTCACACTTTCTTTAAAATTAGTTCTTGTGAAGGGAACTTGGGATCCCATCTTTGAATGACAGAAAGATGTTAGATGATTTCAGTGATGCAATTTCTCCTCTTTTTGCTGTGTCATTTCTGCTCATCTCTGCTCAAGCAGTTGAAAAGGCATCCAGCCTGCCTTGGACAAGTGACCATCTGACCTGGACAGGAGTCCCTGTCATGTAATCCACCCAACAGCTCTCAAATGGTAATATCCTTTAGTTGGCTGTTGGTCTAACTTGAATTGGTCTGTGAGCCAGTGACCTGCAGGCAAAAAACTTTGGTATTCCCTTATTAATGGTGGTCAAGCCAAAGGAATTTGTATGGTTGAATTGAATGGTTACAGGAAAAATATGAGTGGATAGAAAAGCACATTCACAAGTATTTTGAGGCTTGAGAGCCGAGTCACTAAGTCTATTGAGAATAGCTCTGAAGAGAATGTGTTTGGATGGAACTAAGTAAAGGGAAATAAGAGCTTTACACTGACATATTTCTTGGCAGGCACCATGGAGCACTGTCACCAAAGGGTAGGTGAATACCCTGGTCACTAGAATCCTTTGAAATCAGGTTGCCCTCAGCAAGTACAGAAGTTTCAGTACAGAAACAATCTTGTACTGGCCATAAGATGATCTAATTGATCTTTCCGTTTCTCATTTCTAGCCCTTAGTCCTTTGGATCACCCATTTCATCTGGTGCAATTCCCTTACTTCCTGGTCTGAGGTGGACTCACCTCTCTAGTCTGCAGAACGATGATGCTCTCATTAGTTTTCATTCTTAGCACTTGGTCATGACTTCCATTATATAGCAGATGCTTACTGCGGTTACCAAGAAAGAAGAGAGAAAACTAGTAGCTTCATCTCTGGCCTACTGTTTGTGATGCTGGTAGACCCATCATAACTTTCATAGGTCTTGCATGCTGTATTTGGCAGGAGATGGGAACATATAACCCTACCCATACCTCTATGAAGAGCATGTCTGATTCCAGCCTGGTCCCATATAAGACCACAGGATTAGCTTACAACAACTGAGAGGGAGGTGCAAAGCCCCGAAATGGTCTTCTTCATCCACAACTCCTCATATTATGCTTCATAACATAAAATACATTTTTCTGCAGTAGGTCTGTCCAAAGATCCTCCCTCCAGCCCACTAACCTGCTTCCGAAGATGGGCAACTGCAGATACCTAGAGAGGGAGTATACAAAACTGTCCAATTATAGAATGATCCATCGCCCAACTTACCCATTCAAAACCCATTCCTCTTTCTATCATGGCTACAGCTCTTCAATGGGATAGTGCACATGGCAGGTAGGTAGCTTCAAGGAAGGCATATGTTCAATATATTGTTCTAACTCTGATTCACAGCAGCCTAGAAAATTTGGAGGAGACTGATGGCATTGGCTTAATAAAATTAGGTGTCCTTCTTGGAAGAAGTTAAAATTATTCTAGTTGAGTGAGTGTCTTGGGCAGGACCTACTATTTAGAAAGCTCAATTGTGTATAGACACCTCTTTTGGACTAAGACAACCTAGAGGAGGCTCAGGGCGTGATCTAGAGAAAGACTGCCTTCAAATGTTTGTGTCCATGAGTTTGAGGACTCCGAGTTCATTGGAGAATCTTTCATATCCTCACTTCCACTTGGATGGAAACAGGAGTGCTTTGCTGCATTTGACTGAAGAACCAGAAAGTTCAAAAGCAGCAATAAAGTTAGATATCAAAGCGAGGAAAAAAGGGGAAAAAAATCTAGTTTGATGATAGGGTTTAGGGCAAGTCTTTCTCTCCTCAAAATTCATACGCCCAGCCCCAGTGATTTGGCAGTGGAAACACCTTGATCTTGAGGGTCACCAAGAAGTAGGAAACAATTGAGGTAGGTCTTGAGCCTGTAATTTTCTTTCACCAAAAAAACACAGGAAAATTGAGACTTCTTCTCTCATCTTGAACTGGGATGAAACTAGAAGCCATGCCCATGCACACATGTCGGTGGTGGAGAACAGTCTCCTGCTATTCTGTCTCTCAAGTTTCCTCCACTTGGATGAATGCCAGGGACAGGCGTAGGATCACACTTTTCCTTGCACTACCTGCCCAAGTTCTTAACCACACAGATGATCCAAAAAGGGGCACGACCTACCCCCTGCCCACTTTGAGCCCGAGTTTTAGGACAAAGCAAAGCAGCTGCCTTGAAGTGCAAGCCCATGATGTTGCCCCTGGTCGGATGACGATTGAACTGCCACGCCAGCATTTTTTACGGCAGTTTAAAACACTATCAAGACGGCATCAAACTGCCTTTTATATCCGAACCCAAATGGCCGTGGAATGGAGCCCAGAGTGAAATGCTAAATTGGATCCTATCAAATCAGCATCAGATCACACAGGCTAAGCGGTAATGAATGGCTCCTAACGACGGAGTCCATCATTATGAAGTAATGACAAAAGATACATAACCACTGAGGTCTCCAACAGTGCAACCAGCCGCCACCCATCACCTACCCCCTCCACTCTGTCTGTCGCCTGCTGATTTTTTCCTATTAGGGTGAAGCTTTTTTCTGGGGAGTGTTTTTCTCCCTTTAACTGGCAAAGGGTTTTAGGGCTCATTCAGGATAAATTATTCAGTCTAAACGGAGATGCCATAAATCTTAAACGGCAAACAATAGATGATTCTCCCTTTAGACTCACAGAGCCTACAAAACTAATCTCCTGCTAAGCAATAGTATGTCCCACTACAGCTGCTGATGGCAAAATTTACAAGGGTAGCATTTGTTTCCTTATGTGCATCTATATTTAGATTGCCGTAGGGCCTCCCCTTCCCACAGCAACACAAGGCAACCCATCGTTGCACGTGTAAACTGGTCACCATGGGAGAGAGAGTAACAGAGAAATGGCTCACCAGCTCACAGTTTGGAAAAGACTCCGTCATGCAAACTTTTAGCTATTTTGATCATTAAATAAGGACACATAAAAGTGGAAGGAAGGATACAGCAGAACGTGTAAGTGAATTAGGATTAGCAGTCCCATGTACTGTTTTGCTGAGATTTAAGCCTCTCGCGTAGCTAAACTTACACTTGTTTTCTTGGAAAGTGTGGTCTTGGCATGAAATCTGTACTGTTTAAAGTAGTTTTACCCACTCCGAACCCAGAGGACCCATCTGAAAGAAGCTGAAGCCTCAGACCTACCTACAGCACTCAAATCTCTGCCCCATCACCCAAGCCAGCATCTTTTTCTCCCACCAGAATTCAAAGCACAGACTAAGTTTGTAGCATCTGGAGGGTGGTGCTGCTCCTTAAGGAAGAGAACCAGCTCAAAATACAGAAAATCCCCACCACAGGCTTAGTGCCAGGAGCCAGCTGATATAACACTGTGGCTAGCACAAGAGCTTCGGCCACCGAATGGAAATAGCTGTCAGTGGATCCTCGGCGAGCCACATTTCCCCTGGCTGAGGACTTGGCCTTCTGTGTTTAAATCTTTCATCACATTGCACACCCACTCCTTCCTGCCATCTGCCAGGCGCGCCATGCCCCGGGCCAAGTCTGGTGCCGGCTGCTTCTCCCCGCGCAAGCCTCCCCTGCCCAGATATGCCCAAGTGCTTCTGCACACTCCAACTGCTCTTCTCAACCCAGAGAGGAGCCAAGTCGGGAGCTCTGCTGTCATTTCCCCTACCCCCACATCAGCTGTAGCAGGAGTAAGCAACTGCTTTGGCTTCTCTTTACCTTTCAGGGCCATCTGGACAACCTCAGACCTCGTGCTAAGGGAGATGGAGGAGGGCCAACAGCACCTTCATGTTGTCACCCAGGAAGCAAGTTATAGCCTGGAAACAGGAGGTTTATGTACATTCATGAAATAGTCAGGGCTTCCTTGTGCTCCTTTATGGCTGCAGAGTCCTCTGGGAATGGCATGGACTCCTAATGGATGCTGCATTAGCTAATCCAGTGATTCAATTACTTCTAAATACTCTCTGGTGGCAGGGGCTAGTCTTCCGGCTCACTTACTGGAAATAGTTGCTCTTCCAGGGGGAGGGGAGATGATCTTCCATTATAAGAAGCATCCCTCTCTCTTTTCTTTGCATTGTCTTTCCACAGGTAGGAGTCAGCCTCCAAGGGCACAGATGGAGTCACATAGACCTGAGATCCAGTATTTCTCTCCCCAGTGAGTCGGACACAAACCATTCCTGGCTCCACCATCATAAGAGTTGTATGAAGCTAGGTGACACCAGCTCAGCACAGTGATGCCCCAGTGGCCACCAACTTGTGGGAGCTGGCCCGTGCCTATCTAGCACAGGGTGAAGCCAGAGGTGCTCAGTCCTGCTGACACTCAACCCTGTAAGCTTGTCAGTCTAGTACCAACACCCAGATGATATCTGGGATTGCCCTGCCCCATCCATTGGTTACATGGCCATCCTCCAGTTGGACAGCACTGTGTTCAGTTTTGGGCCCCTAAATATAGGAAAGACTTTGAGGGGCTGGAGCGTGACCAGAGAAGGGCAATGGAGCTGGTGAGGGGTCTGGAGAACAAGTCTTGTGAGAAGCGGCTGAGGGAGCTGGGGGTGTTCAGCCTGGAGAAAAGGAGGCTGAGGGGAGACCTTCTCACCCTCTCCAACTCCCTGAAAGGAGGGTGTAGCGAGGAGGGGCTGGTCTCTTCTCCCAAGTAAAATTGATAGGATGAGAAGAGATGGCCTCAGGTTGTGCCACGTTATCAAAGGGTTATCAACTATTGGAACAGGCTCCCCAGGGAAGTGGTGGAGTCACCATCCCTGGAGGTATTTAAAAGATATATAGACATGGTGCTGAGGAACATAGTTTAGTGGTGGACTTGGTAATGCTAGGTAAATGGTTGGACTTTTCCAACTGAAATGATTCTATGAATCTATGATCACTAAAGGAGACTGCAAAAGTATGGGTACCAGGGTGGACAGACTCCTATCCAAGCAATCACTATGTATTCTACACTCCCAAAATTCATATTGCAGTTTTAATGGGACATTTCTTCATTTCCTACCCCGAGCTTTGGTGCTGTGCATGAATACACTTCAGTGGTGCATCTCAGACAGTCATTGTCTTAGGCATATGCATAGGTATCACCTGTGTGTACCACAGCAAATCCACGCTCAGTGCTTTGCTGCATGGACAGAGCTTCATAAGCCTAAGAACAGCATCAGTCTCACTTCTTGAAAGCACAGATGAGATGAAAGACAAATTCAGCGCGCTCAGATGAATAAGAAGCTTGTGCCAGAGAAGAGCAGGTTTGATCCTGAAATGAAGGAGGGCTGTAACCAGCTTCATCTGGTGGATACACACATACAGTATACTGCTCCCCTCTGGAAAGTAATCAGCCAGACCATGGGAAGGTCCGCCGTTGGTGTCAAGTGGGTTTTACATAATAATACACTTATTTCTTAGAAACAGACAGAAAAATGTGGAAAGATTTGCACAGAATGGGAGTGCCAGGTACACCTCTTTTTGATTTGTCAGGGATGAGCTACCAAAGAAGATCCACTTTTGGCTTTCCTTTTACATTAGGATTGCTATATTCACTTTCGACCAGGAAAGTGCTAGAAGTATATACAAAAGACATTGTCTGCAGATCCTTAAAAAGGAAAGATAAATCTTACAGGCTTCTACCAAAATCTTCATATGGCCAGGAACCATGGGGCAGACATTCATAAATTGGTTCATAGCCTTAAAAAGCAAAGAGATCAAATATATATATAAGAAATATATATTAAAAAGTCTATCTAATATATATTTGTGCATATACACAAATACATATGAAGTATTTTCAAATAACTAACTCCCTACTGGGGAGAAGAATCAGTGTTTGCAACATGCTGCTGCAGAGCACGGAGTCAAGCGATGTGGAACTGCCTTAATTACAATTTCACTCGGTGCTTGTCCCAGGCTTGGGCTCTTGGGGAGGAATTGCTATTTGCAAGTGGTTTAACACCCTGCTGCCGTTGGTCCTGAGTTCCCAGCTCAGAGGGGCAGGAGAAGGGCTGCTCACAAGCAGTTCAGCTCACTGCTGCTGTGATAAAGGGGACAGCAGCGAGCATTTGCCAGAGGGGCTTTCCCAGGAGCAAAGCGTGATCAGGCAACTCAAATCCTGACTAATCTTCCCATCCAAAGAGCACAGGACTGAAATCCAAGACTTCTGCCCTTCAGCACTGGTCCAGTACTTTCAGAAACCTCAAGCTTAGATTCTAGACTCAAGCTTTGAGAGAATGAAAGAGGTTCTTTGCATCTGGGGCAACACCCAGACTCATTTTGGAGGAAAGTTCATGCCCAAGGATGTCTCCAGCAGACTATTTGGATGGAGCCATCCCATTTTGCAGAAGAACACAGTTTAGGTACATGGATGTGATCTGTGCTGAGCCACCCCATCTCATGACCAATGACCACGCTCTGACTTACGGAGATATATCCACTGCATGGTCCTGGTAGATCATTTCTTCCTGGACTGGGTGGGATTTCCATGGACCTTGGGGCCAGTGCTGCTCTGCCAACATTGCCCACACTGATTTGCTGAGTATATGGGTGCAGTTTAAGGAGATCAAGCAAGGCACCCAGCTGTAAAAGTCATGGTTTAATACCAACAAACATGACTCTTTCACCATTACCTTTAGGGGGGAGCCCTTAGGCTAAATCCTTCAGTCATAGGTGGGACACAGGTAACCTGGAGAGTGTGGAGGGGAAGGAGGTATAGGGAGAAAGCACTGCATAAATGGCAACATAAGACAGGCAGAAGATATCATAAATCCAAGGAGAAAAAGTCAAACAGATAGAGCCTGAAATTCAGTTGTCATAATACATTTTCCTTGCATTGCAGAAGAACTAGTCTAGAGAAAGGAACTTACGAATGAGAAGTGATTGGGATACAGAGTCACCTTAGAAGATGAAACAAGCAAAGTATGAAATAACTTCTTTAATCTGGGAGTGGAGAGGTCTTGCCATTCATTGCCTTGGTAGGCATGAAGACAAACACCTGGCTGTGGAGACCACGCAGCCACAAGGACAGGCAACCAGGTGATGGGCATGCCAGACTGCATTTAAGCTGCCTACTTTGGCGTGTGGGTTTAATTTAGGGTGTGTTTTAGTTCACGAAATGAGTGGTTCTGACTTCCTGATCTGCTACTGTCAATGCAGAGAGGTGGGCAGGCTGTCTGAGCAGCCCCCTTATTGCACGGACTCTGGATATGAAGCTTACCTCCTTCCTTCAACTCTGGGGAACCTAGGTGTGGTGGTCCCACGCAACACTTGATCTGAGCTGCCCATCACTACGGTGAAGCCTGCTGGGTACCGCAGCTGGTACCTAAGTCCTTCTTGGAAACCATAATGTGGATATGGCCTTGATTTGAGGAAATTCGAGGAAATTTGAGGAAATTCGCTCTCCCACTCCACAGCCATAAAGTACTTCTCAACCACCCCAGAACAAACCTCGGGCATTTAGGAAGTGGCCACAGCTGTAGAGCGTGACAGGAGGACCGAGGGCATTTCCTAGCACTACTTGTGCACCCCGCTGATGGCAATGATGGAGTTAACATGGCTCCCATCTACATGTTGAGCGGGCAGCTTGCCAGAGGCTTGAAGTCTGGTAAATAAGCAGGCACATCTTGGCTCACTGGGAACAGATTGTTAACTCAGTTCAGCTCGGGGTGAGACGCGCTGCCGAGCGGCTGTCATTAGCGGAGGGGATTCAGTGGTCATGACTGCATGTCACTGTCACAGCCGGAGCTGCACGGGGCTGGAGACCGGGTAAGAGGAAATGGGGTTTGGCTCTCGACCAAGCCTTGCAGTCCTTGCTCCACCAGCACTCCCACTGCCCGTCTCGGTGTAACCTGCTGTTCAGTGGGTGATTCATGTTCCTCCCCCGGCGGCCAGCCTACGGGCATGCAGCTATAGTTAGGTCTCGAGAGTTGAAAGTTCCCCAAATCGGTTCCCCAGTCCTTCCCTTCGTGCTGATCCCAGTGCAAGGACCATCAGGTTTGTTGGTATTGCTGACTTCCTTGAGATCCCCGGAGCCCCAGTGGCAACTGGGGCAAGGAGACTGCAAGCATCCTGGCTGACATATCATGGGCAGAGACAACATGCTGGATGCTGCAGCAAAACCACTTTAGCTGAGGAGTTACAGGGTGCTGGCAGAGAACTGATAACTCATAAGAGTCTAGGTGGGGGTAAGATGGGCACATCAACCATCCCCTCTCCAGGCAGCCCCCTCGCCAAAAAGGCCGTGGCTGCTAGCGGTCATGCAACTGGGCATCTCTGTCCACCCAAGGGCCACCTCCCCAAGAAAATGGACAAGGTCCACAAGGGAACTGGCTCCTCCAGTATCCTTTCTGGGAGCAAATCATCAGCTGAGCTTCAGCTAGTGGAGCCACGTCATCAAATCCCCTTCTAAAACCTGCCAAGCTGGAGAATACAGTTATCGGGAAACCCGTGCACCGCAAGGGCAAATACTGGAACATGATCCATTTAGGGGAAAAAAACCAAAAAAACCAGCAAATCCACAGCACATCCTGTGCTGTTCCCTCGAGCTGGAGTTCAGGCACAGAATTATGGACCTATTATCTGGGCTAAAGGAAAAAAATCCATCAGAAGTCATCAGTGTAGGGCAGGCGGTGCACATTGGAGCAGTTTCAGCTCAGTCCAGCAGAAGCCGGTGGGGGACTCCATCTGCTCCAGCCAGCTTGTCGCAATGCCACACTTGCAGTTAATTTGTGCGTCCTTGGCGCAGTTTCGAGGCTCTGCGTGGGGACGTGCTCTCCGTCCCCCGTTGGCTCCCAGCGAGCAGCCAATTCAAAGTTGCGCTCCCGACATGGCAGGGCGTTGGAAGGGAATCGGTCGCCGCGTCACGGAATCAGCTGGAAAGTTTGCAGAGCCTCAGCAAGGCAGGCAGGCTCATTTTTCTCAGCTGATAAAAAGCCTGAAGAGCATTTTTATTAAATCCTTTGAGGGGGAAACCCCAGGACCAGCAGCAGAAGGGCACAAGGGTTTGTTATGGAGAGAAATCCTCTCTTAAACCACGCAGAAACCTGAGGGAGAGGCTCAGCAGAGGCAACGGTGACTTATGAAAATTTATCAACAACTCCTAAAAATGAAATGACCACAGCAGTGTAACAAACCAGCTCTGAAAAATGCACGCTAAAAACCCTGCTAGGAGACGGAATCCAAACTGTGTAACAATACAACTTTGTCACAACCCGTATAGCAATTAGCAAACAAACCTTCCTATAGCTCAGACTGCAGTTTTTCAGGGATAGGAAGGTTGGGACTTTCATCTGGGAGTGTTGGTGGACAGCCGGCTGAACACGAGCCAGCAGTGTGCCCAGGTGGCCAAGAAGGCCAACGGCATCCTGGCCTGTATAAGGACCAGTGTGGCCAGCAGGAGTAGAGCAGTGATGGTGCCTCTGTACTGGGCACTGGTGAGGCCTCACCTCGAGTGCTGGGTTCAGTTCTGGGCCCCTCACTACAGGAAGGACATTGAGCTGCTGGAGCGTGTCCAGAGGAGAGCCACCAAGCTGGTGAGGGGTCTGGAGAACAAGTCATACAAGGAGAGGCTGAGGGAACTGGGCATGTTTAGTTTGGAGAAGAGGAGGCTGAGGGGAGACCTCATTGCCCTCTACAACTCCCTGAAAGGAGGGTGTAGAGAGGTGGGGGTTGGCCTCTTCTCCCAAGGGAATAATGACAGGACCAGAGGAAATGGTCTGAAGTTGGGGCAGGGGAGGTTTAGATTAGATATTAGGAAGAATGACTTTACTGAGAGGGTGGTCAGGCACTGGAACGGCCTGCCCAGGGAGGTGGTGGAGTCACCATCCCTNGTTGGACTCGATGATCTCAAAGGTCCCTTCCAACCATGGTGATTCTGTGATCTCTGCCAAGCTGTGAGCAGCTACAGTGCATGGCAGAGAAACAACTGTAGTGAAAGCTTTCTGGGGCAGGATCTGCCTCGTATCACACCGGCTACCTGGCTGGGGCTAAAATAATATCATGAGAAACTGCAATGTGTGGGGGAACAAGTCCTTTTTGAGGTGGAGAGCTGCTACTCGCCAGTTAAACCCAAAATAGACCCTGCCAGGTTTAATGTCAGCAGCCAGCCACAAAGCAAGTGCTTGTGAAAAACACCTCTATGATGCAGGGGACAGCTCTGAAGGCCTGTCCTCTACCCTGAACCCCACCCAGGCCATATCTCTTGCGCACTGACCCATTGTTGCCTCTGGTCTCTGTCCCTGAACAGTCACTTGAACCTGATCCAGCAGTGCCTGAAGCTTTCCCAGACCCTTTCCCTGACATGGTGCTTGATGCCAACTTCTGTCCTTTCCCTGCTCCTTGATTTTGGTGGATGCTGCCTCCACAATTTTGTCACCTTCCATCCAACTTTAACCACAGCCCTGCTTGCCCTTTGAATAGCAACACTTATGATTTGGGGATCTCCATCACCATCTCCTGTTTGGAGGAGAGTTAGCTTGGCTTCCAATAACCCACATGCTAACAAATAGAAGATCTAGGTGTCTTCTTTTCCTCACAGCACTTGCATTTGCAACCTTACTTCTACATCAAATGCAGAATTTGATAGCACCTGGCAAAAGAACAATGGTTTACTACCAAGGAAACTAAGCGCAAGTCGGCCAAGTGCCTTACCCATAGGGAGTCTCTGTGAAGGAAGCCTTCACCACCGTGGAGGATTTCTGTGGCAGATGCTCACTGGAGTTGATTAGACAGAAATAATCTCCCACTCTCATACCACTCCTGGCCCTCCCTCTCAATTCAGGTGGAAAAAGGGTCTGAAGAGAGAAATCTTTCTCCTTTTCAAGTGCTTCCTCCTCCACGCTACAAAGTGTTGTTCCCACCCTCGTATGGCCTGTGAGAAGTGGGAACACGCAGCACATCAACCTTTCCCTGGGAAGCAGACTCCCAAGGAACAAGCGATACCATTTTCTGCAAGTGAACTTTAAAGAGGAGGAAGCCTTTGTTTCTTAGATCCTTTTAGGTGCTGATCAATAACGAAGCTTCAAACCTCCACAAATACGCCCTTCCCTGCAGTCAAACCAAGCCTTGAGGCTGCTTTTGCTCCTTCTGATGATGGGCAGCCTTTCTTCCAGCCCTGCATCACCACCCCTCCCGGAAGGTCTGCCATCAGAGGAGGACCCAGGGTCTGCACACTCGATATTCAAGCCAGCAAACAGCTACAACATCTACAGAGCCAATTAGTAGGAAGGGATGGCTGCGGCGGGAGCAGTGAGCGATCCGACTTCCCGGGGTGGGCGAGCAGAGAGGGTGACATCTTAGTGACACGGGGCAACCCGTCTCAATCCCAGCTGCGTGTCCATCTCATTCATAATGCAGCTGGGCCCTTCGCTGCTTTTCCCTGTTGCTTTCGCTACCAGATGAACAGGAAAATCACTGATCATTAGCAACAACAGACAGAAGGATCCCAAGGGCAAAATTTATATTGTATTCATAAAACCAACTCTCCTCTCAGGCAGTCTCTTTCCTTGTGGCAGGTCTGCTCCACAGAGCATCTTTAAAAATACAGGTTTTATTTCAGTGGTGCCAAAAATCAAGGCCTTCTTATGCTAGGCACAACACGATTAAGTAGATCATCTCTGCTCTGTAGCGCTTAAAATTCAGAGAGTCAAGACAACGTGCAAAGGGAACAAGAGACATGGGGAGATGAGCTGACTTTCCAAGATCATATTGGAAATGAGTTTCTGAGCTGAGAATACCACCATGGTCTCCAGACACAGGCAGGATCATTACAGCACAGTGGGACTGTCCTATTAGTAATAATTTAAAATATTCCAAGTGCCAGAGTGTCTATCATTTTTCTTGGAGGCTGTCCTGATCACCAGGAACTGATATCTCTGATACTTAGCCTGAAGCACTATTCTCACCTAGTCATAATCCAGTTTACTGCACAACATAGTTTTCCTTCCCTCTCTGGTTTTTACATACTTCAGAGATCTCTAGTATCTCAGGATGTGCTCCTACTTGTCATTGTCCAGAGAAACTGCATGTCTGCTCCTTGACCCTCTGGCTGCTCCTTCCCGGACTCTGGTTTCTCAAAGCCATGCAGATTGATACCACCCCAGATAACCAAGACTGGCACTGCACTCCTTTGGAGGTAGTTGCACAAGAGAAAATCACTCTTCTTTGAAGATCATTGCAGAGAATAGTGCTTTCCACCCAGAATAGGTGCCACCACTTTCCCAGTTACTGACCTGCAATGCAGACACCTGGCAGATACATGACAAAACGGCAGCAGCGCATCACATATTTAGCTCAAGCCTTGACAAAGTTGGGTCAATTTAAAGCAAGACACTGGCCTGACAAATAATCATCAAATCAGGTAGGATCAGCGGCACCTCTCTCTGAGATACAGATGATCACTCAGTCTGGATTTATGGGGGTTAAAGCAATACCTCTGACCTCATTTGGGACCCGTAAGCAGAAATCACAACACCTGGTACCAGTCCAACACCACAAACAGTTGTGGCCAAAGCTGTATCCCATTGTTAGATCAAAGCTCATGGTTGAAATAACCCTCCATGGCTACAACGTCCTGTGATGAGAAGACTATTCCTTTGGCCAGCAAGGGAAGAGGCTTTTGTGCAGCATTGTCCATCTATAGAGAAAGAAACTAATGCAGGCATGACTGTATTTTTTTTAACTTCTTTTCTTTTTTGTGTATCTTTTATTTTGTCTTTTACAAAGGAGGCTTGGGATCATGTATGTTCTGCAGAGCTGGAAAAGAATCAATTCTCAGGAGGATCTTCATTTGGGCTGGTACCCTGTAATGTTTTTTATTAATGATTCAGACATGGGAGATCATCGAGTTTGCTGGAGATAATGAAATAAGGGCAGCGGTTAGGACGCAGAAGGACGTAACCATTTTGCAGGCTGATCCTAATAGAGGAGGCGAATGGGCACAGAAGTAGAATATGAAATTTAATGTGGCTAAGTGTGAGGCGATGCATGGGCGTAAGAGCAGTCTCTGAGCTAAGTGCATTTTAAATGGTGCTGAATTAGTAACACAAAGGGAAAAGATCGAGTCATACCCGACAGAATCAACATTTACCATCATTGTACAGCGATGTAATATAATGTCTCGGGGTCAGGCCTTCCCAGGAGGTCAACAGGAGAAGCAGGTGAGGGCAACAGCAGGCTCAGCTAACGATGGTTAAGGTAGTTAGAGGGAGACTCATTTGCTTCGGCTTTTCCTCATGCCAAGCATCATTCTCAGCTGCTACTTAAAGCTGTCAGGCAACTTGGGCTGCTCACACCCTGTTTTCTGATCTTTATTACTTTGCCAAAGTTTAATTGGGCCAGCTGATGCTTCTCAAGCTGGGTGTCTGCTGCAGGCTGGTTGGCGAGTTATTTGTGTTATTATTTGCCAGAGGAGGTGGAAGCAGGGAAGAAAACTTGGGTTTCAATAAGAAATGAGTGCAACTCATTCCATGTCAAAATGTACCAAACAAACCATTAGAAAAGATCCTTACAGCTTTCGGGGGGGAATAGCTCTGCCTATTCCTTGGTTTGGAATAGGGATGTGACATAAGAAAAGAGAGATGGAGTCATTCTGCTGTCTGGGGAATGGCTTTTCCCCCTCCCTGGGGGTCATGTATTTGCTAAGTTAAAAACTTCCAAAAACTTCAGCTTTCCAATTACTCAAGAAAGGCTTGTTAGTACATAGTAACTACATCCCCTGGGCCATTTGTTTCCACTGACCATGCCCCTTGCCCTCACCCATCCATGAAAGCAGCTGGGTGTTTGAAGGTTTGCTAGCCCACCACAGCGAGAGCAACTTGGGACTTGCCTTGCAAGAGTCCTTATTTAGGATGAGAAATTGGACCAAGAAAACTTTTCTCCATAAACTTATTAGGGTCCCTTTTAGCTTCCTGAGCAATGACTGAAGAAAGAGAGAATAGACTAGGCTAGACTAGAAAATTTCAGTTGGAAGGGACCTACAACGATCATCTAGTCCAGCTGCCTGACCACTTCAGAGCTGCCCAAAAGTTAAACCATGTTATTAAGGGCATTGTCCAAATGCCTCTTAAACACTGCCAGACATCGACCACCTCTCTAGGAAGCCTGTTCCAGTGTTTGACCACCCTCTTGGTAAAGAAACACTTCCTATTGTCTACTCTGAACATCCACTGGTGCAGCTTTGAACCATTCCCATGTGTCCTATCACTGGCTCTCAGGGAGAAGAACTCAGCATCTCCCTCTCCATGTCCCCTACTCAGGAAGCTGGAGAGAACAATGAGGTTTCTCCAAACTAAAGAAGCCCAGAGTTGTCAGCTGCTCCTCATAGGACATTCCCCCCAGCCCTTTCACCAGCAAGAGTAAAGAACAAAAAAGGAATCATAGAATTGTCTAGGTCGGAAGGGACCTTTAAGATCATCTAGTCCAGCCATCATCCTAACCCTGATTAAAAAACCATCACTATACGCTGTCATTAAACACTATGTCAAGCCATCTTTTAAATACCTCCAGGGATGGTGCCTCAACCATCTCCCTGAGCAGCCCATTCCAAGGCTTAATAACTCAAAGAGGTAGAAGAAAGCCTTGACACAAGAAGATGCTGGTTGAGAGGACCTGGGGTGATGGGACAGACATTTGCTGCAACCCAAACCATGACAAGGCATTGTTTTGGGACTGTACTAGTGGGCTTGGACCAAAACCTCACCAAGAGTCATGCTCACAGCTTGGATGACCACATGTTGGTGCTGTCAGCCCAAGCCCTGGCCTGTGTTAACTTCCCAGCGCAGACACATCCTGGTGCTCCCGTCTCACACGTTCTCTGCTGTCAGCAGACTTAGATGAGACTTTAATACTCCTCGCACGTTGATAACACAGAGCACACTGTCATCCCATCAGGGTTAGCACAAGCAAAGGAGCTCTGCAGGATGGATCTGAGAGACGAATCCTAGTGACACCCAACAGAGCGGGTAAGAAGGAGGAGTTCATGGAAATGTAACCTCTTTCCGTAAAAAAGAGGAGAAAAGAAAAAAAAGAGGAAGTTATTTATAACCCTGAGACAAAAGAACATTGGAGTTTTAAAATCAAAGCTAGGAAATACCAAAATTACCAGTGTACATACTTTAATTCAATCCCTTTCATATATAGTCATTATATTATGAACTTAATTACATGGTTGCATGGGCTTTGTCTCCAGAACTTGGCTCACAGGATACAATGCGCTTATTGAGTCAGGCACCAGGTTTCTCCCTGTCATTCAGTGGATAACCCCATCCCTTATTTTCCTGCACAGTATATGAGCCTTGCTCAAAAGGCAGCATTATATATTTCAAATTCTTTTCTCCGCTGATCCCCCATGCCAGAAGTTTCACTAGTATGAATGAATTTACTTTCAAAACACTCTCCTGAGATGAAGCAGTAGTATGATCCTCACAGTAAATGCTAGGAGCTGAGACACAGAGATAAAAAACATATACCCATTACGGCTGTTTGATTTGAGCTTGCCGTGACCTATTTTTTCCAAAAGGTTAGCCTTTTTTAGAGCTTTCTTTGTTAGATCTCTAAGGTGCCATTCATTTTAGTTGCAATTTTAACTATTCAACATTTTTTACAAAGTAGACTGGTTTTAATGAATGGTTAACAAAGATTATAGTCAAAACTACTTTCTCTGTGTGCGTGACGAAGGCAGACTCTCTCCTGTGGTAGAGTCAGGGCTGAAATAGGGCTGGCCGCAAAACAAAAATCCTCTTTGGAATGAGAGGAAATGAATGATCAAGATTTCATTTTAAAATATTTTAATGAATCTGAGACATTCTGCAATAGGCAAGGGTGCAAAAAAGAAGTAGAGTCGTGGTTAGGTTGTATTTCTGCAATGAGCTTAGGCCAAGCTTTAGTCCCTGCTCTGAATCAAATAGAATTGAGGTCTTCTGAAACTGTTCCAAGTTTTAGCAAAAGCTAAATAAGGGATAACATAACAGGGATAACAGGGTAAGAGGCAGACTAATGGGATAACCACACACCTTTGAACTTCAGCGGTTTTTAATCTTCAAATTTAGCTATCTGTCACTCAAAACCCTACTTAATCATCAAAAGCTTTCCTGCTATATTGTGCTTTTCCCTCAGAAAAAAACAACTTGTGACCAAATGTCAAACCAGCTCTACCTTTCCCTGCCTAAAACTCGGCACTGGCTTTTCTCCCCTGCGGTACCTCACCCACTTCATCGTTTCCATCTGATGCTACTGCCATGCATTTGGCCCCTGTGGCAAACTGCGTCCTTCATATCTCCCTGGCAGCAAAGGAGACAGAACCTGTTTGAGAAAATGGGGGGTTGGTGAGAATTTTCCTTCCCTTAAGTCAAAGAAACTGGAGATTTGGTAAATTTTAAAGTTTTAGGTGAAAAATGCAACACAGTCAATATAAAACAGCACAGAATCGCAGAATATAAGGGGCTGGAAGGGATCCCAGCACCCACTCAAAGCAAGGCCAACTCAAAAGTTAGATCTAGCTTTGAACTTAGATGAGGTTGCTCAAGGTCATCTCCTTGACCTGTGACTTTAGCAGAGAAGTAACCCAGGGATTACCCTGGAAAGGCTCACCAGCCATGGGCAGACACTTGTCTCCAGAAGCTTCCTGCCTCTTCTCATGAGGTTCCTGAGTGTAAGTAAGTCCTATGGCAACAGAACAATAAATTGCCTTGTCCACACCTCATGGTGTGGCACCCATGTCTTAACACATTGCCCTACTGCAAAAATGGCAGAGTTTCACCGTTACCAAACCTGCTTTACTTTGCAAGTGGGATAACTGCAAACCACGTGTCCTGCTCCCTCTGCAGAACTTCACAGACCCTGTCTAAAACACAACTGCTTAATTGCATTCATTAGTGTGTTCAATATAATGTAATGCCAAAGAAACAAGTGCCGAGCGTGTAACCAGCCAGATGTATGAGAAAGGTGATCCGCCAGGCCATGGGAGCATCTCATGAGAGGCAGCCTAGATGATAGCCTCCTGTCCCCGGCCATTGTGCAATTAGAGCCTTTATCCTAATGCAGGTACCCACGTGGGCACCGGCAACCAACATCCTGCCCTTTCCCAACTTTGGAGAGCTCGTCTTTGTAGCCCTAATGTCCTTTTAATGTAGAATTTTTGATGCAATTATTTATTTACATGACCGTGCAGCCTAGAGGGGCTCGCTTACAAGGGTTGCGTGAGAAGACTGTGATTACTCAGGCTTTGCAGAAGATGATTAAAGCGGCGTGACTAAAGCGTTTAAAGCGATCTGTCCTAAAAAAGGGCAACGCGTAAAGTGCCCTCTTCCTGCGTGCCGCAGCTGCTGTCTGTATTCAGAGGCAGATTTGTTAACCGCAGTGACAAAAGGAAGTTCTTCTTTCTTTCCCTTCTCATCGCCCTGGCAGGAATCAAATACGGCATGCGCGGGGTTTCACTCCTTCCCAGTTGCCCGCTCAAAATGTTGACTCATTTCCAGGCAGCTACACCTTCACCAGCCTCCTGACAGCAGCGAGGTGGGAGACGGGTCCCCCAAGGCATAATTTGAAGACAGCGTATTTTACAGAGCTGTCAAGAAGTTCTTCATTTGGGCTGCAGAGCCTTTATTACTAGTGACGTGTTGTAAGACAGAGAGGACCCAACTCGCGCCTTGGATTTCAGGATGAGTTTGCAAGACTGATAGG
>VXAK01015362.1:67563-168918 GCA_013399435.1 Arenaria interpres
TTGTAAAGAGTGGAAGGGGGGGGGGAAAAAAAAAAAAAAACCAACAGAAAAAAAAAAAAACAACCACAAAACGAGCCCTTCTCTTTAATGTGGAGCTTATCTAAGCTGCTACTCGCTGAGTTAGATAAACGTGGGCCCTCGCAATCTGATTATCACAGTCATTTCATAGGCTTGATACAATCTTTAATCCACAGGCCACTATGAAATTAAACTGGTTGATCTGTTGGGATAGAGGCAGGGGCTGAATAGCTGAAGGATGAAAAGGAAGGGTGTAAAAAGGGGAAGATGAAGGATGCTTGGTTTGCACTCTGTTGGCCGGAATATTCATTGTGGGTGGCAAAGTTTGGAAGAAATGCTGAGGAAAAAAAAAAAAAAACCCACAGCAATAGGAAATCTTTGAAGAAAATTCAGAGAACAAGAGTCTGATCGCAAATATTTTCCCTAAACCTTTCTAATGTTTGTTCACATGCAAAAGGCACTTGCTTTTAGTATGCAGATGGAATTTGCTATCTGCTCTAAAATGAGAGAAGAGGAAACAGAGATGGAATTTAAGAGTATTTACTGGGATTTGAGAGCATTCTCCAGCTGGACCAAGTGGATAAGATATACCTCTGAACTGCAAAATGATTCCTGAAGAGTAGTAGCTGCCTCCTACCCCAACCTGTGAAGGTCAGGATCTCCATGAAAACTATGTGGTCCTAAATGAAAAAATGCAGCAGTACATCCACATGGCCTTATCCAGGAGAAGGTGCCCAGAAAGGGAAGAGAAGGATGAAGCTGCATTTTTTCAGTGGTGCCCAGTGGGGAGGAAATGGGCACAAACTTGAATATAAGAAGTTCCACCTAAACATGAGGAGGAACTTCTTTCCCACGAGGGTGGCAGAGCCCTGGAACAGGCTGCCCAGAGAGGTGGTGGAGTCTCCTTCTCTCGAGACATTCAAAACCCAACTGGACATGTTCCTGTGCAACCTGCTCTGGGTGGACCTGCTTTGGCAGGGCGTTGGACTAGATGATCTCCAAAGGTCCCTTCCAACCCCATATCATTCTGTGATTCTGTGATTCTGTAAATATGTTCTGTAGGGCTTGAGATTTGCAAATAGGGAGGCATCTCATGAAGGAGCCAGTTTTCCAGAATGCAAGACCCCTCCTCCTTCTAAATAATCCTCTCCCCACCACAGTAAAATGGCCCCAACTGTTGCATAGACTGGATTACCCCCCAGAATAGTTTTTCCTCAAGTGGAGAATGAAAGGAAGGAATTCCAACCCATGTAGCCAAAGTTTGACTTTTCTGGAGGAGATGAACTCCACCGGTTTCAGTGGACTTACTCAGGTTTGCACTGATGTCAATGAGATCAGAAGTTGGTCTTGGTGACACAGAGCTGGTAGAGCAGTCCTCAAATTGTCCCTGACTCCATGGGCATCTGGTTTGCGTCTGGCTCTGTCTAACTTCCACCTCTGTAGCTCCAGCTCCACAAAAATAGAGACAGTGGGGGGCTGAGGGAGAGGTGTGTTGGGCTGGAAAGGCTTTCATGAAGGGAGGTGGAGTTCTGTCATGTCATCTTTGAAGAGGCAGTGCGGCAGGCAGGTAGTCAGGCTTGGCTCGCGTCGGCTTTTACAAATGGAGCGATGTGAAGAGTTATAGATGGAGGGAGCTTTTAATCTCTGAGCAAGCTACAAATCGAAGGTGAACCTCATTAACTTGGACACTTTGTGTGTTAAAAAATGAGAAGCATTTCACCTAATGAGAAGCTCTTAATAGGTGTTGTTTTTTTGCTAAATTATCATATTAACCAGCAGATAATTAACAAGCATTTTCTTAATGCGGTGTTCTACTGATAAAATCTCATTGTCTATAAATCATCAAGCTACTACAAAAAAAAAATGGCTTTTTAATCATGCTGGGCATTATGGGCAAAAAGTACAAGACAATTTTAATTGTTGGGGAACTAGGGAGGAAAAGACAAGAATCTCTAATCTGTTGGGGGCCTGCATGGGGTGCCTTAGGGTAAATCAAGCTCTTAGGGCTGGTTTTTAAAACACTGTAGAGTACTTATGGTCACTGATGTGTCATTATTGAAATGGCTTCCTCAGAGGTACATTGTGGCCGAGGTTTAAGAGCAAATGCACATCCAAATGATACTTCAGAGCAGATGGGGCAGGGCAGAGGTGTTGTCCTCTAGGAAAAAAAAGTCCTGGAAAGGGAAATGAACAGACATTAAAGTTACCTTCTGAAAGTAGCATTTGGGACCTTGGTTTCTACCAGTTTCTACTCCACGTAGTCATCATAATAGTATCTAAGAGTTTTCTGTCTTAAGTCTAGCCCCCATCTCTACAGCCCTTGCTCAAAGTGACATGAGAAACTGTGGCTAAACCAAAGCTGACCTACAGTTTCCCAATTCCCTCCTGCTCCTCCCAGCCCAATGGTCTATTTAGCAGGACAATGCCTACACAAGAGCACGGTCTCACGAACCAGAGGTGGACCGAGATAGCTCCGAGTTCCTGATGACCAACACCCTCCCTTTTGCTGGGGTGTTTGATAGTGTACATGACAAACCCTCCCTCCCAAGCACAGAATCATAGAATCACCTGGGTTGGAAAGGACCTGTAAGATCATCGAGTCCAACCGTAACTGACTTACGACTCATTTCCACTCAAGTGCATCCTCCCAGCACTTCTCTGTCATTGCCACCATGCTTCCTCACAGGGACAAATCCCACCTAGTTCAATACTTTTCCCACAGACACTCCTGGTACCAACCCAGCGCTGATCACTATCTTGCTCTTTCTGCAGAACAACCACGAAGTCACCGGCAGCAATTTCTGAGACATCCTGGTGGCTTCTCAGTTGAACCCCTCGAACTGCCCAATTAATTTCAGCCTGTTCTCATATTTTTACTAGTTCATGGTTCTGCCTTTCACATCGTCTTTGCCCTCTCTGCCTGCAGGGGAATTTGGGCAAGGGAGGAATTTGCAGGGAGGTGAGGTGGCAGAAGATGAGCCAAGCAGAGGGCAAGGCTCCTCTGGGTGCTCCCTGCCCACATTTTCCCCAACACCTGCAGGCTGAGCTGGCTCCGAGTGACACAGCGGCAGTTTTCTTCTTGGCATCCAGCTGCTCTGACCACTTGCTGCTGGGGCTGTGGGCTCTGTGCCAGCTGGCCTGGGTCAGAGAAAGTTGTGCACGGGTAGGAAAGTCAGACCAGTGAGCAAAGAACAAATCTACAGACACCAAGCTGAGAAGCAAAGAGAAGAGGAGAAAAGCAAAACAGAGAGAAAACCTTCAAGCCCGAACTGTTCCAGGGGTCTGGGTGTATAGGATATGAAACCTTCATTTCTAGTTCATAATCCATAGCTATCCAGAAGAGCCCAGCTGCCCTCATGAATACTCATGAGGCTGTGGGCATGGAAACAGACCTCAGATCCTTTTGATCTTGTGGAAAGTCACCAGCTGCTTTAACGAAAGGAGACTCCCTTCTGATGGTCCTCGGTGTCAAAACTATGATGCATTCATTGCTCAGCAGTCCTCAGCCTGTCCAGCAAACATGCAAGAAGCTGTGCCTCCAAGGACCCCAGAAAATTAGCACCTATCATGCAGCCAAGTCCCTAAGACCTATAACCCACCCTAACATGGTGAGAAAGTAGCATGATGAAAATCCCAATGTTCCAGCTCCTTTCCATCCTTCCACATTTAATGCATGGAGGGGAGAGGCAGAGTCCCAATGCACAAAAACACCAAAAGCCTCTAATAATTCATTGTGGACCGCATCCTAAGAGGGAAAAATGCTGGAGGACCCCCAGGTGGAACGGAGCATGGAAGGACAGTAGCGAAGCAGAGCTTGGCTCCTGCAGGCTGGAGATGGTTGGTTTCACTGCAGGACTTTTGCATGAGGAGGTTGGCAGGGGACGGCTCTTCTCTGGTTTGTCTTGTGCCCCAGCCTTGGTACCACCATGCCCTGGAGTGGGTGCTGCTCTGCCTCTTCCCATCTCCCATGGAAAAAGGAGGGAGGAAGCTGGAAAGACAGCATGGGGTGAGGATAGATCAGAGCAAAATATTGGGCATGTTTAGTTTGGAGACGAGGAGGCTGAGGGGGGACCTCATTGCCCTCTACAACTCCCTGAAAGGAGGGTGTAGAGAGGTGGGGGTTGGCCTCTTCTCCCAAGGGAATAATGACAGGACCAGAGGAAATGGTCTGAAGTTGCGGCAGGGGAGGGTTAGATTAGATATTAGGAAGAAGGACTTTACTGAGAGGGTGGTCAGGCACTGGAACAGCCTGCCCAGGGAGGTGGTGGAGTCACCATCCCTGGAGGTATTTAAGAAACGNGAGGGAGGAGGAAAACAGAGCGCTCAGCATGATCGCATGTGTTGGGATGACATTGGGCCCCGAGCACAGACCATGCATTTGTAACATGCTCTTGGCACTTGCTTTTATATCCAGCAACACGGGGACTTGTTAGAGGTAACTAAAGACCACCAGGAGCCTTCATCCAGAATTCAAACACTGGAAACTCTTCCATTAACTCTCCCTCCCTGCCAGCTCCTCTCCTTTTCTTCTTTATTTTACCTCTAGGTTACGGTCAGCATCTCGACTGGAATTACCTCAGGCTGCTGCTGAACCAGCTCTGACCTCTGCTGCAAATGTTTTTGGGGCCTGGTGGCTGGCGGTGGAGTCCTGGCTGATCAGCGTGAGCCATACACCCTGGCCAGCTTCCCCCTCCAGCCAGCAACGTGATGGACTTGGGAGGGAGCGGGGAGGAGGAGGAGGTTGTTTGGGGGCTGTTATAGCAAATTTACTCTGTGATTTATAGGAAGGGAAAATCCATTTGGAATTTAATGCTGCTATTAGCCCCCTTCCAGCGTGCATGTGTCTGCATGTATATAAAACATATATATAATATAAATCCTTATAAAAAATAAAACATAATAAAAAGGGGAGGGGGAGGGGCGTTTGCAAGCCTTGCAGGCACAAAGCGCTGGAAATGTGCAGCAAGCTTTATAATTACCATAGCATTTCCAGTGCGTTTGGCCACAAAAGCTCTGAATTGAATTGCTCCGCGTCCCTCTGCCTCTCCCTGCGACTCTTCCTTGCATCACAAAGCTCATGAAGCCCTGTTTGAAGTTTCAAAAGGAACATTTTTGTGAATGAGATAATCAGCGCCGACTAATCGGCCCCGAGCCCCTCTTGTGTAATCCATACACCTCCAGCGGAGGGAACAAAGCCACGTCCAGCTAATCCCCTTGGGTCATGCCTTGAAGCGTGTGTCGTGTGGGCCCTATGGCAGGAGAGGAGGCGGGAAGGATTAGGCTGTCAAGAGTAGGCCTATGTCTGTGCTCTGACATCAACCAGGACCTCGTTATGCATAATTCCAGGTAATGAACTCCAGAAGTGAGGCAGTGAGCCATTTGGCACACTTGGGTCCCTGTACTGGTGGTGTAGAGGTGACCCTATTGACCAGCAATGAAGAAGCCACGTGGGAAAGTACCCTTTGACCTGTGCACCAGAGCCTTGTGCCCTGCAGGCAGGACAACAAGGGTGGAACATAGAATCATAGAATGGTTAGAACTGGAAAGGATCATAAAGACCACCCAATTCCAACCCCCCCGCCACGAGCAGGGACACCTCCCACTAGACCAGGTTGCTCCAAGCCCTGTCCAACCTGGCCTTGAACACCTCCAAGGATGGGGCAGCCACAGCTTCTCTGGGCAACCTGTTCCAGTGCCTCACCACTTTCATGGTGAAAAATTTCTTCCTATTATCGAATGCAAATCTATCCTCTTTCAGTTGAAAACCATTACCCCTCATCCTACCACTCCATGCCCTTGTAAAAAGTCCCTCCCCAGCTTTCCTGTAGGCCCCCTTTACATACTGGAAAGGGCTCTAAAATGTCCCCAGAGCCTTCTCTTCTCCAGGCTGAACACCCCAGTTCTCAGCCTGTCCTCACAGGAGAGGTGGTCCAGCCCTCTGATCATCTTCATGGCCTCCTCTGGACCCCCTCCAACAGGTCCATGTCCTTCTTATGCTGGGGGCCTCAGAGCTGGACGCAGTACTCCAGGTAGGGTTTCATGAGAGCAGCGTAGAAGGGCAAAATCATCTCACCCAGGAGATTTCTACCTCCTCCATCACTTGAGAAAAGGTCTTAACCATCACTTTATACACTGTCCAGGAGGTGAAATCACTTTCCAGCTTGTAAGTGGTGCCAAGCTGCTGCACCAAGAGATGTGGGACCAGGGGGAATTGAAAGACGGGGATGCTGGGGCTGCAGCCTTGTGCTCAGAGTATCCAAGGGGAGGGAGCGGAGCTGTACAGGGGTCTGGGCTGCTCATCCATTTCACACATGGAGTCATCGGATCAAACAAACAGCAAAACCCGGGAGCAACCTCAGAAGCTCTTAAATCCTCTGCTTCCTCATTGCTATGGAAGAAGCTTATGCTGTGTGGGGAAAGGGGAGCAGGAGCATGCGTGTGAGTGTGCACACACATGCCTGTGGTGGGCAAAGAGCACTTTCTGACCCAGCGGCTCACCCTGCATCATTTGCAGGACTAAATTTGCTGATAAAAAGAGGCTCAGAGCTGCCTCGCTGAAACAAACACTCAAGAGCAGTGAACATCCATCTTTGGGGTCTAAACTTGTTCTGCCATTAACAGAATGGACCCCAGTTAAAAAGGCAAAAGGCCTAGTTCCCCTTTCCCCAAAATCCACACCAGAAAAGAGAAGCTGTTCCTGTTACACTGCAGCAAAAGCGACTCTGTCAACTGTCTTCGGGGAGCCCTGCTCCCCCCAGATGGAGGAATCTCTCTCGCGCTGACATGCTCGCATCCGTATGCACTTATTCCTGCTCTGTGACTCTCCAAGGGGAGCCATCACTCTCCTCCAAATGCTCTCCTGTAGTCAGCGGTGATAGGCAATGTAATAATACCTTTTATTGGGTCAATACATCAGCTGGAAAACAGCAGCTATCCCTTTCTTCAGGTGATGGCCAAAGAGTGACCTATGTGAGTGTGCCGGCCGGTATATTATAGCTGTTAGGCTGGCCCGATAGGCAGGATGGTATATTTACCTCTCTTCGTTTGTCTCTTGGTGCTTTATTGCATTTCCTGTTTTGTGAGCAGCCTTAATAAAACATCTTTCTGAAGGGCTCTCCGCCGCGTAGTAAATATCTTCCCTCATCTGCCAACTTAGATAGGGATCAATCAATCAGAGGAGGCCCCTCGAGATGCCAGGGTGCATCATTCAAGGTTAGGGACCGGACAGGCAGGTGACAGCAGAAGGATTGCAATGTTTCTGCTAGGAATTAACCCCCACTGCTGCTTGCCAAAGAAATTAAAAACAAAACAAAACAAAACCAAACCAAAAAAAAAAAGAAGGGGCTGGGAGAGTCCTCCAAAGATGGGAAAGATTTCATCTCTCATCCTCAGCAGGGTTTCTTTAAACAGCCTGGAGGAAAACAGGCGTCCCTGAAGTCAGCCATCTGGGTGGCTTGGTATAAAGAGCAGAAACATAGCAGAACGCCTTGGGCTCTCCTGCCAGTCGACATCAAGATCTAGCCATGGACTGGGGGGTACCACGCATGCAAGGCCTTGGTGAACCTTCACGCTGAGAGATGGGTCAGGACCAGGGTGTAAATCTCCATGGATAAGGCTTGATGGTGGGTTGTTTGCTTCTTGCTGCTCAGGAACCACATGGAACATCTTTTCTAGCTGGCAAGCCAAAGGGTGGCACCACTTGTCTGGTGTGAATCCAGCCTGGCCCTGCTCAGTGCCAGACCGGGTGACAAGGCATCTTCCCCCCATGGAAAGAGTTTTGTTAGTGATCAAGCCCTGACAGCAAGGTTTTAATGCTGCCTGCGCATCCCAGCTTTGCAGGCGTCTCATATTAACTCTTCAGTGCCTTCCTGAAAGCAAAGAGAGGAATCCAAAAGATTAATTTATTGCTCCATTATTAACACATTAAAATGTCAATATTTGCCTTCGGTGGCCTGCAGTGCCAGATGGGAGTGGGGAAGCTCTCATGTAAGGAAGCTACAACCATAAGTAACGATGACCTTTTAATTGGTCCATTATAAGGTCGGAGCTTGGCCACCACTTTGGGAGAGTTCACTAAGCAGTTAATCCATTTAGCAGAGTCCGGATCTTTGGAGAGGATGTAAGTGGTGTGGTTCTTGTACAAGCTGCATCTGAGAGTCATTAAAGGGTTGCTTTTTGCAGGAAGAGTCGCATTTTAACATCATTAGCTCCCCGGCTCCACCAGGCAAGCCCTTGTGAATTATCCTTCAATGAAGCTGCAGCTATAGATTTCACTTTATAGTTTCCTATGTATAACAAACGACAGCTCTCAGACATACTAGAAGAAAGGTTCTAATGACAACCAACATGTGGGAGCAGATGATACCTCCAGACTCAGGAGTGAATTAAACCCAAACTCTCCACAGACTCTCGAGCTGGACGGAGGACAAGAGGCTGAGCGTTGGGTAGCGTAGGCACAGGTTGCGTTTCATGATTTGGCTCCTTGCACACAGACAGGCACGGTCTGCAAGCGTACATCCAAACACATGCTTCCACCTGTAGCTGTTGTGGATGGTGCAGCTGGCTCTTTGGCCAGATGGTCCACGCTCCTCTATTGCTGCATCTGTGTAAAAGCTGAGCTGTTTCTCTCCTGGTGCCAAGTCTGCAAAAGGGGGAGTTGTCACTGCTTGGTTACAGAAACCCCTGACCAGACAGTACCTGCCAAATTCTGTCCTCTAACATGGAGTTCACAGCCTTGTGCAGGATGAGACCAGGCCTGAGGAGAAGGACTTGGGCGTGTTGGCTGATGAGAATTCAATGTGCCCCAGCAACGTGCGCTGGCAGCCCAGAAAGACCCCTGCATCCTGGGCTGCATCCCCAGCAGCGTGGCCAGCAGGGTGAGGGGGGGGATTCTGTCCCTCTGCTCCGCTCTGGGGAGACCCCCCCAAGTGCTGCCTCCAGCTGTGGAGCCTCAGCACAGGAGAGACATGGACCTGTTGGAGCGGGGCCAGAGGAGGCCACGGAGATGCTGGGAGGGCTGGAGCCCCTCTGCTGTGAGGACAGGCTGAGAGAGTTGGGGGGGTTCAGCCTGGAGAAGAGAAGGCTCCAGGGAGACCTTAGAGCCCCTTCCAGTCCCTAAAGGGGCTCCAGGAGAGATGGGGAGGGACTCTTGATGAGCGAGGGGAGCCACAGGATGAGGGGGGTGGTTTTAAACTCAAAGAGGGGAGATTTAGATGAGATCTGGGGAAGAACTTCTTTGCTGTGAGGGTGGTGAGACCCTGGAACAGGTTGCCCAGGGAAGTTTTGGATGCCCCATCCCTGGAGGGGTTCAAGGCCAGGTTGGACAGGACTTTAAGAAACCTGGTTTAGTGGGAGGTGTCCCTGCCCATGGCAGGGGTGATGGAACTTGATGACCTTTAAGGTTCCTTCCAACCCAAACCATTCTATGATTCTATGAGATGACTGATTTAGAAGGATGTGCAGTTAGGTTGGGGAACAAGATGAGCCTGAAGGAATGAAAAGAAGGAAGGGTCCCTGTTCTCCTGACCTGCAGGGTGGGGATGGTTATCAGGGAAGGAATAAGAAGGTCCATTCATTAATGCATATTTGTTTTACGGCCCTTCAGTGGTTAAAAGCTAGCTAAGAACATGTGTGCAACAACTGCTAAAGTCTGAGGGCATGATTTGGAGCTCCAAGTAAGTCTCTGTGTCCTCAAAAATGGCTCCAAATGATACAAAGTGCAAGCCTCAGCACAGGCTTGTTAATCTGGCTTCCAAGAACCTCCACAAAGCCCTTTACAGAAGTAGCACACCAAGATGGTAAAAACACAGTGTGAAGGCCAGCAGCGCCTCACCAGTGCATGGGTTAACTTCAATGTTATAGCATCTAAGAGAAGCTATAGAGAGAGAACCCGAGTTAAACCTCAAAGCCAAAGGAGCTAGTTCTGCTTCCTTCCCCTGTCTGCCCTCCCCACCTTTCCCTCCGGTGGATCTGCAGCGGGCTGCTGTCCCCTTCATCTTCCAAAAATGATTATAGTAACTGCAAGGGACCCTCTAATGTCTTCCCTGCTCAGGTGGACAACCCTGTGCACCTCCCCAAAAACAAAGACCCCCAGTTACTGAGGAAGGGTGAGGGCAGGTGGTAGTGCTGGACCAGCAAGGACAATTAGACCACATGGTTCCTCCATGAGGTTGCAACATGGCAAAGCCCTGCAAGCCCTCTCCTGGAAATGATGGGAATCGTGGTGTAGAGATCTACAAGGACGAAAGCAGAGCAGCATGGCCAGCAGGTCACCCACATTGCTCAGGCGGTGCAAGGTTACACTGAGAGTCAGGGTTAGAAGGAAGACTTGAGATGCCCATCACCTCTCCTGGCAAACACGGCAGTGTGCCATTGATAGAGCTGTAACTTGCCTGATCTCCACCCGTTCATCCTTGCACGCTCCTGTCTCTGAGTTTCTTTCCCCCAGAGCAGCTAATCATCGTGCTGCCACGACCTCCCGCCCCGGACCTCATCTGTATGGTGAAGCCAACTTTCATGCTCAGCGGCAGCCCAGATTAGTGCCTTGTAAATAGAAGCATCTTTGTGCCCAAGCACTGACCTTTGACTCAGCTCCTGATCTCAGCGGATTTGATGTCTCCAGCTATTTGTCTTGCTGCTCGCCAGGAGGAAGAATAGGGGAGGGGAGGCGGCACGCGACCGGGAGCCGAACGGAGCAGGGCTCTATTCTTGGCTCCATCGCTGACGTCCTCCCCAACCCTTGGCAAAATGACTTACTCTGTCTGTTCCCAGGTTGCGTGGGGTCATACCCTGCTGTGGTGGACATCCGCTGGAAGCGCTCGTAGCAGCAGGAGGATGCGATTTGGCTGGAGCCTGTATTGCTGTGCTTGAGCCTAAGATCCAATTCTGGAGACTTTGCAGAATCTCAGATGGTCAAGGAATGGGAAGAAAGAAAAGGAACCGTGCAGTTTTACTGCCATACCTTCTTCATCATCACACCATAGCTCTCTGAAATACAGGCTCCTCCTCCTCCTGGCAGGTTAAATCCAGACCCCACATCTGCACCTTTCTCCTCATCTCTGGGGACATTGGTCTTACTAATGTCCCTCCATCTATTGCTCCTGCACACCTCAGTCCTGCCACCATCTCTTCCCATCTTCTGTCCACCTCCCACCCTCCAGTTAGTCCCCTTCCTTCCCTGCCCGCTTTTCTCTCTTCTCATCTGGGATTAGGACATTTCTAAACAGACACCAAGTCCCACAACCTCTCCAGCTCCTACCCTGTCCAGATCTTGGCTGTTTCAGAGATTTGGGTTCCTCCCCTTGTCCCAGTTCCTGCAGAAGCCATCTCTTACGGAAAGTCAAGGTATTGCTTTAATATTACAATGGTTCCAGTACTGTCAATTTTGTCTCCTGAAACAGGGACAGCTTAAACAATTCATTAGAATCATAGAATGGTTAGAGTTGGAAGTGACTTTTTTAAAGATCATCTAGTTCCAACCTCCCTGCCATGGTCAGGGACACCTGCCACTAGACCAGGTTGCTCAAAGCCCCATCCAATGTGGCCTTAAAAGGAGGAATGAAGAGGAATGGAGGGATTCAATACCTTTAAAAAAAATAAATCTGACATTAACTGCATGATGTGAAACTCAAAGTGTTGATTGATGCTTGGAACACAGCTGGATGGGGGCACCTCTAGTCCCTAGAGCCATGCCAATACTGAACTCTGAACTTCATGAATCACAAAACTGATCCCATCCTGGGATGGATTTGTGACAGTGAGCATCAGGTGATGTGCTGGTGTGAAAGCTCCACCCAAGAGGTCTGTGGGCCCTCAAGCAACACAGAGATACTAGCTCCAAGCCCACTACCTAAAGAGATTTACAAGTCCTACTCCCAGCAATGTTTCACAAAAGGGACGATACCAAATGGATCACACCAAATAGATCACACCAAATTCAGGGAAACTGTGGTGTATTTTTAGTGCATCTGTGATGATCACCATGCCAGAACCTTCTGGGTCCTACGGTCAGAGGTACCAGTCAGCTCCAGCAGAAAGGTAGGACTGTCACTGTGAGCTGTCACAATTCTAAGAAGGTCCTGGGCAATGGGAGGGATGTTCATCCAAATCCTAACATAGAAGACTGTTAAAAACTATTAACTTGCATTATGCATGAAAAGAGGTTCATGTTTACTCCATCCAGGCTTCAGTCAGACAACCACAGGCAACCTACAGATCCTGTCAGACTGTCCTAGAACTAGAAAGACCCTCTTGGGCATCGCCATGAGGGCAGAAAGACCCTATGGTGCAGTTTACGGTGATTATGGCCTACCTGCCTTCAAGGGATGAGGGCTTGCTATCATCATCAGCTCCCTATCTACCTTTCTGTTGAGATGATCACCCACAGCCATATTTCAGACCATTCAGTGGCAGAAAGAACAAGGGAGGACAAAGCTGAGCGATCTCCCAGCCTGGGTGGACGCACTGTCCCCAAGGCTGGATGCAGGCAATGGTCTCACTCCACTCTCAAGCCCACAAAGGTCAACGCCCAAATTATTAGAACTCATTTAAAGGTCCAGATACAAGATTAATTTGACCGACAAAGGACTAATTGGTTTCAGGACTAATTAAGTACATTTACTTGGCTTTGCTTAATCAGTGAAATTTCCAATGGCATTAAAATGTCTAAGAATACAAATCCCCGGAGATTTAAAGCAAATAGTTAAAATCAACTTAGATCCAATTATCATATAAATCACTAATGACCTGAGTAAATTGGAAGCTCTTTGGCTCAGCCTCTAGGGAAGAATAAACCTGATAAAAATGAACATGCTACCTGGATTAATGCAAGGGCTCAGGGGACTTCATTGCAAATATTCCAATAGGACTTTTTCAGTGACATTGTTATTCACTGCAAAATGCCAATTTTTCAAAACAAACAGTTTTCAGAGGAAGGTTTAGTTGAAACTTTCAGCAGGAACTTTCATATCTTTGTGTTCAGCATCCAAATCCATATTTACTGAAGAATAGCCAATTATCCATTGCTGGGCACATTCCTGCTCAATACTTTAACTGGAGGGCAATTAGTTATTTCCGGTCCCATCCTCCCACGCTCTGCGTTTCATCTTGCTCATGGTCACAGTCTGATATTCCATTTATAGAAAGAAAAAACATAAATGGAAGTGATTAAAGACTTTGGTTTGGTCTAATGAGAAAGAACTTGCAAATGTTAGAGCTACATGTCCCAAGACACTCAGATCTAGTTTTCTAAATTAATTAATCTAATGAAAACGGTGCCGGACAAAAAACACCAGGTATCTTCCTTGAGCAACTTCAGTTGTCAATTGAACTACTCAAGTTTAGATTTCCAAATCTCAAGAAAGAGCACAGAAGCATGACGGTGACTGAAGCCACCTGATGGATATAAGGCATCAGATAGCAAACACAGAGGAAACACCTGTAACAGCAATATTTTTTCACCCACATTCCTTTTTTTTGGTGCAGGCTACAGGTGGTTCCCAGAAGACCCAATCTCCGCTAACCACCTAGGCTGTCTCAACTGGTTTATTTTGCCAGCCCAAATTCCACCCTTATTCTCCATTCATAGCACTCCCAGGCTTGTAAAAAGTGGTAGATGAGAAAAAAAGAGGAAGAAAAAGAAAAAAAAGATTAAATATGATACAGTTCTTATATAACCAGTGATTACAAATCCTAGCGTTTGCATCTGCCAAATCTGCAACGCACATTAGAAGTGCTGCCAATAAATGAGCATTCAAAGCCTTCATCTCCTGACTCCAGAGTTTAGCCAGAAAATGCTCACAGTCAGAATCCCTCCCACTCCAGCTTTGCTGTGTGATTTCCTAATGACCCACCAAAGAGTTAATCTGAGTGTAATGAGGCGCGAATGGGACAAAGAATTAACTGTAAATACCTCACCCACAATGGAATAAAGTGATTAAAGAAATGTCCTTGGACCTTTGGCTGTGTCTTAAGGAACAACAGAAAGAACAATATTAAGGTACACCAACCACCTCAAAAATCCACATGAAATTAAAGCCGTGGTCCCCCCACTATACAAATGATGGAAGCAGCCTCCGGAGAGCTGTGCTCCTACACATGCTTTGGACATCCCCTTTTATTCCAAGCTCCTGCTCTGGTATCAAAGCACCATCCCAGCGGTCTGCAATAGGTTGGATTTTGTTGCACCCTTTGTGGTGAGGGGCACATGTAAGTGGACGGCCAAATGAAGTGTTGTGGGTTTCAAGAGGGGTCTGCTGTGTCAGAAAAACCTCCCAAAAGGCATGTCAGCTTGACCAGGGGACCTGGTTTTTAAAGGAAGGTGCACATCCCAACCACACAGCAATTTCTGGTTGACCAAAGAACCCTTGTGAGATCCAGATGAAAGGCATGAAAGAAATCCATACCCTCCTCCCTGCCTCCCCTCTTCTTCTTTGCCCTTCCTACCCCTCCTTTGTGTTATTTTGCTTTGATATGTGCCCAGGAAATCTCTGTGCGCTTAAAAAACTTGGGTTCCCAGGCAAGTAATAAATATCCTTGTCATTTCCTGATGTAGAACACTTCAGTCCTTGAGATGCATAGGAGTACTTCTCGTTTGTTTGTTTGCTTTTAAAAAAAAAAAAAGAGTTAATAAACAGACCAAGCAGAAACCAAAGGAAATCCACATTCCCCCTCACTCACCCTCTTACTCCTTAAGAATATCAAAAACCTCTAAAATATGGACTAAGCCTTGGCAGCTCATCTTGCTTTTCTCCCCTGCCATTAGGAGGATCATTAGAGGTCAGAGTACAGTCCTTGCGTGGATAAAACAGCTCACGAAAATGTAAGCCTGTGGCTAAATAATACTCTGATTGAGCTCAGACCCTTGTTGCTGGAAATGCCCAGCAGCCCTGAAGTATTGTAGATGGTCTCTTCGCCCAAGTTACAGGTGACCGGACAACAGGAAATGGCCTCAAGTTGGACCAGGGGAGGTTTAGATTGGATATTAGGAAAAACTTTTACTCTGAGAGGGTTACTAAGCATTGGAACAGGCTGCCCAGGGCAGTGGTGGAGTCACCGTTCCTGGAGGTATTTAAAAGCTGGGCAGACGTGGTGCTGAGGGACATGGGTTAGTGGTGGTTTTTGAGACTGTTGGGTTGATGGTTGGACTCGATGATCTGAAAGGTCCCTTCCAATCTAGACAGTTCTATGGTTCTATGTAGGGATGCAGCAGATGTTGGGATGGACTTAGAGATGCATGGAGGAGAAGGAGAGGCTGAGCTGCAGGACAGTGGTGGAATGAACTCCAGCCTCTGCTGGAGTTCCATTTGCTGTTTTTCCCATCCTGCCTGGATAAAGGAAACCCAGGGAAAATCTGAGCATGCCAGGTCCCCACAAAGCCAAAGGCAGCCTTTTGCAGCAAACCCTGGTCGGAGCGCAGGCAGAGCCACGAGAGATGATCGTGGCCACCATCATGGCGGTGTGGATGCAATTTATAATGTAGCATATTGAGGTGATAACGGGAAATATCACATCAGTACAGCTTGCTCACCCATCACCTCACAGCACCTACTTGTTTGCAGCCCGTACAGGGGAATGGAGACATCTGCCATCACCTGAAATGTCCTCAGGGCCAGAAGAAAGAATGTTGGCTAAACGGGTTTGGAAAGATGCAAGTTCAAGGCTTATCATGATCAGACCTCATTCCAGCTGGCAAAAGGATGGGTTTGCTCCCAGAATAAGAGATCTGCTCTGGTCCTACAGCTCCCTATCAGAATCCCGGGGAAACTGATGAGGATGGAATCAGTCAGACCCTTGCCTAGAGCTCAATGGACATGCATCCCAACCAAGCCAAGTTAAGGAGCTGAGCATCATCCTCTCCATCTGCAGTGCTCTCCAAGAAAAGGCTGGGGCTGATGGTACTCCAAAGGGAGAACAAAACAATCAACCAGGGTTGCACTGCATGGCCTGAAAGGACAATTTCCTCCTGGCCACTGTGATCAGATGCATGAGCATTAATTGCCCTGGTGTTACTCTGGATGCCCCATCCCTGGAGGGGCTCAAGGCCAGGCTGGATGGGGCTTTGAGCAACCTGGTCTGGTGGGAGGTGTCCCTGGTCATGGCAGGGGGCTTGAAACTGGATCATCTTTAAGGTCCCTTCCAACTCTAACCGTTCTGTGATTCTGTGAACTACATGCTTTTAACAGCCAGTTTCTGCTTTCTTATCCTGTGCCATCAGTGTGTTACATTACAAAAGTATTCAGTCTCATATTATATTCATTTCTATTAGCTCACTGTCCAATGCCACACACAGATATTAATTATATCAACCAGTGCAGGACCATTTAAAACTGGGCTGTCAGTCCATGTCCACTCAGTTTGGCCCTGGGTCTGAATTTCAGGGTTAAATATCTTTACATCTGTGCAACCCCCAAGTCAGCTGCATGCAGTCCAAGAGGGAGCCGCAAGTTTTACACTTCAGGGTGGAAAACCGCATCCTTCCCCACGTGACACGCCACATTTGGCCTGGAAAATTTGCTTTTCTCTGGGGAAACGAGTGTTCATCTGTATAGACGGTTCATGAGATAAAAATAGGTCAGATCTTGTTTCCCCCCAGGGTTCTGGGATATTTTTTTTTTCCTCTTTGTGCTGCAAAAACTCTTCATTGTATCCCAGGAAGCTGAACCTGGGGTTTCCCTGAGCGTACTGCAGGACAAGCATCCACCTGCATTCTAGGCTCTGGCTGCCAGCTTACTCGGGCTGCTTGTCCCCAAAATTATCTCACTCGGGATGGAGAGGCTGGAATTTGCTCTGCTGGCTGCAATCCATCCAGCAAAACCCAAGCTTCCCAGGGAGGGGGTGGCTGCGGCCAGGGCAGCCCCGCACCCACGCACTCACAGAATCACAGAATGATATGGGGTTGGAAGGGACCTCTGGAGATCATCTAGACCTGCCAAAGCATGTCCACCTAAAGCAGGTTGTACAGGAATGTGTCCAGGTTGCACAGGAATGTGTCCAGGTTGCACAGGAATGTGTCCAGGTGGGCTTTGAATGTCTCCAGGAGGGTTTTGAATGCCTCCACTCCCTGGAGCTTCTCTGGAGTCAGGGGGATGCTGAGCCATCCCCATCTCCTCTGTGGAGCGTAAATGTTGGCAAACAAGGGTTTGCCTGTTGCTAAGCTACACGGGACTGATTGGTGCGACAGTGAATCCAAGGGTCTGCAAGCTCGGGTCCGTAGTCCTTGGGGTGAGGAAAAGGGGTTTCCTGCGAACCTTGGGACCCACTGCTCGCAGCACGGTCAATGCCGCAAACACCAGTTGCTCCTGGGGCTAAAATCCAGTGACACCCTGGTGATGGGGGGCATGAGAAAGCAGGCAAGGATGCTTGAAGATGTGTCTTTTAAGATGAGGAGGGCTTTAAAGAGCTTCGCCCCTCACTGTAAACCCAAAATCCGATGCTGCTACGTAACTCCCAACCCCTCTAAAGCTTCAAATACATCCCTTCAAATTAAAAAATATTTTAACCTGGAAAACCCCTCAACCATCAAAGTATGTCACCTTAAAAACAAAACAAAACAAAACAACCATCTTGCTCTAACAAACTACAAAATTTCAAGCAAAGCAAATAAAAACCACACTCTGAACAGAGGCAACATGCAATAGAGCCGAGCCGGGACCCCACACCTCCCACCCTCACCAGTGTCACCCTAAAGGTCATGGCTCGGAGCCCACCAACGTTGGGGAAGACCCCTGGGTGTGTTGCCTGCAAGTGTCTTGCAGTGGAGTAGGGCTTTCTCTAGATTTTTTTCTTTTCCCAGTACTGCTACTTAATGAATAAAGCCTAATCAATACTCGTAATAAAGCTTCCTAGGCGGGAGGAGGGAAAGAGACAGCTCAAAATTATCATTATAATGGGAGGATCGATTCTCCCTCCAGTAACTCAGCTCTGAGAGCCTCAGACTTCAGCTCACAAATCTGACTTTCTGTCAGCTCGGGCTGGTTATGGCCTTGCCAGCGTGGACACATGTGTCCCCCAGCTCCCATCACCCGTCCTGCAGACACCTTCCAAGCATGAACCAAGGCAGAGAGCCCCAAGATCACAGAACCACAGAATTAGATACGGGGTTGGAAGGGACCTCTGGAGATCATCTAGGCCAACCCCCTGACAGAGCAGGGTCACCCAGAGCAGGTTGCACAGGAACAGGTCCAGGTGAGTTTTGAATGTCTCCAGAGAAGGAGACTCCACCACCTCCCCGGGCAGCCTCTTCCAGGGCTCTGCCACCCTCAAAGTAAAGAAGTTCCTCCTCATGTTGAGATGGAACTTCTTATATTCAAGTTTGTGCCCATTTCCTCTTGTTGATGTTGCCACCTGTAGCCGGAGAGGATTCTTCCATCACCCTAATGCCCCATATTATTTGTTTTCATGGAAATCAGGGGTATCAATGTGACATGAAGCCACACCATCTCTAGGTAGGTGCTTTCAAGCCCAGGGCTTGGACTGGCTTGTGACCAAGGAAGAGGTGGTATATTAGTCTGACTGGGGGAAGGTTTATCCTAGTGTTTCCAAAAAGGGGATTTTGGGAGGCATTTCTCATCGGAGATCCTTTTCATGTTACAGGGTTTTACAGCAAGTGTTTTCTGTCTCCAAAGCAACACTGCTACATTAGCACAGATCACACTGAGCCTCGGTGCGCTGCCGGGGGGGAAGGAGAACCAGCTTCCCTGGGTAACTGGGCTCCTGGCCCTTCTGTCATGGCCACCAACACTGGGAGCAATTAGTGCCTCTGTAAAAACCACGCTTGGCTGCATCCAGAGTGAATAGCACCAGCAAGAGGTCTGCAGGCTTTTGTACACTGATGAATGATGGTATTTGAATAGCACTTACTGTGTTTGATGAGGAGGACTGGTGCTGCGTGGTGGAGAGGTGTCCAAACACACGCACACACACACTCTGATGTGGCTACATCAACCTTTGGTTCTCAATACAACTTTTCAATACAGCATCATCAGCCTGGGGTGGGGTAAAATCTCCTCCTCCTGCCAGACTGGTCTGGGAGCAGCCACGGTTTCTACAGGGACTACCCAGGGGACCTTCTCCTATGGCTTTCCTCTACCAGGCACCTCTTCTTGTATTACTGGTACAGCAACTGCTGGGGGCTAGTAAGAAATGTGTCCAGGCTGAATGTGAAGCCTGGTTTATGTGCAATGGATGCAGAAGGCAACAGTGACCCCAGCTCCCATATGAGAAGTGTTGGGTATGGATCTTCTAAGATGACAAAAGGGTCTTCAGAGGGTGTGGGACGTGTGATGGACACTGTGCACCTTCTACCAAAGAAGAGAATGGACAATATCTTCAGTTTCTGGAGAAAGAGGATATTTTGTTAGATGGAAATAGCTGCCAAACCCAGAAAGCTGTTGGGACAGAAAAAAAACCCCAGCATCTAATGAGCATCGAGTGCTCCAAGTTCTCCCTGTCCAGCTTCCTTGTGAAGAGAGAAAAAGCAAAACCGGTCTCATGGAAGAAAACTGCTGTATTCATCATAGGCTAGGTAGCAGCAAGGAAGCTGAGGATGGGCTTGTTTGCCCAAAAAGTTCCCACCCCGGTAGCTGGTACTTCCAGGATGTTATTAGAGGTACCTTTAGCACAAACACCGATGCTCACCCTGCTTTTATTCCATGTTTAATGGAGACAGGGACAAACAGGGATCACAAGCTGCAGCAGCAAAGAGAACTCAAGAGGGAAGAGATAAATCTCTCCATGTTCAGGGTGCAGAGGACTCATCTGAACACAGATGCATCAACACATGAGATCCCCCACCACCCTCCATGGGAGACAAGCATTCCTGGAACCCCCAGACGATGAGCTGTGCTCAGAAGTCGGGACAGTGAGTTTGTCTTAATGTCATATTTTTGTCCCTCCCTTGTCAGCCTGCGGTGAAGTCTTCCCAGCAGCAGATTTAGACCCACCACCGTCTGGCAGAAGCCCGGCCACAAGCCCGCGAAGGAGCAGCCAAGTCGAAATGAAAACAAAGCACCTGGGGGTTTTGATGGACGACAGGCAGCGCTGCCTTCAGTCGGAGCCGCTCATACAATATACAAACCAAGACACAAATCAATGCAAAGTGCTTGAACTCCAGAAAGAAAGAAAAAATCAACACATCCATCACACTCAGACACGTGTCCATTTGAGTCCAAACACTGGCAGCGCTTTTTATCAATGGCAGCAGCTGGATTAATACAAACTGGGGCATACAAATAGCAGGACATGAGGTCCCTCTCCCTTCCCAAAGAGGCAAATACTTCCCAGCCGCCTTCAGCATCATCACCTGGACAAATTCTCCCAATGCACCTTAGAAGAAAGGATTTAGCCTCACTTTAAGGAAGGGATGCTCGGGGGATAAGCGCTACCTCGTGGCTGAGCTTTGAGGATGAATACAAAGTCGGGGTTAGACTCCTCAAACAAACAGATGAGCATTCAATAGGGAAAAAAAAAAAGAGGAAATGATGCTACAGAAAAGATAAAACAGCAAAAGGTTACACCAAAACCTGCCTGACACAAGCTCTGCTCACAGCTGCTATATGGGATCTTGCCCCAGCATGTTCCAGTTCCGGCAAAGATGGTCACACTGGAGAAGGAAATGGGGCATTTCTGGGGCCATGATCAGGCAGGAACCCCCCAACCTCCAAGAATTCCCTTACAGATGGGGATGGAGAGCGGGTACCAAGCCTGCCCACAGACAACCATTTACCCTCGCTTCCCTTCTATCTCTGATGGAGTATGGAAGAGACTCCCAGAGACTTTCTCTCTGTGCCACTGCTTTATTAAGGAGGTGAACTGCACTGAAGCGCATGGGTGACTATTAAGGTGACAGTTTTAGGTTTATTAAGTTCTGTTTAACGTTGATTCTTTTTTTGAATCTTTCTGTCCAGTAATTAGCAGAAGTTGGGGGTTTTTGGGGCATACAAATTAAGCATTAGCTGGATTCGCCAGAGGTTGGTTGTTCAGTTTTACCTCCTACTGGGGACTTCTGCGGTCCTGGGGAGGAGGCAGTTGTCTTCTCCCCGGCTATCTCAAACACAAGGGTGTTTTACATCCTGCTAGTTCATCCAGGCTTAGCCATCCTCCTCTTACTGCAAAGTCACAAATAATTCATCCTAAGAAACAACTGTTGCACCAGTTTATTAAGCTTATTAAGACCATGGCTATCAGCCAGCCCTAAGCATTTCAAAAAGCCTAAGCGCAAGGAATAAATTTATACAAAGTAGATTTAAGGAGGAGGCACTTCACCCTGCAAAACACCTCCCTGTGCATCGATGCGTGAGTCATCTAGTGAGACTCTCCCACCTTGCAGAAGGCATTTGACCTCTCAAAGAGCACTTATTTCAGGGTGTCTGCAGACCCTGGTGGGTACTTCCAAATAGCTCATACTATGTCATGGTTGCAACCTGTCTTTACCCGGCATAATGCAGAACTCATTCAGATTTGGGTGATGCTAGAGAGAAAGGCACCTGGACCAGCCTCCAGCTCCCAGTTCAGCTGCTCTGACTCTTGGCCAGAAACACTGATGCAGAGATCCGATCCACCGAAATCGGGAAGAAACAGGCTCCCAAACATCCCAGAGCCTCACCAGGATCACACAAGGGGATCAAAAGAAGCTCAAACTTTAACTCAGACTTAAAACCACAAATTCATTTCTAATCCTACACCACTTTCAGGTCTGTCCCCAGGCTCATGGGGCACAGGAGCCCTCCAAATGGCTGAGAGAGCCAGATAAAGGGCAAAACTTGAAGTTAGCCCCATGGGTGCTCCCATGTTTCCCACAAGGACCAGAGGACATTATGGGGATTACCGTCTCCATGCTGCTGCCATCTGCAGCTTGGACACATCAGAGAACTTCAAGGCATTGCTCTGTTTGCAGTGGACAGCGGATATCACAGCCAGGATGGGGTTATTTCAATCCCTCCCTGCCCTTCTCCTCTGCTGCTGGGTAGGGAACCCATCATTGATCCACCTTCAGCTCTGGGAAACTGCAGAGTCCTGGACCAGGAGCAATCAAGTGGCATCAAAGAGAGTATCAGTCATTTCTTTTAGCAGGATGGCACGTGTCAGGGAGAGCACCTGCAAACAGAAACAGGAGGATGGGCTGCCTCTCACTCACTCCTCGGTCCATCCATCCAAGGTGCTCCAAGACCACAGATGAATACTTCGCACTTCTACAGCAGGTCACAGGTTCAAAGTGCTGGGCAAATATTAATTAATTAACCCCTTTGCCAGGCTGTGAGGAAGGGGAGAGTAGTCATTTCCATGGGGCATGTTGGTAGGAGAGGCTGGGGATGTTCAGGGCACTGGTGGAGGGGAGGAGACAAGCTGGTAGGGGATGAAGGCGACACCTTGTGACTCTTTTCCTGCTGATGGCCTTTTGTGCCCACACAGCAGTTGCATTCATTTCCTTTCAACTGCAAACAGAAGGGGAAAATCACATTCTTCTCCTAACAAGGGGCAAGGACAGAAACAGAGTCTCCATCAGTGGCTGCAGCTCTTCTTCTGGACTTTTCCTACAGGTCTATAGAGATCCATGCCCTGGTGGGAGGCTGTTCACCTCTGCTAAAACAAGTTCAAGCGCTTTCCCTTTATGTCTGATTGGTGGCCAGACCTGGGGTGTTAGTGCAGGTTTTTTTAACTGAAGTTGATGTGAAAATGAAAGGCTTGGAAGACGGACTCATCAAGGACACTAGTAGGTCTGTAAACTCTTGGACACAGGAAGCATGTTTTGTGCCAGTCCATGTGGTGCTAACCACAAAAGCGTGACCAGAGGTGCTTCGATGATCCAAATAATTCCCCTTTAATGGGCAAAATTAGTTTACGCAGTGGCCAAACATCTGTCAGAAAGGGGTGAGGTGGATCTCATCCTGCCCCAGGCTGGCAAAGGATGTGGCATCCCTTCTGGACCCGTCTGGAAGCGGACAGGGTCTTCACCCAAAACATCCAAAGCTCCAGGAGCGTTGCTCCAAAGCATCCAGGAGCTGTGACAGCTCCTGAAACCTCTCCCTCGCCAGCTTCCCAGGCCAAGGGCTCTCCATGAACAGCCTGGACTGACAGTGCTTCCTCCTCCACAGAAAATGCACCCAAGTCCCAAGTACTACAAATTAATGCCCAACAGCTCTGGATGCAAAACACCCAAAATACTATTTTGTTGTTTTACCAGACTGCTTGAACTTGCAGGAAGCACTGAAATATGTAAAATGGTGCTCTGATGCCATGTCATTCTCACACAGACGTGCACCCAAAGCAGCATCTCTCCCCTCCATGCCTAAGGCTCATCTGCTAATATTCCCTTTCCACCAACACAGGGCCAATTAGGAAGGCGATGAAATCCAGTGCACACCAGCTACCAGGCTCTGCTACCTCACAGCTCTCCCTGAGCACCCCATGCTGCCCACCCCACCTCAAAATCTGAGTCCTGATCCCTCTCATCACTATAACCCCAGCCTCCCTTTGCTCTGCACCTTCGTCACAGGAGACCCATATATCAAGTTTTTGCATCTTAAATCCTTTTCACGCTCCTAAAATTCTCAGAAAATGACTGGAATAAATGTTTGCCTTTTTAATGAGAGCACACCCGAGGATTCACCACTGGGGAGAGCCCAGCGGCTGCGAACAGATGTGTCCTTTGGTCAATCCAAACCCTATTGTCATTCGCCACCGCGACCCACCACCACCCTGACAGGAGCAGACATACACGGCTACATCTATTATAGCAAACGAGACAAGGTCAGGGCAGAGGATCAAGCTCCAGCACACAATTACACATACTTTTAAGCTACTGGCGGGCTATCTGTCACAGTCTCAGACCACGATGAGCAACCTCCCAGACACTGGCCAGACCTTGGAGGTCTACACAGGCCAAAGGACCTTTCCCAGAACATGAACTGGGTTTGGTCACCCTGTTTTGGAGAACAAGAAAATTTAAGCATGGGGACACAACTGTGCCATGCTGTGTCTCCGGGCCTGTGAATGACCTCTGTCCCATGTTGCTTACGGCAACGACACAGCCAAACAGCCCTGCCATCTTCTGCAACTGCTCCTTGGAAAATCATAGAATCACAGAATTGTCTAGGTTGGAAGGGACCTTCAAGATCATCTAGTCCAACCATCAACCCAACTCTGATAAAAACGGTCACTAAACCACCCTTCCCACCAACCCTCCAATATTTTTTTTCTGCAAGGCTACCCCGTAAAATCAAGGAGCAGCAAAGCGAGGAGGAAGGGTGTGGAACCCCACAAGTACGAGCGAGATCTCCTTCAGGCAGCAGCAAGGGCTTGAGATAATTCACCCAGTCCTGCCTAACGTTAGGATGAAGGAGGGAAGAAATGCCACTTCGCTGTAGAGCTTGCCTCACACCAGGGCACCACCACGGGTGGAAGTCATCCAACTGCATTTGTAACAAACAGAGAAGGGGGGGAGAGAGGGTGGAAGGAGGAATTCTGCCTTCTGTATGGAAAGCAGACACCCAGGCTCTTCACCATGAGCTCTAGCAGCTGACGCATGGCCCCTTGAGTGCCGTCCTACTGCTCTGACCAGAGATCAGATGGTGGCTGCAGAGCTCCCAGCTGAGGGCAAAGCCTTGCTCACCCTCAGGACAGTTTTGAAAGAGCTGTAACAAATCCCCTTTGCCTCCCCCCCGCCCCCAAATCAACATCTTGCCATCTTTGTGCTTCATGTGTTTTTTACATACCTTTTACAGTCTCATTGCAAGTGCTGGGAAGAAAGAGGAGGTTCCTTCATGGACTGGAGTAGCAGAGGACATTGCTGCTGCAATGGCTCATGTGGGATGTGGACACACAGGGGCTGGAGAAAGGGAAAAGCGCAGTGGGAAGAGCTCGGTGTGACACGATGTCTGGGGTTCTGTGCTTGGCCACCAGCCTCCATGTCACCGAAGGTCCTGCTGGACCGAAGGGACTGGGTGATCCAATGTGCAGCCTCATACCTGATCTCCAGAGGTCCCTTCCAGCCCTATATCACCCTGTGATTCTGTGTCAACTGCCGAGCTCAGAAAGCCCCCACGGGCTGCGTTTGACTGTGGGACGTGCACAACACACAAAGGCATGAGAAGCAGCAATGGGGAGAGGAGGGATGGAGAGAAAGCAAGAGGCCCCATGTGCACGCTGCCCATGGCTGTGGGGTGGAGGAGGCCGTGAACCAGGAGGGTTGTGTCCGTAAGAAGGTGTGAGAGCAGCCTTGGATGGGAGGGGGGCAAGTTGGCACGTGGAAAGGCAAGCAGGCACACAGGGGATTTTGGTGCAATGCTTTCCGGGGAAGCAGAATGACAGGGGGACCACGGGACATCCCTGGGGAGGAGAGCTGTCTGGGAGCCCTCACAGTGGGGTGGATGGGGCAGATGTGACGACAGGGCATGTTGGGGGGGAGATCGGGGGGATATCCTGGCTCTCGTATCTCCTCCTGCCATCCAAGCTGGCCAGACTGGGGAAAAAAAGAGCCTGCTGAGAGATTTTCAATGCGCTGCTTGTCACCATGGAAACCCCTTCCCCAGCATCCCAGCTGGCCAGGGATGCTCATGTTATAGGGTGGCTACAGAGCCCCAGGAGAAGACCAGACCCTGGGAAGGGCACGGGGCAGGAGCAGCAGAGAAGGGGTGGCCCTGGCCCTCAGTGCTCTGCAATCGAGACAGGATCAGGCTCTGCACCCCTCAGCCATGGGGAATTGGGAATCCCAGGGAGACCTTACGGCAGCCTTCCCACACCCAGAGGGTACTTAGGAGTGATAGGACGAGAGGTAACGGTTTTAAACTGAAAGAGGGGAAAATTAGATTAGGTATTAGGAAGAAATTCTTTGCTGTGAGGGACTGGCCCAGGTTGCCCAGAGAAGCTGTGGCTGCCCCATCCCTGGAGGGGTTCAAGGCCAGGCTGGATGGGGCTTTGAGCAACCTGGTCTGGTGGGAGGTGTCCCTGTCCAGGCAGGGGGGTTGGATGATCTTTAAGGTCCCTTCCAACTCTAACCATTCTATGATTCTCTGATCCTATGAATTGCGAGCTGGTCCTTGCATTAGCCCTGGCACTGAGCAGAAAGGCTGGGCAATCTCTGAAGAGCCTACAAGGGCATCCTGGGAGACAGGAGGTGGAAGGGTGTCAGCCAGGGATGCTGCCAACTGACAAAAGGCCAGAAGAAAATTCCCTTAGGTCACTGACTCTGGAGTTACCCATCATGGGGTATCTGCTTCTGGAGACACACAACTGGGAGACCTGGTGGCTCAGGTCAGACAAGTAGTACAGTTAAAATATCCAGACAAAATATCCTGCTTACTGTTGCATCATGCTCATCTGTGTCAGTTGTCCTCATACATCTCCCTATCATGGTGATCTGAGGATGGCTGGTCTCTTCTCCCCACCCCACGCTTGAGCCAGCACTGGCCTGAGCATAGAAAAAACCCAAAGTTCATTGAGAGGGAGCAGTACAAATCCCCATCTTCTGTCTCCCAGGAAGGTGCTGAAGGAAGGATGGACCTGGCATCCAGATCCCACATTCACAGTCTCCCTCTCCTCCTCCACCTCAACCAGCTGATGTAAGTCTTTGCAAGACCAGGAAAGGAGTCTTGGGGCAACACCGTTGTCTCCTGGAAGTGCTGGAGAAATGCTCGGAGGTGGTAAAACCCACCTTAAACCAACACACGTGGTTTTTGATTGACACTCAGTAGTCCTCCAGGGAAACTGAGCCCACACTTGAGTGGGATTCACATTTTGTAGGTGTTCGGCAGCCTTTTCAACATGTTTCAGGTTTTTCTTGTTTGTTTTGTTCTGCATACTATTTATTGTGTGTTTGCTGCTGCGTTTTACCAAACTGCAAGAAATATGTAAACAGCAAATGATCAAAGCAATATATCTTTTATATCGAAAAGCAGGCAAGCCAGATGGAGTTAATTAATGAAGATGTTTAGCAAGACTGGAGTTTAGCTCGTATGCAAACAGGTTGTTCCCAGAAACATCAATCTAATCCAATAAACAATTTGTGGGGGTGTAAGAAATGCTGCTTTGTTCCTTCCTTTCTATTACAAAGAGCTGAGCAAAACTTTTGTTGTTGCTATTTAATCCTGGTGAGAGGTTTTGAATTAACAGCACTAAAATACAATTCTGTGCCTGCACTGGGAACGTCCTCGTCTGCGCGACTTGATCCTGTTGCTTCAGGCAAAAGAGTAGTCGAGCATCCAAAAGCAAATTCAATGCTCAACCTCTTTTCTGAGACTGCCAATAAGGGAGCTAATTATGGCCAGTAGTAACGACGTGGACATCGCTGCGTACTAGACTGCATCCAGCCAAGAACCCTGATCTCTATCAGATGATAATTCAGGATGTTGTGTCAGATTTTATTTTTATTCTACAAGATATTACCAGACATAAAACTGTTATAATGCCTCAAGTGACAGCCCGCTCAATCACTCTGCGCTGTGATCCACCCCATAACTCAGATTTACAGGCCAGCTTTATGCCACAGATTATTGAGCAATTATCTGGCTGGGGTTGCAGCAGTCTGTGATACCAACCCCTGCTCAGCCGGCAAGGAAAGAGGAGCCGGCAGCCTCCTCCGGGACAGCATGGACCTATCACAGAATGATATGGGGTTGGAAGGGACCTCTGGAGACCATCTAGTCCAACCTCTCTGCCAATGCAGGTCCACCCAAAGCAGGTCCCACAGGAACGTGTCCAGGTGGGTTTAGAATGTCTCCAGAGATGGAGACTCTACCACCTCCCTGGGCAGCCTGTTCCAGGGCTCTGCCACCCTCAAAGGAAAGAAGTACCTCCTCATGTTGAGATGGAATTTCCTATATTGCAGTTTGTGCCCATTGCCCCTTGTCCTGTCACCGGGCACCAGTCAGAAGAGTCTGGCCCCATCCTCCTGACACTCACCCTTTGGGTATTGACCAGCATTGATGGGATCCCCTCTCAGTCTTCTCCAGGCCGAGCAGACCCAGGTCTCTAAGCCTTTTCCTCATCAGAGAGATGCTTCAGTGCCTTGATCATATTCATAGCCTCCACTAGACTCTCTTTCTTTTAAGAGATGTTGGAGATGCAGAGACAAATCCAGGAAGAAAAAACATCAGGATAACTTGCTTTTATGGTTGTACCACACCCCCTCTTATCACCTACAGGTGGGGGCCGTTGAGTCAATGCTGCTTCTTCCTCCAACTCCCCCTCCATTCCATCAAACACACACTTTGAAGGAGTGTGAATACTTCTCTTCCAGCCAGTGAGTCATTTATCTCCACGTTTCTCCAGACCTCAAGCTCAGAAAAAAAAACAGGTAAGGATGCACAGAAACAGATTTCAGACTTCCTCCACGTAAAAATAAATAAATACGCATTTTCTTTCAGTGAGGACCTGGTTTGGTTTTCCCCCATGGGATGGAAAATGGCAAACAAGAAAGAGGAATCGTTTAAGGAGAGATGGGTACACACATGTGTGCCTGTGTCCTTCCCTTGAACAGCAGCCGTAACTCCAGGGACAAAACAGCCGTCCCCAACTTTCAGATAACATGAAGCTTCAGTCCCAAAATGGCATGAGATTTGCTCGTGTTACCCTCACACTTACCGCGGCGAGGAAAGGTCAAAGTTGTTTTAAAAACCACTTATAGCCCGTCTGCGCTGCAGAGCAGACATCTCCCCGGCTTCCTCGAGCTGCAGCAAGCTTTCAAACCAAAACGGATCAATAATAGCTTTTAAAAATTATCATCAAGAAATGAAAGGCTTGGCATTGCACAGCCACTTAGGTAGCGGTAACGACAGCAAAATTAACATGAAACTGAAGTCGGTCCCAAATGAAGGCAACTCTCTGAGAGGCTGGGGCCTGAAACGGCCTTTATGATGTAAATTTATATTAAGTACCAGCAATCTTTTGTGTTTCCTTCTTTAGTATTTCACTTTCAGTTGGCTTCTTTCCGAGTCTATTTTAACGGGAGATTTCCTAGACATGGGGACAAAGCCGCTGTCAGTCATGTTTCCATTTAGGCTCGCCGAGGATGCTGATGGTCATCTGGAATTACAGACAAGATCTATTTAACAGAGGCGAGTGTGCTCAGGATTTGGACTGGAAATCTCTCTGCTTCGACTTCCTAAGATGGGGGGGGCCATGGTCCTTGTTGGGATTACGTGGCACAACCCAGATGGGGTCTGACAGGCTTTTGGGTTCCTAAACAGCCGTTTTTTATGGCCTTGGTAAAACAACACACCCATCAGAAAGAGGACGTGGGGGCAGAGGAAGCACAAGGATTCCAGCCCCAGTTTCCCACCCTTGCTCCATCCTGCTGTAACCCCCATGATAAGTCCCCACTCCTCCGGCAGCTCCCTGAAAGGTCAGGTGGAGGAAACCACTGAAGACAGCCACCGATGAAAGACAGGTCCAAATACAGTACAGGGTAAGAAGGACATGGACCTGTTGGAGTGGGGCCAGAGGAGGCCACAAAGACGATCCGAGGGCTAGAGTCCTTCTGTTGTGAGNAGAATGGCTTCAAAAAGGAGAGATTTAGATCATGTATTAGGAAGAAATTCTTTACTCGGAGGGTGGTGAGAGCCTGTCCCAGGTTGCCCAGAGAAGCTGTGGCTGCCCCATCCCTGGAGGGGTTCCAAGACCAGACTGGACAGGGCTTTGAGCAACCTGGTCTGGTGGGAGGTGTCCCTACCCACGGCAGGGGGGTTGGAACTGGATGATGCCTTCCAACCCAAACCATTCTGTGATTCTACAATTAGCCAGACATCACATCCAGACCTTAATTGCCCCTGGATTGAGATGCCCACAGAAACAGTCATGGGAGTAACGCCTGACTTGGTATGAGGGGCACAGGCACTGGCGCACCATCTGTGCACCACTGAAGTTTCCAGTGAAGCTTCCAGTGAAGTTTCCAGTGAAGCCCTCGTGAAGTTTTCCAGCAGCAAAATACTACCTGCAAGGTCTTTGCCCTTTGCCAAATCTCTTCTCCTCCACCGCTCGGCTCTGCCCTGTCTATTCCAGCAAAACTCAAACATGCCAAAGGGCCAAGACCAGCCCCACCGAGTAATGCAAGAGCTGCAGACCCGCTACCAAATACATCCTTCACGTCAGAGCAAGAAAGAGCTTGGTTTAAATTTCATTACCAGGAGAAAGAACATCACGCTGTCCATGCCGAGGGCTATGGATTGGGATGCCTGCCTTGTGCTCTTGCTTCTTGCGCTGCTGCTGTGGAAGCACAAACAGCAAGATGCCCACTAATTGCATCAGGAATCGGTCTGATCCCCATCCACAAAAGTAACGAAGCATCAAATGCTCACTGATTTCAGCGGCACAGAGGTACCCAAAGCATTTCTGAGGATCTGGGCCCGGCTGTGTCAGGATCTCTGCTCCTGTAAGAAGGGGATGACTCTGCTGCCCGTGGGCTTTAGGGTCTGGGAGGCTTAGCTCCAGGCTGGAAAATGATCTACGCTTTGAGAACAGAGGTAGATCAGGAAAGCTTTTTTTAAAGGAAAAAAAAAAAGTTATAAAAAAATAAAAAGTTATAAAATTACCTTCTGGGACAGACAGTACTGCACTGAGAGTGGGTGCTCAACCTCCACCTTCTGTGAACAGGACAAGGACCTTATTCTTTCAGGAATGGTCCACCGCAGGACAACTTTGAAGACTGCTGAGGTCCCTTCTGGCCCTCCTAGGACTGTGTTACTGCTGCTTCAGAAATAGTGTTTGCCATCGGGTGAGATTCACCTCACCTCTGCTCCCTGCTCAAGAGAAGGTTGTCCAGGATCCCTCCAAGGTGAGTGGGAAGAGGGAGCACCTTCAGAAGCACTTCATATAAATCCAGTAGGTGTGTTGAAACACCCTTGGGATAAAAACCCTCTTTCATCAAGAAGAGAAAGAAAGAGACAGACAAACTCCCTTGGACTAGAAGGTCGTAGATACGGGATTTTCAGATACCCAACGTTTCCAAGATCTTGGATAAGGGATCAGACCAGAAGGATTGCAGGTCTCTTCCAGTCTGACCAGTGGGGAAACAAAGGGAAAAGTTCTGCGGGTAGAACCACCTCCCCTTCCCTTCAGTGGAGGGAGAGTCACAGGAGCTGCCTGCACCCGTGCCAGCTCCTACCTGCATGGTGCTGCAGAGCCCTCATCCCTGGTCCTGCACACTCTTTCTTTCACATAGCAGAAGCGTGGCAAGTTGCAAGGTGGGAAAACATCATGGTTTATAGTGGTTTTTGAAGTTATGGAGTCAAGTAGTCAAGGTTAGGGGGACAGTTCTAGGATGTGACCTCCTCCTCCTGCCCACATCCCTCTTCCCGTGTAGGCACTGTTCTCTGCAGCAGCAAACCCAGTCTCTGAGACCCTTTAAAAGTGTCAGAAACCTTTGTGCAAACTTGTTCTGGGCAACCAGGACACAGGGCTGGGAGAGCCCTTGGACAGGGCAGCTGAGACCAGCAAAGCTTGTAATTATGTACTTGGGTAATGAACCCTGATCTCCTGAGCGGGTCAGAGCTGTCCCTTAGCAATGGCCCTAAAGGCAGAGCACAAAAACGGTATTTTCCCAGAAGGATGGGAACGAAAAACTCTTTCCTCTCAAAAACTGCTCCTCTGATGCTTCCTCCAGTGACATCCAAGGTCATTTTGGTCCTTGTTGCAGAATCACAAACAGGGATGGGGGACATTTTCGCATTCCCAGGGGGAAAGGGGGGACCGGGGAGCCGGGTTGCGAGTCCCCACATCACCACATTCCTTCTGCTTTCCCCAGGATGGGAACAGGAAAAAAAAAAATTGATTTTTCTCCTTTTCCTTCCGCTGAGTCCCTCAGCAAAGAGAAGGGCATGAAATGCAAGCATCGTTAGAGAGAATTTTGCTGGCAATATTTCACGCCATCCCGAACCTCAGTTTGTTCCTCCTGCATATTCCCAGCCTGAATATTGAGTAACCCGAGCTCCAGAACACACGTGGAGGTGATGGATTGCTGCTGAATGCAGCCTGAAGTTTTAAGCCAACAATTACTTTTCTCTGAAGACTTTTTTTTCCCCACCAGAAACTGGGGAACAAAACACCTTCGAATTGTTTTTTATGAACAATGCTGTCTTCTGCATGGTAACTGGAATCTTTAAAGGATGCTGGGTTATGAATAGCTCTCATTACTGGGGGAAAAATGTGCCCAGTGCCACGTTGGCATTTTTTTTTTTGTACATGCGCCTACTATATGTGCAGGGGATTAATCTGCACTTTTAAGGAGGATCAAAGCTGAAATTATTAACCTCTGAGCACAAACCTGATTTAAGAATGAAGGAGCCCACTTAGAGCCTGCCTTGGAGTTCAGAGGCATCTCCTTCCCCCTCCTCTCCTGCGGCGGGGAGGGAAGGAGCCTCCCCAGGGGCAGCGGAGATGGACCTCGGCAAAATGAATGTCTCTGTAATCCCGTAAATCAAGCCGTGAGTAACTTCTGCCTGGGGGAAGGGATGGCTTACGAACAGGAGGCAGAGTCAAGGGGTGAAATCCAGGAGAAGAGCATGGAGGGGCTGAAGGTACCTCCAGGGGCAGAGCATCAGTTTGGTGTTTCTGCTATTTGTGTTTAAATCGTCGGATGTCAAAGCTTGCCACGTTGCACATCACCTTAAAAATAAAAATTAAAAAAAAAAAAAAAAAGGCAGCCCCAACCCAACTACATTAAACACATTTAATAAAAGGCTGGCTCTGCTTGATGGCCATGAACTTCCCACAGACAACTTTCAGGTCTCTTTGGGAGACCCCCTTGCTTGCCCTCAGCACCTTGCAGCCTTCAGTAGGTGCGTTGCATTATCCCAGGCTGAGATTCAAGGAAATGAAGCGAGTAGCTCATGGTCCCACAGTCCATCAGGGACAGCAATGGCAACAGATATTTTTGTATTTTGATGTTTTTAAATCAAGCTGGTGACAGCGGCTATTCAGGCGCTGCTCAGGGGCAGAGCTGCTGAGCTACTTAACTTCTGTTTTCCAACAAACCATGGGCGTCCCAGGGAGGAGACAGCGACCACACACCTTGTGCCTCCAAGACAGATCAAACATAATTCCTTAGTTCATTTTGTCCAAAGCAAAACTCAGAAAAAAGAAGGAGAGTAACAGATACACACACACATGGAGCCCACTCTTGGTGGGCAAGTTAAAAATTGCATGTCCACACGTTCTCTCTTCCAACACCCATGGAGCATTTTCCAGCCTAACACAGCTATTTCCACCAGGCTGCGGAAACAGAATCCTAGAATAGTTTGGGTTGGAAGGGACCTTAAAGATCAGCCAGTTCCAACCCTTTGCCCTGGGCAGGGACACCTCCCATCAGACCAGGTTGCCCAAAGCCCCATCCAACCTGGCCTTGAACCCCTCTAGGGATGGGGCAGCCACAGCTTCTCTGGTCAACCTGGGCCAGTGTCACACCATCCTCATAGTGAAAAATCTCTTCCTGACATCTCATCTAAATCCACCCTCTTTCAGTTTGAATAAATGTATTAAAAAGCTGAATGATACACCCAGCAATACTTGAAATAGAAACCACATACCCTGATGCCTCAGTGACCCCCATGGAGTGCTTGGCATCCTCTGCATGGCCCAAAATGGTTGGTTCAACTCATGGTCTCCTGGGAAAGCAAGGTGAGTGAGACCATCTTCCGGATTCCTTGCCTTGAGACCCACCATCTCAGCTCATCCACAGGGTCCTGAGACCTCTAGAACCCTCAAACCCTGCTGTATGGCATAAGGAAGAAGACAGGAAAGTCCACGAGCTCCCAAAAGCAGACCCCAGGTGGCAGGAGATGCAACACAGGAAAAAGCCCTGCTTCTCTGGGGAACCCCGAGTCACCAAGGCTTGATGCACAGCGGTTTATTTTGCTATTTGGTTTCTTGGTAACGGCAGACCAAGCTGCAGTGGCAGCAATCAGCTTCGTTCTAAACCCCCTAAAAGTGCCACGACGTCAGATTAAAAAGCTTCCATAAAAAAACCCAAAAAAACCAAACCAACAAGGCGAGACCTGATAGCGATTCATAACGACGCTGTTTTACGGGCTCCCTAATGGGTGCACTCTCCATTCAAGGAAAAGGCACGGCGCGTGGAGTGAATGGCTTTGCTGGACTCCCCGCCACGGAGGCAGCACCGCTCGGGTCGATGGGCAGCTCCAGGAACGCTCCCCCATTACGGGAACACCAGCGGCAGCCGCGCATTACCCATTCCTGAGAGCCCGGAGCGGATTGGCAACCGCCTGTCTCTTCTCCTACCGCAGGCTATTTAATATTCTCTCGCTGCTGACACCCTGCCTCGTCCCCCGCAGCTCTTCCCCCAGACCTGCAAGAAGAAGGAACGCGGGCACACGGTCGCACTCCCTCGCTGCTCCCCCGAGACGGCAAATCGGGACCAAAGAACAGGACCCGGGAGATCTCCTTCCTATTTGGTGCCTTAAAAGGTATTGCCTACCACGCCGCCGTGTCCCCATCTATCTGCTCCGGCCCCAGCTCACATGTCCCACACTCAGCATTTCTCCAGCACAGAATCATGGAATTGTCAGAGTTGGAAGGGACCTCTAGAGATCATCTAGTCCAACTCACCTGCCAAAGCAGGATTTTCCAGAGCACATCCCTCAGGAGCATCCAGGCGGGGCTTGAAGATCTCCAGAGAAGGGGACTCCACACCCTCCCTGGGCAGCCTGTGCCAGGGCTCTGCCACCCTCACAGCAAAGAACTTCTTCCTCATAATGGAATGGAACTTCCCATGTTCCAGCTTGTGCCCGTTGCCCCTCGTCCTGTCACTGGGAACCACTGAAAAGAGTCCCGCTCCATCCTCCTTCAACCCACCCTTTAGAGACTTGTCAGCATTAATAAGGTCTCCCCTCAGCCTTCTCTTCTCCAGGCTAAAGAGCCCCAGCTCTCTCAGCCTTTCCTCATCAGGGAGATGCTCCAATCCCTCCATCGTCTTTGTTGCCCTTTGCTGGACTCTCTCCAGTAGTTCCCTGTCTCTCTTGAACTGGGGACCCCAGAACTGGGCGCAGGATTCCAGTTGTGGCCTCACCAGTGCAGAGCAGAGGGGGAGAATGACCTCCCTCCACCTACTGGCCCCACTCTTCCCTACGCAGCCCAGGATCCCACTGGCTCTCTTGGCCAAAAGCGCACATTGCTGGCTCATGAATAGTTTACTATCTACCAGGACCCCCAGATCCTTCTCCTCAGAAGTGCCTTCCAGCAGGTCCATCCCCATCCAGCACGTCACGTTACTCCTCATAACAGCAACAGAATCAGCTTCAAAGATGTAAAATCACCAATACATACGTGCTCTGTTCCTTTTGCCTTTTCTGTGCTCTCGGAGCTGCATCTGGATCCTGTTCACAAACTTCTCTGCAAAGCTAATTTTTTTTGCTTTGTTTTTTGAGGCAAAAGCAGGGATTTTCACTTGTCCGCCGGATTCCAGGAGCAGGAACCTTAAACAAAACCAAATAGATCACGAGACCTTTCCTTGCCCATAAAGACTCATTTTTTACAGTCAGACCCACAAACACCTCCTTTGTATCACCAGGCTCTGCTATTTAAAGGCAGCCACGGTGGAATATAAATTTCTTGTTTGCTTGTTTTCAAGAAGAGCCAGATTAGAAGACATTCGAGCTGACTCTGTCCTTTTCAAAATAGCCCAAGTGTTAATAACATTAAAACTGAGAGGGGGAAAAAAATCCTCACCATCTGACATAAGAAAGAGGGAAGAGTTCTATTGTGTTCTCATGGGCGGTCTAGGAAAAATGGTTCCTGGCCTTTAATGGGTCTTCAGGACCTCATCTCCTTGCCCCCCACTAAACCCTTTGCAGAACTAAAGCCCGATACCACAATCAAATAAATCTCTGGGCATCTTCACAAGGAGAAGATGACCTGGTTTGAGGAACATGAGAATTTCTTGATACCAGGTTTTATGGATTAGTGGACTTTTGCCGAGTCGCTTCCAGCCCTGCTATTTCTATATAAGCCACTGATGAATCATAAAATCATGGAATGGTTTGGGTTGGAAGGGACCTTAAAGATCATCCAGTTCCAACCCCCCTGCCCAGTTCCAACCTCCCACCAGACCAGGTTGCTCAAAGCCCCGTCCAGCCTGGCCTTGAACCCCTCCAGGGATGGGGCAGCCACAGCTTCTCTGGGCAACCTGGGCCAGGCTCTCCCCACCCTCACAGCAAAGAATTTCTTCCTGAGATCTCATCTCAATTTCCCCTCTTTCAGTTTAAAACCCTTCCCCCTCCTCCTATTGCTCCACTCCCTGATAACAAGTCCATTCCCATCTCTCCTGGAGGAACATGAAGAACCTGCTTAGCTTGCAGTTTACTTGGGAATTTGATCTGCTTCTTGCAGCTCCAACACCACCTCCCGAAGGAACCCTTGCAGTTCCATCTGTGCAGTCAACCCTCACTTTGGGACAAGGGGGACAGCTGCTCTGCCCCCATCCACCCGCCAGACCCGCAAAGGAAGGAGGGACGGTCTTCCTGCGTAGGGTGCTCAGAAAATAACTGGTTTCATGTGACAGCTGAAGAGAAAACCCTCACCTCCTGCTGCCGACTTGCACCCCACGCTGGCAGAAATGCCTCCACTAAACCAGCAAAGAGGCCCAGGGGGGAAGGGATGTCCAGCATCTCGTAGAAGCAGCCCCATCTCCCAGGCGCATCAATGCCGTGGGGACACTTGGTTACCCCAAAAAGTGCCCCCAACAGTCTTAATGGTATGTAAAATCTTTGCAATAAATACCACACCACCACTGGGCTACCTGCTGCCTTAGGTCCTCTCCTGACGATGGCACAAGCACTTTCCAATGTCATTGGAAGGTGGCTGTAAAGCCTTCAGGCACAAGCCCTCTGACAAAAGGACCTTTCAGGGTGATTTTTCCCCCCAACCACCCCATCCTTCGCAGTATTTCAGATGCTACTTCCCAGGCAGGAGGAGAAGGGTTAACCCAGCGGGGGGGGGGGAGCTGCTGCAGTGCTGCAATTCAAGGTGCTCCCTCCAGCACAATGGCTGAGTGTTCTCTTCCCAGCAGTTACTGGCTTGAGAGAGAATCAAACTAATTACCTTAGTAATTACCAAACTAATTACCTCTCTAATTACGGAGCATCTTTGTTCACATGGTGCTGACATTCTTGCAGAGGAACCCTGGCTCAGCGCCCCATGCTCCCTGGGAACCCGGCTGGCTCTTTTACGATGACTTGAAGACCCAGGTCCTCTTCACACCAGGGTCCTCCTCACACCAGACTCAGGATGTTTCCTCCCTCTTCCTCAGGGAGGGGCAGACGCTGATCAAGCTCCTTGGCTGGTGAACACGTTTGCACTGCAGTCACCTTTTTGCTGCCAGGCAGAATACGGATGGGCACGGTACCTTTGCTGCACATGGGTTTCTCTGGTGGGAATACCCTCAGTAGAGGACTGTGGGATCACCACCACACTGATGATCAAACCAGAGATGAACTTGCCTCCAGGCCCTAGTGGATACTGCTCCCTCCGATGAGAACAGCAGCCAAGAGAAAGGGAAAGGTGAACTGAGATGACAGATGTTCCTCTCCAACACAGAGCTGAAAGCAGCAGGGTGTTCACCCACCAAAACCCAACGTGAACATCACTGGTAACTTACCTCCCCTCCCCAAGCTTACCCCATCTCCATTTTCCAGATCTCTACTCAAATCTTGCCTTGGTCTCTCAAAATCCAGGGTCTGGAAGTCACTTGCTGCTCTCCTGAACTTCAGGCGACAGTGGGTCCTTAGCCCTGAAAACAGCCCCCAGCTCCTTGAGGAAAAATCACCATTCTTAGAGCATGAACACAAATGATTTCATTAATGTTGGTCATGACCCGTGGATGATTTTGTATGAAGAGATGTTAGAGCCTGAACACAGAAAAGACTCTTGTGGATGTAGGATGGATGCCCACCTTGTGCGTGACCTCTCTTCCTCTCTCCTCCCACCGTTCCCTCTCTTGTGTCTTCACCCAACTTCCAGAACACAGTGTCAGCTCAACACAAACCATTGCAAATTCTGAGCCGACCACTTTACAAAATTCACTTCTGCAGCCATTCCCTTGCAGGTGAGAAGACATTGAAATCTAAATCCTTACCTGATTTGAGGTGGCAACACCCAATTCTCAATCAAATTGGATTTACCGTGGGCACTTGCTGATTAATGTGTTAACAACTGGCACGGGACAACCGCCTGACGACTTCTGGGTCCTGCAAATGGGATTTAGCACGTTGGGCAAACGCCACAGCACCCTTCAGTTCCCCCTGTCCCTGCTGTCTGGGAAGCAAGGCTGCCTTGGTGGTACCTGCCGTGATGAATGGCTGGGGTTAGGGATCTCCAGGTGCTCATAAATAGAAAGATGCATATAAAGAAAACACTAGAAATAATTAGTTTGCCTTGCTCAAACTCGCAGCTGCAGGGAAGGTCTTGCAACAGTTTGCAGAGAAGGATAGGGTCTAGAATTCCCATTACTTTGGAAAGGAAAACAAAAAAGGATAGAAAAGGGAAATGCTCGCTCTCCTGTTGCTTCTTCAGCTTGAGAGGTGACACGGAGAGTCAGATGGAATCTACCTGAAACTCCATTCGCCACTTTAGATTCTTTCAAAAAAAGGCACAGGATCTAAAAGAGAACAAAGCAGTGGCCATCTCAGCTGTAACATTTATCCTAACCCGCAGCCATCTCCATATTAAAGCTCATTCCAAATACCTGCTTAGAACTGTAACGCGGGGATATCCTGACGGGTGAAAAAAACCATCCCGCCAACTCCACAAGGTTACGTGATCTGTCTCCGACACACACGGCTCCTGAGGAAAGGAAGTCTGGTATTTGAAAGAGTCTAACGCTGCTGAATTACATGAGAGTAGGATAGCAGTGATTATTTTGACACCGTTGAAAGGCTCGTGATTTGTTCCACAGACACTGAGCAAAGAACAATGAAAAGCTTTGATTCAGCTGCTACAACACTGCTTTTCCACTTAAAACCCTAGGAAAAACTGCCCTTTGGTTAGAGCTGATCAGAGCTCGTGAACGATCAACAAGAACATCTGAAATGATTCTCTACCACGGGTAGAGAGTGTCACGCTAACAGCTGGACGCGATGATCTTAAAGGTCTTTTCCCACCTAAACGATTCTATGATTCTGTGCCTTCCTCTGTCATCCCTAGAGAATATCATCTCTGTCATCCCTTCGGAGATCAGGATCCACTAAGCCCAGTTCAAATTCTCGGTCTGGCAGTGAGCAATCTCAGCAAGATCTGGTCATTTCTGAGAAGGAGGGAGACTTCCCCACAGGTTTTCCATTCTAAAAAAAAAAGAGAAAAATGGGAAATTTCAAAGATTTTCCATTTTGAAATGCAGCTACAAGGTGAGTCTCGGCTGGAAGAACGTTGTCCAGAACAGCCTACACCCAGCATTTTTTTCTCCTGCCCCCCAGTACCATAAACAGCAAGCTGTGGATACACACTCCTCTTCCTTCTGCTTCTTCAGATCCTACGAACCTTGCTTTTTTTATTGTATTTTTTTAATATGACTAGTCCAGTTTCAAAACAAAAGATGGCAAATGCCATTCTTTCAGGCAGATCTACTGCTTCCTTGAGTAGAAATCACAGAATCACAGAATGATATGGGGTTGGAAGGGACCTCTGGAGATCATCTAGTCCAATCCCCTGCCAAAGCAGGACCACCCAGAGCAGGTCCCACAGGAACATGTCCAGTTGGGTCCTCAATGTCTCCAGAGAAGGACACTCCACCACCTCTCTGGGCAGCCTCTTCCAGGGCTCTGCCACCCTCACAGGAAAGAAATTCCTCCTCATGTTTAGATGGAACTTCTTATACTCAAGTTTGTGCCTGTTTCCTCTTGTGCTGTCACTGGGCTCCACTGACAAAAGATTGGCCCCATTCTTCTGACACTCACTCTTTAAGTATTGATAAGCTTTGATCAGGTTCCCCCCTCAGTCCTCAATGCCCAACATCACCTCTCAACTTGGTTTCCAAAAGACGTGTGTCCTGCTTGACCTCCGCACCATCACATGGGGAGAAGGGAAGAAAAGACGAGTGACAGAAGGACTAGGGTGCAGGTATGCGTTGGGAGGGGTGTCAAAGGCAGCAGAGGTGGCAAACTGAAGCTCACTCCAGAGACATTCAGAACTGCTGCTCTGCTTCAAAGGCAGAAGTCATCCACAACATGGACAGTTTTGAAGTCTACACCCTCTTGGCCGCAATCAGCATCCCCAAGCTCAAGCCACACGTGCCGGAGACGCCGCTGCTGATGATACAGGAGATGTTTAAAGAACACAACATCTCAAATGAAGCCCGAAACACAGTTGGAAGAAAGCAAGCAAGACCGACTCCCATTGCTCAAGGCTGTCAGGATGGGAAACCAATAAACATTTGGCAATAACAGAGACCTTCCTTCCCGACACAGCTCTTCTCCTGATTTTACAGAATCATCTGGCCTTAAAAACGTCTGCTTTTCCTCTATGCTGCAGTTTGCTGCCAATTCTAAGTCTGGCGAGGATGGATCTGCCAACTTCTTGGCTCTCTGTTACAAAAGAGAACATTATAGAGGAGAATTTGTGAGTTAGCTGATTTGTAAACACTACAGCGACCATGTAAACATGTTGCTTTATGCCCCTATTATTTCTCTCAAGCAGTTTACCTGGCACCTGAGGCTGAACTCCAGGATCTTCCTCTCCTACTGACACTACAGTTGCTTCACACGTGAAAAAGCCCAGCTTCTTTTTGTAGCATTGAAACAAAAAAAATATCCTTAATTAAACCGTACTCACAAAGCCTCTTGATAATTAGAAGAGGAGAGTCACTGGCAATATTTTGAATATGAATGAGATCCACAGGTGCACTCGCAGTCGTACAGTAGGACGCAGTTCAAACGCAGCCAATTAGAGGAACCCACCAGGTAAATAAATAGCAGAAGGCTCAAGACACATTGCTCATTTGACGCTATCGCCATTGTGCGAAAAGCCTTTTCTAAGACGAACGCGGCAGCCGTTATCTGAGCAAAACCAATTAAACAAAACTCTACTTGCACGGAGATGCTTTGGGGTTTTGGGCACCGCGTGGCCTTTCATTCACAAGCACTTTCCAAGAAAAGAAACTCTGGTGGCGCGTGAATCACAGCTCACTATCACGTGGGATCCTTTTAGGTTGCTGTGATGGAAAACAGTTAGATGTAAGTACCGTTCCCGAAACCAAGGCTGGTTACGCATAAAAGTCTAGGCTTTAAAGCTTCAGCAACAACATCTGCTGGAAAAACATGATTGACGCAGCAGAGGGAACACCATCCGCCTCTGAGAAGCGGAAAGACAGACTGAAACATCAATCTTGTGCATAAAATATATTTATTGTTGGTACAGAGAGAGGCATATTCGTCAGTACTTGATAGGAGTGAGGAGCACAACAGAATCGTTTCACGTAAATAAAGGCCATGTTACATCTGAAGTGTTGGATCATTAACATCATTCCAGCAGAAGGCCTGGAGAGAGACTTCATTAAGTTACATAATTTGTGATATAAATTAAAGCACAATTTACGTCATTATACAGTGTAGGGAAAACTTCCAACACGAGCAACGGATACAGGCTGCAGAGTGAGGAGCAACGGCTGACGGGCTCGCAAAGTGCGGCCACATCCCGGCACACCAAGTGTTACATACCCGCGCCTTTGACAGGGAGAAGCTTTTTTTGAGGAGATTCTACAATAAAATAGCAGCATTTGAAGGATATTTCCCCTTTCTGAGGTCAGTGAAAGGTTCTTTTCTTTTCCTTCCTTCAATCACCAATAAGTGGATTTTACTAAGACCGAACAGTATCTTCGGGTGTGTGATTTCTGATGTAATAAGATACAGGTCTTGGCTTTTCAAATGGTCACACTGATTGAGCCGTGATGGCTGCTGCTCTTGAAATGGCTCTTCCAGTTCTTCTCTTTATTGGTCTGCCCTGTAAATGGGCTGTCATATCATTCTTGGGGAAAAAAAAAATGCTCTTCTGCTGAAATTAGAGTTGATGGTCTTGTGCTTGATTTGGACAATGCCTTTATCCTCCTCTCCCAAGCATGCTCTGCTAAGAAAGTGGTCAGGGGGAAGGGAAGGGAGAAGGAGAAACACATATTTCAATAACTCAGGGTTAGTCCAGAGAAGTTTGGCTGCAATTCCTTCTTAGGAATTGCGATTTTTTAAATTAAAATATTGGAAAAGAAACATTGTCAACATGCACATCGTCACAGAGACAAGTCACAGAGGCAGAATGAAGCTATTTGAGGACTCAACAAGCCCACCATTGGGAAGTCTGAAGAGTTGCAGTAATGATTCCTTATCATCATTATAATGCTGTCATGGCTCTAGTCATGCTAAGGCTATTAAGGAAATTAAAAAATCTGACCTTACAATAAGGTAAGCCCCATTACCAGCAATTCCATACTCGAAGAAATATATCCTGAAGTCACACAACACTAAGTATCTCCCCTACCTTCCTCCTTCCTGTGTTCTGACTCATAATCAAAATCTCGAGAGCCTGAATGTGTTGCACTGACCTCACACTTCATTAATCCCCTCCTGTGCACAGCCAGGCCACCAAGAGCTAAAAGTATATATCCATTAAGTAGTTCAAGAGTTCTTCCTCCTGCCACACCAGAGAGCTCTGCCATCAAGGTCTTGACTCTTCAGAGAGGTCCTGGCCTCTACTGTGAAAATGCAGACTTGCAAGGACAGTGTGTAGGGCTCGACTAAGAACTTCCTACTGCCATGATGTAGAAATAAAGGGTTTGCAGAAATGAGCACATGGATGGCTATCATAGAATGATAGAATGGTTTGGGTTGGAAGGGACCTTAAAGATCATCTAGTTCCAACCCCTTTGCCATGGGCAGGGATACCTCCCACTAGACCAGGTTCCACTACTGTCTAGATACTACTTGTCTAGACCAGTAAGGGGAACAGAAAAGTGGGATCTGACAGGACACTGGCAGAGCAGGAGGAAAAAGGATGCTGGAGGCCATCTACGTTGACCTGTCCATGACACTGACCAATTGTTCTTGCCTTCAAAATCCAAGAAAATAAGGAAGACGAGAATTATGAATCTCCTTGTAAGAAATGGTGGGGAGGGGTTTGATAATTTTTAGGACTTATGTCAGGAGCAAGCCCAAATGTAAACCCTGAAATCTTACAGGAGGCCTACAAACAGCCGTTTCAAGGTTTTGAGCAGCATCCGGCCAGATATTGTCTTTCGAGTCTGGACTCCATTGTCAGAGTCACAGAAGTTAGGGCTCGGGAAAATTAAAAATAAAGGGAATGAAAAACCTGTTGTCACATAAGTCTTTAACTAAATTGTCATGGTATTTCTAAAAATAACCCGGTGAACCTTTCAGCTACATCAAGCAGTTTTTCTGCAAGGATTAAGAGCTGCACCGAGGAGCAGGACAGTGCGTACATGAAAAGATGGTAAATATCCTTGTGATCACAAATGTTCTCTGGAGCCCATGGCAGAGAAGTACACGCTGACAAAATAAAAGGAGTCGGTTTTATGTTCCGTAGGTGCTATTATGAACAAAAATCGGGGAAACTTTTATTAGTTAACAAAATCTCCCATCTCACTTTGACGGCATCCCCACGGAGATTTCTGTAAAACTGATGAAGGCTACTTTAACTGGAAAACTCTTTTTGCAGTGGTATTACAGAAACTCGCTCGAAGCCATCGCTGGGCTGAATATTAACTTTACATAAATTTAACACTGCATAAGTTAACACAGGAAATTCCCAAAAGATCTGAGAAAAATTGTGTTACCTTTATTTAGTGTCCTAAGGAAAGAAATTGCAGGTATTTGTTCATCACACGCATATTTCTGCCCACCAAATTTCATCTTCAGACAAATGGGAGTGTTCTATGGCTTGGTTTTGTCTATGTTTGTGGGGTTTTCTTTTAATTTCTATACTGACTTAGGCCATTTAACATCACCTAAAAATTTACTTCATGTATTTAAAATATTTTCCTTCTGTTTTTTTTTTTTTCTCATTACACAGAGTAGGCGTGAAGGGAACCTGGTCTGACTCTTTCATAATAAACTTCCTTCAATCAAGGTAGTGTTGGACGGTGGCCATTAAAGACAATGCCTTTTTATTGCGTTTCGGTTCAGTGTTTCCAGCTACACTAATTTTCTGTTAGATCAGAAGATGGTATCTAGTAACAATGCTGGAGAGTGAGGCTAAAATAATGGTTTCCTTCTGCCGAGGATGCATGATTAAGGACCACCTCATTCTACAAATTAAAATAATGGTTGCAACCGGGCTGAAGAGGCTGAAGGATACCATTTTGTAGCCAGGTTGTCAGACACCAGCAGCTGGTGGTATCCTTCTTTGAAGTACTTTCAAATCTAACCTGCCTGCAGAGACTTGTATCTCCGTGGAATTCAATGGTTTAATAGGAAACTACTGCACAGACTTCATTAAACTATAGTCTGGTTGTGTTTCCATCTAGGAATTAGGACTCCCTGTAGCCCAGGGGAAAGAAAAAAAGAAAAAAAGAAAAAAAAAGAATTAAAAAAGGGTATTTTAACAGGCACCTTGTCCATATCAGTGGATGGTACACTAGAATAAGTGATAAAAATCATAGAATCACAGAATGGTTACAGAGGGAAGGGACCTCATAAAGATCATCCAGTTCCAACTCCCCTGCCCTGGGCAGGGACACCTCCCACCAACCCTGGTTGCTCAAAGCCCCGTCCAGCCTGGCCTTGAACCCGTCCAGGGATGGGGCAGCCACAGCTTCTCTGGCCAACCTGGGCCAGTGCCTCACCACCCTCCCAGCAAACAAGTTCTTCCCCAGATCTCATCTCCATCTCCCCTCTTTCAGTATAAAACCCTTCCCCCTCTTCCTATGGCTCCCCTCCCTGATCAAGAGTCCCTCCCCAGCTTTCCCAGACCCCCCTTTAGGGACTGGAAGGGGCTCTGAGGTATCCCTGGAGCCTTCTCTTCTCCAGGCTGAGCCTCCCCAACTCTCTCAGCCTTTCCTCACAGCACTGGATGTCCATATTAGTGCTGGTCTGGCTGGAGTTATTTCAGCAGTGGGAGCACAATTACATGCCACACACAATCCTAGTATCTTCCCCTTAATGGCTCCATTAAGTAGGTTTTTCTCTCCGTTACTATTACAATAAAATGCAAACATTAATAAGAGAGTTTAATTTATCTCACTAGCTTCTCATGACTTTGGGAAAAGATTTAAAGTGAAGATACAACAATGTGTCAAACTCCTCTGAATTAACAGCTCTCTGGGCCTTTCTAACAAGGGGAGAAAAGGACAGATAGAGACATGAGATTACAGACAGGAGGAGAAATAAGGAGCATACAGAAGAGAGGGTGAGATAATTATAAGCAAGATAGGAAAGAAAGAGGAGTCAATAAATTCAATTTATGAAAAGCACAGAGTGTGCTCAGCCCGAGCACAAGTGCCCAGACTCACCGCCAGGAAATCGGATTAGTTAACTTATTTGGTTTTCAATATCTTGCTCTATTCCCTCTAGCAAATTTTCTTCTTTTGTTTGTTTCTTGTAGCCACTGTGGGTTAACTTCTTCATTTCTGAACCTGCTATTTATCCCACTCCTCTGCCTCCCAACCAAGCGCACAGAGCAGGTAATTTTGCAGTATTTTATAACAGCGTTTAGCAGTTATTTCAAAGTAACTGCCTGGACTTCTGGGCAATCAGCGAGTAAAAATAATTACAATTACAGCTGCAACACATGGAGGATGAGCTAGAGAGGACTGATGTTCATTATGAAAAACAATTGTTCCTGCTTGCAAATATTTCCATCATGAAAGGCTTCTCGTTCTCTGTTATCATAAGAGAGAAACCTCTCTGAATTCTCATCTTGAAGCGTGTGTGAAAGAGAATAAGAAGCATTTAGGAAACACTTTTAACTACTTGACAGGCCTGGTTGAAGATCTTCAACAAAAAAGGTGTTTAAAAGGGTTCAAAAACCTAATGCTCATATTTATGCAATTTCCTTTTCCTGCACCTTCTGAACATGAATTAATTCAGCCTCATCATAGTCTTCTGAAGAAACTCCCATCAGATACAAACTTTAGTTATAGCTTAAACATGTCTAAGTAATTTTCCAGATTTTCTAGTTACTTTTAAAAATAATATAGGCATAAAAATAAATAAATAAATACAGGCAATTAGTGTTCCAGAAGATGCAAGCTACAGTAAAAAAACTAGTCCACTATGTAACAACCTAATATTATTCAATGGCCTTTTTTCTAAAATGCCTCAGAAACACCCATGGTCCAGTAAATTCAGACTGGAGTTTGGGATACAAAAATCACACTAAGGGGAAACTTAGAAAAAAATATACGCACCAATTATTGTTTGTTTTAGTAGGAATTCACTAAAAAATTGACAATTCAATTGAAACAAACAAAAAAAAAATCCAGTTAAAAAAAAAATACAGTTCCATGGGGAACTGTACAGCTTTGGGAAGAAGGGGATGACCAAAATTTGGGGGCTGGAGGCGTAGAAGCTCCTGTGCCCAAGGAAGGCACTGGACAAAGCTGGTTGCACTTCTAAATACTCGGGTGTCTGAGCACGGCTCAACCATCTTTCCAAAACCAATAAAGTGTCAGTGGGTTTATGAAAGAAAGCCTCAGGCTAAAAAATCAGGAAAAAAATCATGAGATCTGATAGGTTGTAGAGTTTTTAAGGAAATGAAGGAGCTCAGGCGTTGGTGCATTAAGTGAGCAAGAGAAACACCAAAGGTGTTTCTGCCATCCAGAGGGACCTGGACAGGCTGGAGACATGGGCCTGTGTGAACCCCATGAAGTTCAACCAGGCCAAGTGCAAGGTTCTGCACCTGGGTCAGGGCAATCCCAAGCACAAATCCAGGTTGGGCAGAGAATGGCTGAAGAGCAGCCCTGAGGAGAAGGACTTGGGTGTGTTGGGTGATGAGAAGCTCAACATGAGCCGGCAATGTGCACTGGCAGCCCAGAAAGCCAACTATACCCTGGGCTGCATCCCCAGCAGCGTGGCCAGCAGGGCGAGGGGGGGGANCCCGGAGAGATGGGGAGGGATCAAGCTCCTCTTGATCAGGGAGGGGAGCCGTAGGATGAGGGGGAACGGTTTTAAACTGCAAGAGGGGAGATTGAGATGAGACATTAGGATGAAATAGTCCTGTGCTGTTCAGAGAACAACCACGCTACAGCTGTTTGCTGAGTTTGTCTTCCAGCCCTGCCGACCCAGCCGGGCTGCCCGTGCAGAGAGGAGCAGACTAACTGTATAAACAAAGAATTAACAGCACCGCACAGACGTATGAAGTGCTGCGGCCTGAGGAACAGCTTTAGCACCACCCCGCAGCCATTGTCTCCTACCAAGAGTTACACAGCACTAGGCCACGAGCAGGGTTAACTCCAGCAAGATCTTCAAGATCTTAAAACACCAGAGCAAGACTGCACCAGTGTAACTGCGAAAAGGTCACGGTGAATGATTGTAGTCAGAGCCTTGCTACTTTTTCGGACCGGTAGAATTAACTCACGTGAAAATTATTATAATTATCAAACACTAGACCTGCTGGCTGGGTCTCCGCTAACACACCAGAGCACACGTTTTCAGATGTTTAAATATTAGCCCACAGATTTTAGCAGAAATAAAGATCAACAGACTTATTTAAGCACTTCTAAAATACACTACATATGTGGCCTATAAGCACGTTTGCAACTAGATTCTTTAAGAACACAGTAGAGGTCAACATATGCCTCTCTCTATTTGAATGATGTAAGCTGTCGAAAAAGAATCATGTTTAGAAATTTTAGCTTAACTGGAAAATGTATATATTACTACCATTTTCCCTTATGCTGCACTAATAAAGCATTCAAGTTTATAATCTATAGGAACAACCCACACCCTAGGAAATTGGATGGCAAGACCAGGTGAAGAGCAGTGTTAGACTCTCAGAGCACATAACATAAAAGAAATCAAGACTTCCAAGCAGTGAGCAGTCTAGTTTGAGCCATCCATTCATTTCTTACTGGAAGTGGTGACACTACAAATAGTCCCACGTAGTTTAATCCCCTTATTTTACTGCTAAAACTGCAGATAGAAGGAAACATCTGCCAACAGCGATATCTACTGTGCTAAACAAGAGCTTCCCAAGGGAAAAGACAGAAACCCTGGCATTTGAATAAATTCAAAGTGGACTCCACAGAGCTCCTGAGAACATACATATTGGGAACGGTGCTGCTTTAGCGTGTAAGAAGGACTAATTGGATGATCCCATAGTCTTCCTCTCTTCTTCATTCCATCATTAATCCCATGGCAATGCTTCTAGACTCACCTGTTTGGCATGGTTGACACAGTGCAGGTACTGGCTAGCCAGGGCAGAGCAGCTGAGGGTCTCCTGAGCATGTTGCCGGTAACACTGTAGAATTTTATCCTGCAGATCACCGCAGATTGGATGAGACTCGTATCGTCTGGGGAAAGAGAAAAGAACATTTTGGGCTCCTTCTCAAAGAGATTTCAGGAAATATGCAACTCCTTTAAAAAAGAATTTTAGAAGAAGTAAACTACATCATAGAAAAGAAGGAACAAAGTTATAAACAAAGGCTGTTCCTAGAGCTATTTGGGCTATAAAGTGGGTAAAATCAGACACAAACATCAACGTGAGCTGCAGAAATTTGGCTACTTGGACCACAAGTGTCCTCCTGATCCAGTACTCGGGTTCCAGCTGGCAGAGAAAATTAACACCCAACTTCCTAAAGATATGTCTTTAACTGAAGACCCCATTGACGACGAAGGACATCTGATCTCACCTACGTTAGAAAAGCAGTCACAGAACCAGAGGAGAGCTTCATTGCTGCATAGTCCTATGAACATATAAATCTTGCTACTTATTAAATATTGCTCCTGCATAAAAGTGAAATCACCCATTGGGTTGACCTCGAAAATACAAAAATCCTGCTACCATCAGCAAATTACACAACCTACTTCTGCTGATCTGATGATAGCCTCTATTTTTGGCGCATCCTCCTTCCCATCACCTCAGTTCTAATCCTAACGCCAGATGTGCAAGTTATTTAGGAATTTTGTCTGTTTTCTTTGCTGTATGGGTTCGTTACTCTTGCCATTTTGTTGGCTGATGCAACACGCTTTTAGCCTTCACCGAAAGCCAAAGGAACGGAAGCTTCTTTAGTCTGTCCTGTAAAATCCAACCTCTTTTGGACAAAAATCTTGACGTTTGCATTAATTATAAAATGTTATCCACACTGATAGTGCCACAGAATTAAAAGGGGAATACAATACTTTCCTATTTCAAAAGTAAGGGGGTTGGTGAAGTGTTCCAGAGATGAAATGTCCATTGAACTTTTAAGCGAAGTGGACAAATACTTTGCAAATACTTTTTAAGGTACTCATTTCTGTAAGAGACAATCAAATCACAGTTAAACCCCTTTCACACCAAAAATAAAATCACAGAATCACAGAATCTTCTAGGTTGGAAGGGACCTTAAAGATCATCTTGGTCAACCGTCAACCTAATTTTGACAAAAATAAACACCCACACAACAAACAAAAAGCAACACCATCACTAAACCATATCTCCCAGCACCACATCAACCCGTCTTTTGAACACCTCCAGGGATGGTGCCTCAACCCCCTCCCCGGGCAGCCCATTCCAATGGCTGATCACCCTTTCGGTGAAAAAAATTTTTCCTAATATCCAACCTGAACCTCCCCTGGCGTCACTTGAGGCCATTTCCTCTAGTCCTGTCACCTGTGACTTGGGAGAAGAGACCGACCCCCACCTCTCTACACCCTCCTTTCAGGGAGTTGGAGAGAGCAATAAGGTCTCCCCTCCTTCAGCCTCCTCTTCTCCAGGCTGAATAACCCCAGCTCCCTCAGCCACTCCTCATCAGACTTGTGCTCCAGACCCCTCACCATCTTTGTTGCTCTTCTCTGGACCCGCTCCAGCCCCTCGATGTCTTTTTTATGGTAGGGAGCCCCAAACTGGACACAGTACTCGAGGTGGGGCCTCACCAGTGCCGAGTTTTCCAATATTTCAACGGTAGGAAAAAACCCCATGAAAATTTAAAGAAACATTTACAGTTCATATGCCTTGAAAACAACCATTTGCTTTCCGCCTGTGAACTATATACTTAATGCACCTTCCCATTTACCCTGCCGGGAAAGCCCGACAGTGGCTGCTCTAACATCCATTCCAGCCCACGTTATTTTACTTCAATAAGGTTATAAAAAAAAATAATGAGTCGCATCAGCCACAGTATCCTCAGATGAATATTCTGTTCCTTCATATTTTGCTGATTGGCCAAGGCCAATCTCTATTTTACTACGGTAAGAAAGCGAAGCACAATGCTGTTCCTCAGGGGAACTGACTTCTTGGCAACCGCTCAAGATATAGTACCAAAAAAAAACCCCAAAGGATGTTAGGTCGCCTTGATTTTACAGTATATATCTATATAAAACATCCCTCTTACTCTTTTCATTCATTATCGTACACCTGTGAAACGCCGAAAACGGAATTTAAAAGCAGTCCCAGGTGCGTACACACTTTATGATCTGAAAGTTCAAACTTCTGTAGGTTCTTACGGATGAGGATTTTCCCTTAATCCCCCCTCTGCTGAGATCAGCAAGCACTTCAAAAAGCGTGTTAGGCATCAAAATGTACAACCGTAAACGGCCGCACACCTTGAGTATGGCAAGGTCTGCATCGGGATGGAGTACGGGAGAGAGCACCACGTACCCTCTTTGTAGCCATAAGACTCACGGTGGTGATGATTGAGGTCCAACTAAACCAGAGCTCGTTTTAAATGCCTGAAACCCCGATCTGGGTTGATAAACCGATACAACAGACCGTGAGACAACAACAAATACACACAGTAAACCCAGCTGTGCCTTTATTCACAAGTGATTTTTAAGTGACTTCTTATACAAAAGTGAAGAGCAAAGGAAATGGGCTGCTGTTCGCTTGCTACATAAATTGTGTAAACGTATTTAAAGCCATTTCAGTGGGAGTACTCTAACCCACATTAAGGAGCTTTTTTTTTTGATTGCTTTTTTCCCTCAGCCGTGCCGTTGGTGACCGTTCGAAGTCCACGCATTATCCCGTATTGGAACACTTCAGGGGTCTCTTTACGTTGCCGACAGTATGGGAGCCCTGTAAGACACGTCATCTCCTGCCCCACAGTGACTTGTTTTCATACGACGACTTTTCACTGGTGATTTTTCAAAGCAGGGCCTGTCCTTCCAGACACTCCAGACCCAAGGCAGCTCAGTGAGAAGGGGGCCACTTCCTTCAAGTCAACCAAGTCCATTTTCTTGGATTAATCTGTTGAAGGAGAGCACCGTCTCCGTATCGATCTGCTGTGCTTGTTACGCTCCCCTAATGCACTATTTGCACTTTTGGGAAAATGCTAAATGAGATTACTGTCTAACATGAGATGGCTATAAAGCACGTGCTCCAGGATCTCCTGGTCAGGAAAGAAGGTTGCAATGTCCATTATAGTAACCCCACCGAAGGGTTTCCGATTGATTTCTGTTTAATGATGTACGACAGGACTCTCAGACAGATGGTCAGAAACAGCCAACAGCAAGGAAATGCCTCAAAAGGGAAACGAAATACCTCCCTAACAGAGAACTTCTCTAAAATTCCTATAAATAAGGATCATTTTACAGAAGCATTGAAGGGGCTGTGGGGCTTGACTGAGGAAAAAGCTTGTAAGAAAAGGTAAACAGTGCAAAACCAGTAATTATCATAGAATCATAGAATCATGGAATGGTTAGGGTTGGAAGGGACCTTAAAGATCATCCAGTTCCAACACCCCTGCCATGGGCAGGGACACCTCCCACCAGACCAGGTTGCTCCAAGCCCCATCCAGCCTGGCCTTGAACCCCTCCAGGGATGGGGCAGCCACAGCTTCTCTGGGCAACCTGGGCCAGTGTCTCAGCACCCTCACAGCAAATAATTATATGGAATCTATGGTGAAAACATGGAGGTTTGAAATACCCGAATGGATAAAGCAACCTGGTCTGTTTCCAGAGCTGACCCTGCTTCAGGCAGGAGGTCCTTTCCCTGAACTACCCCACCTCCTGGGGTTTAGTGACGGCTTTTATCAGGTTGATGGTTGGACCAGATGGTCCAAGGTCCCTTCAAATCTAGGCAATTCTATGATTCTATGATTCCTGAGAGAGATATCTGTATTTTGGGACACGTGGCAGGGAAAGTGTCCCATCATTTTGTCTATTGACTCATTTATTTGATCACTCAGGAATTCCACAACTAAACTGAAGGTAAAAACACATACCGTAGTCGTGAACCAGGACCGCCATGAAACCCTGACAGATCTCCATCTCCATCCAGCGCAACTCAATAACTGCTTTACAGAATCAACACACGTGAGATCTAAAATGCCTTTCTTCCCAAAAGTCGATAGGAACCGCAGCCCGATCTGCAGCACGCACGCACGCACGCCACATGGCGCGCTAGGAACGGCGTGGTTTTATTAAGTTTGCAATTACTTGATCTGCTTTTCGCTTTCCCAGCTGCTCCTCAAGCACCTCACACGCCAGCGGAATATTTCTAGGCGCCGGAATAAACCTCCGAGGGAGGCACCGCACCCACCTTTTCCATCAAGCTGATGCACCGCAATCTCATCAGGGTAATGGGATGAAGACACAAAAGAAAACGAGGGAAGGTTCTGAAAAGAAATATTCTATGCTAAAGCACGGAGAGAAAATTTAATGAAGGTAACTTTGTAGTCATCTAGCCTCTCTCAAAGAGCATAGCTTATTGTACTCCTGGGGGCGCCGAGAAAGGAGCCCCTTCATGGCATTCAAACAAAATGTCTACTAAAGAGGAAATTTGAAATCGCCACGGTAAGCTTTACAAGTTTTGTGATAAAACTGACATTCTGACTGAAGGAATCTGAATCGCTGATGAGTTTCCAACTGTGCAGGTATCTGGCATAATCCCACCAGATCGAGACTTCAGGCAATTGTCATAAAATATGGGGAAAAAAATAGCAACAAAAAATCAGCATGCATTACAAAAAACAGCGCCATTAGATGGCCAGAAGTATCCAGGGCTCAATTTCATTCCTCATTAAAATGCTGACACCTATCAAAAGCATCTCTTTTGATATGTGTAACCCTTGGCATCTGGGGCTACCTCGGTACTACTAAATACAACAGACCAGAGATGATCCTCTGGGTCGAGGCCAAGCAGCACGATACGGCACAACCTGCGTCTCTCACAGGTAAAATCCTGCCTTCCCCTCCAAACAAGCAGCTCAGCACATCCTCACTCACATCCACATCATCATCATCATCCTCATCCACACCCACGTGTTCCAACCCCCCTGCCCTGGACAGGGACACCTCCCACCAGACCAGATTCCTCCAAGCCCCGTCCAGCCTGGCCTTGAAGCCCTCCAGGGATGGGGCAGCCACAGCTTCTCTGGGCAACCTGGGCCAGGCTCTCACCACCCTCACAGCAAAGAATTTCTTCCTGAGATCTCATCTAAATCTCCCCTCTTTCAGTTTAAAACCGTTACCCCTCGTCCTACGCCTCCACTCCCTGATAAAGAGTCCCTCCCCATCTACACCTACATCCAAACTGGGGATGGTCCCACACGTGTGCTGTTCCCCCAGTCATGCCCGGCGTTGTCCAGGGAAGTGTTAGCTCTAAACCAAAACCCTGTTAACGAACATGCTAGTAATTAGAACCAATGCACCATCATGGGAGAGTGCTGGAGATGATGTCCTGACCTCTTTTATTTACTCCTACTGATGTGGGAGAGGGATCACACTGTGGCCAGACCCCAATGGCACTAAGGAGCATGCAAAGGAAATAAAAAGGAGGATTTTTTTCTTCTCAACACACTTATAATGCACACAAAGATATGAAACAACAAGTCGATGGTGAAACAAGGAAACTGAGGCAACCTCTACTCTCATGATAAAATATATATATTTTCTCATGATAATAAATTATACTAAATATAATATAATATATATATTATTGTGAGAGCATATATAAACACACATATATAAATACTTATGAAAAAAAAAATATTATCATGAAAGTGTATATATATAGAGAGAGACACACACACACTAAGTGACAGTTTTCAAGTGCTTTATAAGAAACCCAGAGGATTTTTGGAGGGATTTGTGGGAAGTTAATCAATCCACGTTGTCTACGTTTAGCAGAAATTCCTCCCGAGAAAGAGCAGAACTTGGCGCTTGTTTGAAAAGTAGATGAGTGAGGGATGGAAAGTGGTGTGAGGAGCGGTCCAGGGGGAACTGGAAACAGCAGGGAAGCAGAAATGGGACACGTGGGGCTTCAAAAGCGAAGCTGTGTGACTCGCACGGGGTAACACTGATGGAAGCACCAGTGGCAGGACGAAAGCAGATCCAGGGTAGGACCCAGGGTAGGAAATTATCTGCAGCACCGCTTTCAACAGACACCATCAGGGCAAGATTTCACTTCTCACGGCTGGGGGCAAGCAATAATAACAACAACAACAACAACAACAATAATACATTGTGGTAACTGGTAGCCCGAGTTGTGATGGATTTAGCTGAGCAGATGGACAAGAAAGACTGTGTTTGAGACATTTTGCATAAAGAGCCAGCAACAGCGAAATGTAAGCCCAGCTGAGAAGACCCGGAGAGAAGGTCAGCTCAAAGATGAAGAGCAAGCAACAAGTCTGAAACAGCAGCAAGACAGGGGTATTCTCCATCCTGACACAAAAAGGTGGTGGCGAGGGAGGGCGTCTTCTTTTTTTTAAAGATTACCTCTTCCAAAAAGAGCCACTTCCAAGAGCATCTCTGCTGAGCGAATGTGCAGGACTTGTTTACAGTATAGAAAAGAGTCGCAAAACACGTAACAGGGGGAGAAAGACAAAAGGGCACATGGTAATGAAGGTCCCTACTGCTGCGCCATTATTTTTAGGCTTTAAATTAATTTACTCTTTATATTAAATTCTTTTTCAAAATTGTCTTCGCACATTAAGTAGGCGATGACTTGAAAGCGCATTACGAAATGTGTAAAGCACAAACCAACTGGTTCTGTTCTTCTAAAAATCATTTGGAAGTAATAGCGGGGCTCTGATTTCTGAATATCCACAGCTGATGTTATGAAGCAATCCGTAATCAAACTGTGCCCACACAGAGCCCTCCGAATTAACCGTGTGGGAAGCAAAAGATCAAGTCCTGGCAGAGTTGGTTCTTGCTTTTATTTACGCTTGAGTACACAGTGTGACTTTTCCAAAAGGTGTAAAAGAAAGGATTTGCCTAACGACTGGCGAAATGGCAGAAGAGAAATCACAGTCGTTTCTGCTCTGCGATTGAGAATGATAAATGTGTGGAGCAATCCTGAAGAAATGACTTATGCAGAAGTCAGAATACAACTTACTCCATCTGCTGATATATGTGTCTTTTGTGCCACCAGTGATCAGCTCTAGTGTGATTCTTGCCCATGTTATTTTTAGCCTCTTTCGCCTAAAAACCCAGCACCGACAAAACCCCGGGCAAATGTTTGTCCTCCTCTCATTCACCTCCCACCCAACCTTCTGAAAAGCAAATAAAAATCTATTTCAAACATTCTGACCTTTGAAATTTAGGGATGGAGATGAGAAAGAGGAGACAAGACACATTCCAGCATATTCACACACTCACACGCCGCTCGAAGACAGACATTTAATTATGTCTAGAGAGTACTAAGTCAAGTTCAATATGTTGACAAAAACCTGGTTTAACAACGAAGACTGGCAGATAGTACCATTGACCTTTAGAGATGGGTTTTTTTAAAAAATCTAGAGAATGTTTCCCACCTGGTAAAACACCTGGTATGTCGGTAGGATGTCGGTTCCGCTTTTAGCACAAGCAAAGTGGAAACCATTCCTTGTATTGCAACAACTTATTTATTGCCTACAAGGAGGGAAGAGCAGCCCTGAGATTAACAGGGAGGATTTACGATCTCAAATCTGGCAAAGCACATAAATATGAGCAGAACTTCAAGAAGTGAGTAATTCCACATTTGCATGTGGGAAGTTATGCACATTCTTAAATCCCTTGTTGGGCTGGGACTCATAACAGGAAGAAATTAGGGTGAGGATCAGAAAGGATTTCCTGGTTGTAAATCCCAATTAGACTCATGAACCAGTTGCCAAGGTAAGTCTTCAGACTTGGTAGACATTACATTAGGACTTGTCTTCAGTCCGGGGAAAGACAATTGCAAGTGAACTTGAGATGGATCTGTGAAATCCTCAATGGCACATGGATAAGAGGCAGACGGTGAGGTTTTCTAGCAGTAGAGTTAAAACGAAAAAGAAATAATTCAAGCCTCTTCCAAACAACACATAATGAAAAGCCAATACTCACTGCTAGAGGGTATTGCCCCTCTACTCCGCTCCGCTCTGGGGAGACCCCCCGGCAGTGCTGCCTCCAGCTCTGAGGCTCCAACATAAGAAGGACTTGGACTTGTTGGAGTGGGGCCAGAGGAGGCCACGGAGACACTGGGAGGGCTGGAGCCCCTCTGCTGGGAGGACAAGCTGAGAGAGCTGGAGGTGTTCAGTCTGGAGAAGAGAAGGCTCCGAGGAAACCTTAGAGCCCTTTTCAGTCCCTAAAGGGGCTCCAGGAAAGCTGGGGAGGGACTCTTGATCAGGGATTGGAGCCACAGGATAAGGTGGAATGGTTTTACACTTAAATAATGGAGATTTAGATTAGACATTAGGAAGAAATTCTTTCCTGTGGAAGTGGTGAGGCACTGGCCCAGGTTGCCCGGAGAGGTGGTGGATACACCATCCCGGGAAACATTCTAGGTCAGGTTGGACAGGGCTCTGAGCAACCTGATCTAGGTGAAGATGTCCCTGCCCATGGCAGGGGGGTTGGACCAGATGGTCCCTTCCAACCCAAACTATTCCATGATTCTATGATGATTCCACACTGGGGTTATCATGAGCACATTTGGGCTCAAAACATAATTATAAGAAACGTAGGAGAAGTCCATTGAGAGATTACAAGCAAAAATACAATGTTTGGCTCAGGATGCCCCACTCCACTACTTGTTTGAAGGTAAAATGACATCACTGCAAACTTCCTCTATTTTTACACTGTCCCTTAAATACCCACTCCTTGGCATCGCCCAACAAGCCAGGGGTACCACTGATCTGACCTGCTGTGACTGCTGATGCTCCAAATAGCTTGATGAGCACGTCTTCCAAGGAACAGAAGACTCCCATCAGCCCTGACAGACAAAATTAGATTGAATACTTCTATTTAAATTGATATTCATGGACTTTTATTGTGCCAAATCACTATTCGTTTATAAAATTCCCCTCCCCTTTTTCTCCTTTTGAGGAGAAAAAACTCCTTAAAATACAAAGTACACCAACATATTATTACACAAACGTACCTTACACACAGCTGGTCCTTGCAGCTGCAAAGGGAACCACATGTTGGAATTACCCAAATTTAGGATGAACATATTTTTTTTAGCTTAAGGAAGAGTTTGTATTGAATACCAGGATACTAAAATAAACCATCACATGAATGATAAAGATACAAATTCTAGACTTTCAACAGGGGCACGCACGCCTTCAGAGAGTAGAAAAGAGAGCGTAGTAATGACAGTCTTTAATCAGAAGAAACTCTGGAAGGAGCAGTGTTATCTACATTGACTATATTTTATCCATGTAATGCACCTGTATCGTATATGTACTATAAAAAGAACTTTTTAGTCTTGCACTGATCAAAACCAGTTCGTATCTTTGTCAAATTAAAGAGAGGAAGAACGATCACCTCAGAAAAAGTAAGCCTGTCCAACCACTCGGCAGAACAAAACCCAAACTAATTCCACCACGAGAGTCAAATCTCAGCCTGCGTCGAGCAAAAACCCCCTCACTTCCCCGGATACGTGATCAGCACATCAACGCCTGCATTTCAAGCCTCATAATGTAAATTCAGATCGCAAATTATTTTTAGAGTTTGCATGTGGCATCACTTGAGCTCTGTCTCATTACTCCGCCCAGAAAATTATTCAATGAAGACTGGCAAGATTCCACTCGCTCAGCTGTTCATGAGCCACCACCTCAAAGACCACGGCGACAAACGACACCAGGAGGTGCCATTTCTTGCTGTTAGGACTTTTCCGGGGGCTTTTTGGCACTATGGAGGTTTAGGCGGTGGCAAGCAGCAAAGGAATTACTCTTCAGATCTAGGTAGAGCTCATGATAAGGTCGATCTAGTCTTTGGGAAATTTAATTGATGTTTTGGCAGATATTTCTCATAGAAGTGGCTGACACCGGTGGTTTGCCATATTTGATGGGTTGCTGCTGCAGGATTACTTGGGTATATCAACCGGCATTATGTACTATCTAAAAATAGAACAGAAATTTCTAATTTTTAAAGGAAAAATTAATTTTGCAGCAGTTTGACACCAGCTTCTATACGAAGGTGGCAAAAATAGGCAATTTTATCCACTTCCATTGATATTTTATCCATTTTCATTTTATTCCTGTCCCTACATTAAATTTCCCGCAGTACCGTTACATCACTGTGTGTGTAAAGCACACGAACACACACACAAAAGACTACAGGCCGACCGTCAAAAAGACCAAGAACCCAAATGAGCAGCATAAAGCAAATACACGGCAGCGACACCACGTTGCAGATTTATTACTGCCATTTATTTCCCAAGAGCTATGCAACTCACTTCAGGCTTTGTAAACTCACGAGCAACACGATCATCTCAAAATCATGGTAATAAAATCTTCGCAGCACCTCACACTACTACACTAAAAAAAACCAGTTTTCCCTTTATATAGGTGCCATATAATGCGTTCTAATAAGGAGACATGTTTCTCAAAGGTCAACTGCTGCACTCAGTGTAGGCACCACAAGACACTACCTCGTGGCACATAATTATCCAAATATTACTCTCTAGAGCAATATAAGTTTAACTCTTTTCTTCAGCCGTAAGAGGCCCGAAAGCCTGTCACTGGCCAAAAAATAAGAGATATTATGAGCAGAAGTAGCATACAGAAAAAGCAATCACCAGTTAAACACTTCAAGCATCACTGCTCCCGCGGGTGATGATTACTCGAGGGAACTGAAGGTTGTAATCTTAAGAGATAGTAGAATAAATGCCAATTTTTCATGTGGGAATGAAGTTATTTAACGAAAAAGGCTTGGATTCACTCTGATACATGAGAAAGGCTACATGCACTTCCCCAGGTCTTGCACCGGGCTGTGGCGAGCCACCTTTTTCATAAAATATAATCAACTGGGCTGCAACAACAATAATGTGTGAATAAACACACACCCAGAGTAATAATCACCCTGCGAACACGCTGATAATAAGTGGGTACCGGACCTTGCTATAATATATCTTAGTTTTAATGCGCTTGTACAATGTGTTATAGAAATATTAAAACATAATGCTCCCAGCATCCCTTTGAGCATCCTAGTAGGGCAGATGCACCTCTCACCACGAACAAATCATGAACTGAACTTAGAGAGATGAGTTGTAAGGCACAACATTCATGGTTTTTTTCATGATTTTTCATGATTTTTAAATTATTTTTACCCTTCATAACTTTTCACTGAGGCAAGCTGGTACCTGGAAAGAAGTTTAACACCAGAAGGTAGAGATTACTGCAGGGAAACATCAATCCCAGCTCACAGAGGTCTCTCCTTACATGCTTGCTGTGTGCTGGCAGCATTAATTAGACACTGGATTATCTAATGGAACTTCAGTCTGATCCACAAAAGTGATTCTGATGCCTTGGTATTTCATAACCTTATCAAGTATATTTTTTAAGTCCCTATTTTTTTATTTTTTTTGTGTCCGAGGCCTTCAGATAGTTTGGTAGAGGCATACTTTTTAGTTAAAGTACCTCAAGTTTGACAAACTTCGACGAATCGCTAAAATTTTTCCCGGTGAGGTCATGCCCCTTGATTTCAACTGGTTCTCGCTAAAGTTTTACAGCTAATTGCTGCTAACTGAAGAACTCAACTTGCTCCTGCTGCAGCACATCTCGTTACAAAGGATGGTGCTAGGCTAAGAGAAAGAAAATCATTCTTCTTGCCATCTACAGATGAAACCCGGTGATCTTTGCCATTATGCTGGGCTTTTTGCTTTTGTTTTTAAGGGCTCTAAATATAACCCAGTCTGAAATAACCCTTACAGGAGAACAGTAATGATTTCGGGCAAAATACCCCAGTGATGGAAATTGTAACAGAAACAGCAATTTTTTTCCTAAAGACCTTTCGTCCTCCTTCTCCCGGTATCACTTCAGCAAGTAGGTAAAATCTAAACAACCTCTTTCATTTCACGGCACAAACACACAAAAAAAGGTCTCTTTGGGGGTACTGCCCATCTAAACCAGCAGGATTTTATCACGCTCATCCCACTTGGTGGGAAAGGTGAGTCCACTCGAAAGCGAACGTGGCAGCGAGGCCAAGCACCCCACCACAGCTGAGAGAGACAATAATGAACATAATTATAGATAGTTATTGTTTGGTCTACTTAGGGCTCTATTTTATAATGCTACTGCCAGCAGAGCTGTTTTATGTGATGTCTTTTTCATGCAGCAACCTTTTCATAAATCAAAGCAAAAGCAATACCAGGCAGTTTCTCCTGCAGCCTGTTTGACAATAAAAGTTAACACTGAACCCTGGCTGTTATCAATCTTCATAAATGTGTCCATGATATAGCAAGCCTGTTCCATATTACGCCGAGTCTGTCACTAATGCATGCACAGGAGCAACCCAGTGGCTTAATGGATCTCCTAAATGGCTGGAAACTGGGACTCATGTTAAGTGGCAAGGAAAGTTTGAAAGAAATAACTGCTTTTCTCATTTCTTTCAATATATGATAAAATGAGAAATGTGTATTGTACTACAATAGGAATTTCCACACATAAAATAGAGACCCCAGGAAAACGCGTATCATGTTCAAGAAACTGTGGTAAGAGGTGCAAATTATCAGTATTTCAGTAGTTCCTTTTTGGCAGAGATCTATCCATAGAATCACAGAACGGTTTGGTTTGGAAGGGACCTTAAAAGGTCATCCGGTCCAACCCCCCTGCCCTGGGCAGGGACACCTCCCACCAGACCAGGTTGCTCAAAGCCCCGTCCAGCCTGGCCTTCAACCCCTCCAGGGATGGGGCAGCCACAGCTTCTCTGGGCAACCTGGGCCAGGCTCTCACCATCCTCAAAGGGAAGAAGTTCTTCCTAATATCTCATCTAAATCCTCTCTTCCAGTTGAAAGCCATTACCCCATGTCCTATCACAACAGGCCCTACTAAAAAGTCTGTTCCCAAGCACTGAACTCAAAGTCTGACAGAATTAACAAACGTTTCAGTCGTACACACATCCTATTAAGGAGAAGAAGGTACAGTGCCTCATCATCTGTATGAATTTGGATATTGTCTGAAAACAATTAGTTTACAGTCCATATCCAGAACAAGAAGCAGATGAGGAAGTTTGACCTTCACGCATCCGTATTGCAAGGATCCAAAAAGAAGCAACAATTTTCTCTGCCTAAACCTGAGGTTTTCCAGGTACTGAGGATCTTGAGGACTACTTCTGCCCGCTGCAGTGTCACATTATGCAACCAGAGAGGAGTTACAGGTCTCCAGGTTTAAAATAAAAAGAACTTGGGATAGAGTCATTACACAGATTAGTTTTATCCTTAATCAATTCTCTTGAAAACCACCAAAACCCCTCTTGTAGACTGTCCAGAAGAATATCTGCCATATCTCTACCTAAAGGAGCCAAAATATTTAGTAGAGAAGAGCTGGTGAACTGGATTCATTTGACACTGAATTTATCCATAAATAAGTTCTTTTTAAAATCTACATTGACCGCGTTGAGCGCACCTTTTTCTTGAGAGGGTTATAGCAATATTTTGGCCAAAGTACCGTGTCTAGTCAAGGCAAAGGGAGAAGAATGGATGTGATGGAAGAAAAGGGTCTGCATTTCATCAGCCCATGCAAGAGCAAGATTTCACTGAGAGTGAAGCGGTGTAGACAGAGGGGTAGTCTATTACACACGGATCTATAAAGCCTGTCTCGCAAAACCTTTCGATCCTGATCTTCTTTGGCTTCCAGTAATGCATACGGCACAGAGCAGCATTTGCTAGGGAATATTATCCGTCTTAACACACCCTTGACAGGGGAGTCCATCTTTATAAAGTTTATAGCCGCAGACACGGCACTCGAGTGGTCTCCTTAAAGATACACATATTACTTTTATCTATTTTGTTCAATTCCTTTCCCCAGGCTTAAACGTGTGCTTTAAATGTTTCAGGACTGTACTTCGATTTCAAATTGCAGGCAGATGAATGGAAAGGCGGAAGATGGTGAGAGTGCATCTTTATGATTCCTTTTTTTTTTTTTTTGTAAACATTGACAAGTTTTCCAATTTCAGTTATAGATCCTCTATAGAGGCGCAGAGCACTTGAAGCGGCAAAACCCGCTAACACTGAACCACTCCACAAACAGTAACGGGGAAAAATTTCTCCTCCTGAACAGTTTTGTGTCCTCTTATGTTCTTTTAGGGTTAGAAGGTGGCGTTCCCAGTTCTGGGCTCCCCAGTTCAAGAAGGACAGGGAACTGCTGGAGAGGGTACAGCAGAGGGCTGCAAAGATGATGGGGGGCCTGAAGCATCTCCCTTATGAGGAAAGGCTGAGGAACTTGGGTCTTTTTAGTCTGGAGAAGAGAAGACTGAGGGGGGATCTGATCAATGCTTATAAATACTGAAAGGGTGGGTGTCAGGAGGACGGGGCTGGTNTGGACTAGCTGATCTCCAGAGGTCCCTTCCAACCCTATGTGATTCTGTGATTCTGTGCTTTTCATGCTTCTAAGTTTGCAGCATGGAACATAAATATCAGGTCACATCTACACAAGCCAAAATGTTTTAAAACGCCAAAGCACCCCAAAAATATTCAGGAAATCCCCTCTTCAAAAGCAGCAGGAAAAGAGCTGTGATTTGCTTGAGAATGAAGCTCGTGTTCAAGAAAATCTGAAAACGCATTTCTCAGATACTGTAAAAGCCTTTAAAAAATTGGTTAGGATATTTCATGACCAATATATGCATCTTCTCCTATAAATGTCAGGACTCACGCTTTAAAAACGCAGTGGTAACCACTGGAAGAATCAAAAAGCACGTTCAGAAAATAATTCAGCAATTTGCATTGAGAAGTACTGAGACGAGCAGGGCAAAATGTAAAGAAAACACAGGAAAATAGTCAAGAAAAAAAAATCCTGTGAAGGAAAGGCATTAAATAACAGCATCGCGAAATAAATAACACTTGAATTTTCTGCTCAGAAGATAGACTATTTGTTGAACCTGAGTATTTCCAACTAACATGGGCAACCCTTAGCTCCATGGCCAACATAGCCCAGTAACACGCTATGACACGTCTAAAGACAATGGGCTCATTTCCTACAAGCCATGAGACGTAGAGTCCTGTTACAATTAGGATTTTGCAGCCTATGGATCAGAGCGGGAAATAGTATCAAAATGGTCATATTCACAAAAGTCTAAAATTCAGCAATCAAAATCACAAATTTTCTCTGATCAAAGGGAGAATAATTGATAAACTGCGTAAGTTTGGAGTCGAAAGAAGTAGCGATGCTCATGAGAGAGCAGGATTCATGCCGCTCCCCTGTTCAAAGCCGTATGAAAATGCACATTCTGGTGCCCTGCTCAACTCCTAGAGAATGGAACTGCTTAAGAAACAAAATTGCAATTTAAAAAAATGAATTTATGCTGGAAGTGCTACTGCCAGAATCAACAAATAAACTGCTTGGTTCTAGTCAAGATGGAAATATCACTGCTTGGTTCTAGTCAAGATGGAAAACAAAAGTTTGAGGACCGTTAAAACCTCTTACCTGCAAATGAGACCCAAACCAATCAGGTCACTGGAAAAATATATACTGTATTAGGATGAATAGCCTATAAAGTTTGTGTAAAAAACAGCAGTCATTAACTACTTAATTCTAGACTCAGATTCAGCACATATTACCCTGCTGACCTCAGTCAAGTCCCCTAACCTTAACAGGTAACTGTATGCAGTTATGTCACGTCTATACAGGTCCTTTTGTTATTTTTTATTACAGTAGCTCGTAGACGGATTAATTAGAGCTAAATTTACACTAGGCAGGTAATTTGTTAGGCATTCTAATACACAAAAAAGCATAAATCCTAGGCAGACCTATAAAGGTTTCTCTATGATCCAAGATCCATGTAGCATTCGTGTTGCCAACTGCCGGCTGCACGATTTTGCTCTATTCAACAAAAAAATTAGAGTTAATCAAGTGCAACCTGGCACAATTCTATTTATTTGTTTGAGCAGGACAGAATGACAGCAAAGAAATGAACTTCCTCCTTTATCAAAACAGAGGAGTGACACCCAGGACACGACAACCCCGTGCTGCCTCCCAGGTACCGCCCTCCCAGATGCCAACAACTGCAGCAGCCCCTTCTCCAGATGTTTCCAGCTGCAGCTCTGAGCTCCGCATTGCCAGTATCTGCAATGGGTTGAGACTCAAACACGTGAGACCAGCACGAAATAAATGCAATCCGGTTCTGGTACCAGCAGCATTTCTGCTCTTCTGATGGTTTTGAGCATAAGGATTTTATTTAAAAGCGTAAATGAAACAGCAACGGGTTCCTTGGTGGGTGTTGGAAGATGTGGAGATGCTCGTCCAAGCCTGATGGACACTTTGTGCTGAAATCCTGACTGTTAACCAAGGCCCAAATCTGATTGAGATTCTCCATTTGGACTGCCCTAAGCAAACAGGAAGATAAAAAGCAATATTGGAAGATAAACTGCAATTAAAAGTGGAGCTCTGCTCAAGGAAGGAGCTTTTAGAGCATACCTGTTCTGCGAATGGCTAATATCTTACCAACCTCCCACAGCAGAAAACATAAATAAAGCAATTTTAATACCATTTAGCCTCTCAGAACTATGGAGTAAGGCACGTCCAATCGACCTCTAATTTTCAAGCCCAGTAATAATTTTTACTACCAGGAATTAAACAATAAAGTTATTCTTATGAATTAATCTCATGTGAACTAGGAGGCCACAAGACAGCTTAACTACTTTATGAGACATCTTAATACTATTTTTATAAACCTTATTTTCTGAGTATGACAGCACTTTGCCACAAAGCATATGATTTGACATTATTTCCCAAAATGTTTAATGTATTTTTTGGCTTTACAACAGCGATCCCACTTAGATGGAATCGAAGCAGAATGACTGCAGGTTATTTTTTTCCCTTGTTTTAGCCCAACGCTACTGAAAGGGGGGGGGGGGAAGAGAAGGGAAGAAGTGGTTAATTACAAGTAGCAGCAAATGAGCTGTAATGGAGGTGTTATGAATGTAAATCAGCGATGCCCCGACGCAGCAACAGCAGCATCTGTGCAGGCAGCTTCCAAAGTAATGAGATGGCGCTGATGTCCTGGCATCCTGCTTTGATCACTTCATCTCGTTCGGGAGCTCTGGTGGGAAACCGAAGGTCGGTGGCACTGACCTCCCTTCCCGTGGCTTCACCACGCACAAATATTAGCCACCGATCGGGGATGGCTGCTTTTTCCACTCCCCCTGATTTCGGAACGGATGGTGACATGGTTGGGGGCCTTAACTAAACAGACAGCACAAGCCCCCGCAACGTGAAGTGTCATGTTCTAACATGTAGAGGTAATTGGTAAATCATTCTTCACCCTCTAACCAGAAACAGGTGGATCCTCCTTAAAAAAAGAAACCCATACCATCAACTCTGCAAAACGTGCTCCCTTCCAGAGAGGCTCGCCACTGGGTGCTCCGGAGTGGGGGCTGTGAGATTTGTAGGCTTTGACCCTACAGATGGCTTGGACTCATAAAAAACATCCTTAGAAAAGGTATTTGTAAACCTCAGCAATAGAAGATTACAAAATACAGAACAAATTAATATTAAAAAGAAGAGACTGTGGGTTTTAACCTTCCTCGGTTTAATACTGTAATTGGGAAATTGTTTACTCGTGTTTCTACAAAATCCCAACAAAGGATGCTTAACGTATTAAAACAAGAGGCTTTAGTCCTCGGAAGGGAGCAGGAAGGCAGATGTACGGCTGCGGAGCGTTACGTGCCAGCTCCGGCACGCAGAGCCCGGCCTCGCTGGTCGCCAGTGGCTCCCCAAACTGCAGCCAGCAGCAAGAAACCGCCCTTAATGAGTGCATCCATCAATTTTCCGGGGGCCAGGTTGATTACCAGCACACAAAACTAGGGAACGCGCCAATTTAACTGTTGGCCACCGATGCATGAAGGAAGAGTTTCACTCACTCGCTTTCGTGAGGAAGTCTATAAAATTACTGAATGTGTATCAGGAACAGCGTGGGGAGTAGGACTCGGGAGGTGATCGTCCCCCTGTACTGGGCACTGGTGAGGCCTCACCTCGAGTGCTGTGTCCAGTTTTGGGCTCCCTACCATAAAAAAGACATCGAGGGGCTGGAGTGGGTTCAGAGAAGAGCAACAAAGATGGTGAGGGGTCTGGAGCACAAGTCTGATGAGGAGAGGCTGAGGGAGCTGCGATTGTTCAGCCTGGAGAAGAGGAGGCTGAGGGGAGACCTTATTGCTCTCTCCAACTCCCTGAAAGGAGGGTGTAGAGAGGTGGGGGTCGGTCTCTTCTCCCAAGTCACAGGCGACAGGACTAGAGGAAATGGCCTCAAGTGACGCCAGGGGAGGTTCAGGCTGGATATTAGGAAGAATTTTTTCACCGAAAGGGTGATCAGCCATTGGAATGGGCTGCCCAGGGAGGGGGTTGAGGCACCATCCCTGGAGGTGTTCAAAAGACGGGTTGATGTGGTGCTGGGAGATAGGGTTTAGTGATGGTGATGCTTTTTGTTTGTTGTGTGGGTGTTTATTTTTGTCAAAATTAGGTTGATGGTTGGACAAGATGATCTTTAAGGTCCCTTCCAACCTAGAAGATTCTGTGATTCTGTGCCTCTGTAAGCAAATAGAGGAAACCTGCGTGTGATTTCCCCTTCAACACATCAACCAGCCTTACCTGAAGAGGAAAGGGACATTCTGATAAAGAGCATTACCTTATATACATCCATAACTACAACTATATCCTACTATAACTACCCTACCTTCCAGAAAATCTTTGGTTATTTCAAGTGCTCATTCATATAAAATAAAAAAAATCCTAGTCATGACTCTGTGTTTTACTAATATTAATTTTAAGATGGCTTTCTCCATTCCAGACCGTAAAGCATCTAACTGTGTGAAAAACTGGTGATAGCCTGAGGGGTGCTTTAATGAACGTACCCACAATTTCTAGAAAGGAAACAAAAAGAGGGAAAAGATTATGGCAAAGATGGAAAGAACTGGCTTGGCCCTCTTAATTAACGCGCTATGTAAATTTTGAATAATGGATTTTAAAAGTTAATGTAACTCTGAAAAACACATCCAGCTCTGGAGTCCTCGACACAGAAAGGACATGGACCTGTTGGAACAGGTCCAGCGGAGGGCAATGAAGATGATCAGAGGGATGGAGCCCCTCTCCATGAGGACAGGCTGAGAGAGCTGAGGTTGTTCAGCCTGGAGAAGAGAAGGCTCCGGGGAGACCTCAGAGCAGCCTTCCAGTATCTGAAGGGAGCTACAGGAGAGCTGGAGAGGGACTCTTTTTCAGGAAGTGTAGTGACAGAACAAGGGGTAGTGATTATAAATTGGAAGAGGGGAGATTTAGATTGGATAGCAAAAAGAAAAGATTTTGGGAAGAAGTTCTTCCCTGTGAGGGTGGTCAGACACTGGAACAGGTTGCCCAGAGAAGCTGTGGCTGCCCCATCCCTGGAGGGGTTCAAGGCCAGGTTGGATGGAGCTTTAAGCAACCTGGTCTGGTGGGAGGTGTCCCTGCCCATGGCACGGGGGTTGGAACTTGATGATCTTTAAGGTCCCTTCCAACTCTAACCATTCCATGATTCTGTGATTCAATGCTTCAAACGTGTCTCCTGACCAAATAAGCACATTTCAAGTTCACATCCCAGCTTGAATATTTCAATCAAAGCGCACATCCCCACGCAAACAGACTCACGGTTCTGGGCTTCACAGAAAAACACACAGCTATTACGCCAGAATCCCCCACTCCCACTTCCCTCTGAACGAATCTGCATCTCACTAAAAAGCGCACAATTAATATTTCATCCAGCTCTGGTGAGCACTCTCATTCCTAATGGACTGTATTGATCAAAGGAAGAAAGTTAAATATCTCTGTTGCTGTAGGGAAAAGTAAAGTTGTCATTTATGAAGCGATCATCATTTCATAGGTAAAGATACTGAATAAAGAGTTTATAGAGTGTTGACATTCTAAAGCTCTTCATTTTATATATGTTTATAGGCTGGAGAACAACTGACGGAGGGGCAACTACTGACCACCAAAGTCCCTTCATCAAGCCAAGCTGCTGAAGCAATTGGCAGTTCTATCCGAAAGGCAGAAATAGGTAATTCCTGCTTCCTTGCTCCGATTCCATAAGGTGTAAAGGGTTTCGCCAGCCGAGGGAATGCTGAGCAAAACCTGAAGCAAAACCACGTATACAAAGTCATGGTAGAAAGTCAAACCCCTTTGAATGAGCTGTGTCACTGCAGCCCTCGGATACGTCTATCAGGACTAAAAGGAGTGAGCAAAGGAAAGAGATTCTGTTTTATTCCTTTTGCATTCAAAAGGAACAGGATTTTGGATGTACAAGATAAATAACAGAGATCAAAAAGATTTGCAGTCCCTTTATCACTTTCTCTTTCCTACCTGAAGCAGTTCTACACGTTCTGAATCTGAACTGGTTTAAACCTAAGAGAGGCGACAGTATCCCATCCGATCTGCAAAACACCGTTTACACTTTGCTCGTTAAGTGTAAAGCCCTTAGATATCAACAGCGCCGGTTCAATCAACAACATATGCGACTCTGGCTGCTGTGCCACCCTCTGCATGGTGTGAGCACAACTGTGCACGGCTACGCAGCCTTGGGGAGCGAAAAGGGATGGAGTGGAAGAGTAGAAAGAAAGAGAAATACCATTCGAATACCTCTGCTGCTAAGAAAAGCTCCATGGTTTAAGCTGAGTTGATGGCCAACAAGTTGCACTTGCAGCCCAGAAAGCTCCCCGCATCATGGGTGCATCAAAAGCAGTGTGGCCAGCAGATAGAGAGAGGTGATTCTCCCCCTCTGCTGTGCTCTGGGGAGACGCCACCTGGAGTACTGTATCCAGCTCTGGAGCCCTCAGCACAAGAAGGACTAAGGTTTGGACCTGTTGGAGCAGGGCTCTGGACTCTGGACCTGTTGGAGCAGGGCCAGAGGAGACCATGAGGATGATTTTTTAGTCTGGAGAAGAGAAGGCTGAGGGGGGATCTGATAAATGCTTATAAATACTTAAAGGGAGGGTGTCAAGAGGACACGGACGGTCTTTTTTCATTGGTGCCCAGTGACAGGACAAGAGGAAATGGGCACAAACTTGAACATAAGAAGTTCCATCTAAACATGAGGAGGAATTTCTTCACTTTGGGGGTGGCAGAGCCCTGGAAGAGGCTACCCAGGGAGGTGGTGGAGTCTCTGTCTCTGGAGACATTACAAACCTGCCTGGACAAGTTCCTGTGCAACCTGCTCTAGGTGGACCTGCTCTTGCAAGGGAGTTGGACTAGATGATCTCCAGAGGTCCTTTCCAACCCCATGTGATTCTGTGACTCTGTGATCCGAGGGCTGGAGCCCCTCTGCTGTGAGGACAGGCTGAGAGAGCCGGGGGGGTTCAGCCTGGAGAAGAGAAGGCTCCACGGAGACATCAGAGAAGCCTTCCTAAAGGTGTCCTATGGGAGAGATGGGGAAGGACTGTTTGCAAAGGCAGGTATGGATCGGATGAGGGTCAATGGTTTTAAACTAGAACGGAGTAGGTTTTCATTAGACATTTGGGAGAAGTTCTTACACTGAGGGTGGTGAGACACTGGCCCAGGTTGCCCAGAGAGGTGGCAGATGCCCCATCCCTGGGAACATTCCAGGTCAAGTTGGACGAGGCTCTGAGCAGCCTGATGTAGTTGAAGATGTCCCTGCTCGTGGCAGGGGGGTTGGACTAGACGGGCTTTAAAGGTCCTTTCCAACCCAACACATTCTATGATTCTATTTAACACTGTGCACTCCTTCTGGCATGATTTACAAACATCCCAGTCCTACGCTCCGTGGTGGGATGTCGTGGATAACTCAGGACCAGCATCCCCACCCATAACACGTGAAAAAAAGAATTCAAGATGAGACCAGCAACAGGATCATCAAGGCAAACAGTATGGAAACAACTGTTTCATGACAAAGCATTACATGTATGTGCTATATTTGTAAGAGCACAGATTAATTCAGGATGCTTCTGTTTCTATTTGGCTGAGCAAAGGAGCTCAACGAGAAGGCAGCACGTCTGCAGGCTCTACCCAAGGATTTCTGAATAGATTTCTATTTTCTGTTACCAGAAAAATGCTATGCAACTTTTTACAAATAATTTATAATCTAAACGATTAACTTTAGTTTTTAAAAGCAACTAATACTAATTAGGGTAGCAAAGGGAACTGCTAGAGAACTGAAAGTCTCTCACCAGTGGGTCTGCACAAACAGAAACTCTTTGCCTGGGTATCTCCAACATGGATTTCCCTGCTACAGTAGCATGTGAGTAGAATGGGATAGTTACTGAAGATATCTGTGTTAAGGAACTATCAATATTCCTAACTTACAGATTGTGCAGAAGAGCCTCTTAAAAGTCACCATATGTGCCCAACATCAGAAGGGTAACGAGGACACTGAAACAAACCCACACTTCTCTGGTCTCCAGTCAATGTTGTCATTAAAAAGCTTAAATTTCTCTCTATACTGCATTTTTTTTTCAATGTCCAAAAAATCGGTATCACTGCTTTGTGAGACAACTAGATTTGAAGATCAAAGTGTTGCCGTCACTCATTTAACATGGCTTCTTTACAAACTTTCTCAGCGTCGCTTCCCAGTTCAAAAGAATATTAGCTAAAACACAACTTAAAGGAAGGACTCTTCAGTTTTCTATGTATCTACAGAGAACCACCAAACATAACCATGCTTTAAATTTTATTTTCGGTAAACATTAATAAACCAAGATTCCTGATGCAGAAGTCACCAATTAAAGAAGGACACGATATTGATGTTTTGTCATTTATTCCCCTTCACTCTACCCTGAATCAACCCTCCTGCTGAACATATTTCCAAGGCTGTGTTAGCCTGTTGCCTGGCTGTCGCCAAGCCCCAGCTTCCACCCGTGATCAGAGCAATGGAAATGATCAAGGAGCACGTGAAACGTATTGATTTGGTTTGTAAAACTGTTTTGAAAACCTCTGGAACGTGTGAAGATTGTAGCGTGTGAAGCAGCCTGAGCAAATCCCAAACCTTTCTGTGTTTAATCAAACGAGCTCCTCCTGCTCCCGAGAGACATCCCTCCTGCTGGCCAGGTTCGGGATCAAAAGTCCCATAGTAAGGGAATACAGCCATCACAATCTGCAATTCAGAATAAACACCCAAGCTTCCAGATGAGGCAAAGACTCCTCCGTGATTAAAATTGTTAGCACTTGATAATTTTATCTATGAGTCTATCATCTACGCCGTGAAGCACCAGATCCAGAACTTGGCTTGGTTGCTGACAACAGGAGTTTAAAAGTGACACTGAAGTGACACCCTGAGATACCAGGGGAAACCTCTTGCTTTGCACAACCCCCCAAAAAAACCCCACAGGACCTGGATTTCCTACCAGTCCAGACGGCTGGGGAAGATCACAGAATCACAGAATGATATGGGGTTGGGAAAGGACCTCTGGAGATCATCTAGTCCAACCCCCTGCCAAAGCAGGTCCACCCAGAACAGGTCCCCCAGGAACATGTCCAGGTTGGTTTTGAATGTCTCCAGAGAAGGAGACTCCACCACCTCTCTGGGCAGCCTCTTCCGGGGCTCTGCCACCCTCACAGGAAAGAAGCTCCTCCTCATGTTCAGATGGAACTTCTTATATTCAAGTTTGTGCCCGTTTCCTCTTGTCCTGTCACTGGGCACCAATGAAAAAAGCCTGGCCCCATCCTCCTGACACCCACCCTTTAAGCAATTATAGGTGTTGATCAGATCCCCCCTCAGTCTTCTCTTCTCCAGACTAAAAAGACTCAAGTCCCTCAGCCTTTCCTCATAAGAGAGATGCTCCAGGCCCCTCATCATCTTTGTAGCCCTTTGCTGTCCCCTCTCCAGCAGTTCCCTGTCCTTCTTGAACTGGGGAGCTCAGAAGATGTTTTTGCCAAGAAAGCAGCAGCAAGAAGCAACTCTGTGTTGTCCACAAGAAAGCGGTGGAGCAGGAGAAGAATGGTAAAATATTTTGGAAAAGGCACCACTGCACAGCTATGAAGCCTGTTATCTACTACAAGGAATCAAAACCCACAGAAGATAAAGTAAAAACATTTATTTTAGGCAGAATTTGCCCTATCTCCACTCCTAAATTAATAATCAAGATGTTACTTGGCTCTAGACACCACGGGGGAATAAAATGTCACCACCGCAGCTGCCAAATTTCCCGCTACCAGCCCTTCAAATTAAGGAAAAAAAACCCCACAATACAAATGTACAATTTGATTAGTTAAAGTTCAAATCTTTGCCCAAAGCCCGGCTCTTCCTGTAATATCGCATTCTTTTCTTCTTGTGTAAACTTCTCATTATAACAGAGACATCTTCATAATATAATAATTCTGGTTATAATGTAACTGCGGGTAACATAACTCCTGCATTAGAAAAGGCAGCATGCTCTTAGTAATGTTGTTTTAATGTAATTTGTGTACTGCAGGAACCGAGCGAACCTGGTCATTTAGGGTTTGATCAATGCGAATTAGCGTCTTAAAGAGATGAACCATTTGATAATTCAGAATTTGATCAATGGGAATCAGGACCTCGCAGAGATAAAACATTTATCAGGAACATTTGGAATAGCAGCCTAATCCGGGCAGCGCTGGGGAAGGTAATAAACAGGCATCAATAAGGACTGCAGACAAAGTACAGAAGACTTGCCAGTTCCCCAGCACAAGCCAATGTGGGATATTTGGCTTTTTCCCTTTTAATGGGGAGAATTATCCCTAAAGACAGACGAAGCCACAGCTGATGTAATTTCAGGGGCTAAATGGAGGAAGGAAAAGGAAAATCCAGGAAATATTTAAGTAATTATCCACTTCTCCTCGCTCTTGAAAGGGATGTAGCTTAAAAAGTTTTGGAGGGGTTCGTTATATCTCAGTTAAAACTCAGTAACTCATTCCAGACGTGTTTAAAATAAAGTGAGACTATTTCGTAATAACACCACAATTAGATCTATTAATCTCACACTTAGAATCTGAAATCACACTGACACGCGGCACATCGGTTTATGCATTAACAAAATTTCGCAGTTCAACCTTATTTAATTCTTCTTTTACAGCCAATTAAACAAGCTCTTTAAACACCATTGCTTGAAACTCTGTCCTCAATCCTCGCATGCAATTAAACTGAACATGAGAAGTGCCTGGTGACACCAAAAGAGCATCATCTTCAGCTTTCACTAAATCATTCATAATTTATCCATCAAGTTACATACAAAAGGCAGCGATAAAATAACATCTGCTGAGTTTAAACCTTCACTAAAAAGACATGGCATTTAAAAGGATTTTATATAAGGAAAACTTTTAAATTATAAAGTAATATTGATACTTCATGGACTTTATCAAATCTACTGCAATTTATGCGCATATTTCAGATACCTTTTTCTTTTCATAATGTTTTCCTTTTTGTTTCTTAAGGCAATGGACCAAAACTGGATCCACTCATCAAAAAGCTCAAGAAAATAATTTTTTGGGAAGTTTGGCTTGAAGTGCAAAGAAAACACAACAATTTCAGTAGTGGCATTACAAAGAAGACTAGTCAAATAGGTGATTTCCTCATCCTTGGAGGGGTTCAAGACCAGGCTGGATGGGGCTTTGAGCAACCTGGTCTAGTGGGAGGTGTCCCTGCCCAGGGCAGGGGGTTGGAACTGGATGATCTTTAAGGTCCCTTCCAACCCAAACCACTCTATGATTCTATGGTTTCTATTTATACGTTTAGTCTCTAGAAAATTATGAAAAGACTAACCTCATCAAGTGTTAGGAATCTCTGATTCCCTCTCTAAATCTCTCTTCATTAAATACTCTTGTGTTTACGCAGATAGACTGAAACATCCTTCAAAATGGTCTTCTTAAAATTCTTAGATATTGCCTGATGCTAAGGATTGGCCCCTGCTGTATCTACCAGCTCCATTTGTGCAAAAAGGAACTCAAAAGCATTTGATCATTTATATATTAGGGGAGAAAAAACCAAAGCCAAAGCCATTTCCCACCTCTGGCCACAATGAGCACCCAGAGCTATCAACTAGTACTTCAAATCACAACAATATCTTGTTTTGGAACAATGAAAGTCACATTGGGCAATAATTAGATTTCAAAACCTGAAAATACCCCAGTGTAACAGAAGGAGAGACACCCCCTTGATGGGAATCTCATCGCAGACGTAATGGGAAACCCTCCAAATGATGCTCATATCAGACCTTGAGTCAACGGCCACTTTGTCCCTCTTGTTTAAGGCACAGATGAATTCAGTCCTCAATATGTTCTGCACCATTGACCAGTACAAAGACTTTCTACATACACTAGAGAATATTTAACAATTCATGATATTAAGAGATAAAATGATTTTTATCCTACACTTAAGAACTTTATTTACATCAGCAGCAGCTCAAAAAGGCCTTTTCTCTTCTTGCTCATCAAAAAAAAACAAACGAAAAAGAAAATACCCCCCAAAATTAAAAATCATCACAGAAGAATTCATTTCACACAGCATTTCTTGGTTACTGCCGAGACCAAAAGGTTGGAAAAAGTTCTCTCTGTATCCTTACTAAAATGATAAATGGAACCTTCTGCGTAATGGATGAACCAGGAGAAAAAGAAGAGTCCAAGGCTAAGGGTCAGAGTCACTTTGATCCATCAATTACTATATCTTCATTTAACCATCCTCAGGACTAATCAAAATAATTTAATTTGACCTTCACTGTTAAGGGCAAAGTGAAGTTGCTAATTTAAATCCTTTCACATCGTGCAAGCACAGGATGAATACTATTGTAATGCAAAACTGGAACTACATTTTTTTGGTGCTCCGTTAGAGAAAAACGTTAAGGAATATATTTTTAGAGTATTTCATGCACCTTATCAAATACAAATTAATTAGTACATTACTAACTGTGCATCCCATTTCTATGCAGCTTATGGTTACTATAGACTGCCTTCCAAATTCTTCAAAATTCTCTCATTTCAATAACCAGCACAGACTGATAGGATCTAGGGTAGGGGGAAGGGGAGCTATTGTGAATTTTAATGCGGCTAAGAACTCCTCGAGCTGCCAGGCTCGAAAACAACAGGAGAAAAGACTTACTTGAACCGAGATGACACTTCATCGGCAGCTTTTTGGTATTGCTCCGTGGTAACTTTGTAGAACTGGGCACTCTGGAAAGTTAAAAAGAATAATACAGATTTATCATTTATATCCATGCTAATATCTAGTAAATAATTTGGATATTTTATCCATTTAAATTGCTCCAGAAAACCCCAAAAGCTAACCCTCAAATCAGGTTTTCTACAAAGTTTCAGAGCTAACTTTTGAGTGTTTATTTTAAATAAGTGTGTCCTATTGGTTCCGGAATGTTCTGCAAAAGAGATGGCTCTCAGGGAGGGAACTGTAAAGAGACATGGGGTAAGAATCACATATTTAGCAGTTGGTGCTGCTGGAACCTTTTGAAGCTTCTCCATTAAAAAAGAAGAAAAAAACCCCAAAATACCAAAATTCTTACTTCTTTGCATTCCCCTGTTTGTGTTATTGACACTCACATCCCCATCGAGTTTGCAGGTGATACTTGAGTCAAACTTCAAAGTCGCACAATAAATTGACTGTGGCTTGACTTTCTCTCTTGCTCTTTGCCTCGATAATGCCTCTCACAGCCAGTTATTTTAATATTCCAAACTTCCAGGTCATTTCAATCAGTTGCTAATTTTAATTTATAAAATCATGCAGCTTCACAACTTATTTTCATCTCCCTTAAACCCAGGAATGCCTTTCACTCGGTTCCACCAAATCATTAATTTCCAAAACGCAGGCAAGACAAGATTGAATCATCAAGCGAGAGAAATTTCCTAGACTTAAAAATGGCAAAGTTTCTCAGTGGGACACAGGATATTCGAAGACAAATCACTATAATGTTGTGATGCTTCATGTCTAGATAATATATACTTGGTATTTTTAAAGAGGTTTTTATAGCCTTAGCACAGTTGGACTTAAGATGTAATAGCTAAAGCACCTGGCTTCACAGTTGGAGGAATAAAGAAAAGTTAAAGCAGTTCAAAAGTTCTCCAAACCCATTTTTCTCTGAATGGTGGGGCAAACGGGTCGTGGAGATGTAGCAAGGTTTTGCTGGCACTTGCAAGAACTCTTCCCTAGCTTTGCAGCTCTCGAGTCATCGGGCATCCCGGGGAGTCGCGTTAACATGGCAACAAAACTCTTACAATCACACACGGCGTGATTACAGAAACCCCGTTCCGAAGCTTTATTTTAACAATCTACCTATTTAATACCAGGGTTTAAATTTATTCAGGCCACAACACTGATTTTGCATCTTTAAAACATTTGACATAACACGGCTGGCACAATGCAGTCCAGGGAAAGCATCATTCCAATTTTATTTTGGGTAACGCAAGCATATAATAATATAGTAACATTTAAGACATTGATGTATGAAAAAGGAATATGCCTAAAATATTGTTAAGAAGGAAAAAAAAGAAATTACAATCCCCTCTAACCGGACTGATCGCTCTTTTGTAAAAGTCAAAGATGACACGGTCTCCTTGATCACTGGGTTAGTAAACATGTTCCAGGCAACATTTATCTGTGCCAAATTATGTTATGAGGGATGTAGGCAAGATAAACCCACTACGGCAAAAGCACTTGATGGAAACTCCGAAAGAGGCAGCGCCAGCTACAAAAATAAAAGGAAAAAACAATTTTCTTTTCTATTTGAGGAGCTCATCTTGCGAGGTTCTTCCTTGGGAATTACAATCTTGAAATGGACAGAAATGACTGAAAAGAACACCAACTCCAGGCACGGGTAAAATTGTATTGCAAGTCTAATATTTTCCTACAAATGATAACGGATTGTGTAACATCCACTGCAGTCAAAGGTCAGGCACAGATCACAAAGAGCCCGGTGGTCTGCTGTGCTCCTGCTTCTGAGGTTCAGACCTAATAATTCATTTGTACTGGAACCAAGGTTTCCACGCGTGTGACTCGGGGTCATTTGTTTTTTCATAAATCATTGTTGGCCAGTAAGAAAATGAAAATGAAAATCCTCCTCACACCGGTGACCCCCCTCCCCTTGCATTTAGCAATCTCAGCTGCCCAGTGACAGTCCCATCCAGGTTCCCGGGACGCCGATGAAATCAATGGGGACGCGATTAGACAGCAGACGGACCGCGGTGCGAGTGCGGACAGGTCACCATTTGGGATGATGAATAGCTCTCCATCATCCTACGGTCCCCTACGATGCTAACATTTACTATAATCTTATTTGGGCTGCCATTTATCTTTCTTTCGCCTGATCAATAAAGATGAACACAACAGTTGTAAGGATCGATTGCAATTTTTTATCATTTTCAAGCATGAAGGAGCATTTCTGACACAAAAACAATATTCTGTACTTGTTCTATTTTTTAATTGCAGTTCAAGTGATCACCGGAGCTGCTATATATGCCAAGAAGTTTTAATCCTACAGTAGACTCAAGCTTTCAAGAAACAATTTGTTATCTCAGATAAAGTATGTTGTGTTTCCTGGATCCGATCCTCCTTTGAAATTCACTCAGGTTCTCTTTTAGAGATATATTCTCTATAATCCAGAGATGAAGTTGCATTTTTAGAAGTCCTCCCTAATCCTCAAGATAAGAACGCAGTGGTCGTTTCTCTAAATACAGAAAAAAAATGGTACCATAATATAGCACTGTTAACATAACTGATTTCCTCAGTCTCCCAATAAAGATGTATATATATATGTATTTATATTGTCTATATAATCTGCATATTCATGTGCTGTTCAACTCAAAGTGGAGGAAAAAAGCTCTGGTCCAAATCCCTGGCGAGCAGCGGTGGCAAACTATCAGAGAAGCCTGTGGATCTTCACGAGTTCCAGCAGATATTCCAAAATCAGGTGTTTTCTCCCCAAAATGTGCACGGGCAGGGAGGAGGGAGGAAAGGGGACAGAAATGCAATACCACTTACCATTCTGCATCAAGCGTTGTGTGCATCAACATACAAACCTCAGCTATTTTTATTACATTCCAGATATATATACTCTCTCTACATATATATTCTCAGGATTCTTTTAACTAAACAAGCCACTAAAATAGTAGCAAATACCACAATCAAGTTCCTTTGTATCTTTGATTTGAGTCCCTCAGGCACACGCGTTATAAAACAGTAGAGTTATGCAGCATCTTCCCCTCTTTAAACCCTTCTCTGTTGCTGTATAACTAAAAGATGGTTTTCTGTAGACCTTTACAGGCTCCTTTGTTGCAAGAGGTATGAAAGTGCAGCAGGTGTGTTACAAAAGATGGTAGGAACTTCCAAGAGGGAACAGAAGTGTCAGGGTTATGGCATTTAATCATCATCCCAGCTTCTGCAGAAGATGCTATTTCTGTATCTGTTACGGAGCTCTTGCACGATGTGGGCATGTTGCTTGACTTCGATATCCAAATAAAGTGGCAAATTTGGTTCTTGATGACTAAACCGTAGCTTCTTCGAAGTCAAGCATCCAGTCTAAACTGATCGTTGCGCTGTGCTCCAGAATCACAGAGGTTGCTGGTTAGCAGATCCCACCCCATCTCACGGAATGACAGGGATTACTCTAGAACGACAGGAATTACTCTACCTCTATCGACTCAATGAATAACTAACTCAAAATACGTGATTAACTTTAAAGCTGCTAAAGTTGGGGGAAATTAACCCTTTTGTGTGCATGTTCCTCATTTGCCATCTGCTTGACTGAAGAAACACGACCCACCTTTGTAATAAAACGTGATGTACTGCACCAGACCAAATACTCATCCAGCTCAGGACCTGGGCAAGTATTGACAGCAGACGTGTAGGATGAAGAGCAGAAGAGGCACTTGGTGATGTTGGGTGACCCTCCAGACCACAACGACTAAAATGTAGTCCTAGGGATATGGTCCAAACTGCACATGAGTGTCAGCAGGGGGAAAACCCAGCCATGCCAGATGTGAACAGCTGAACAACCATAACTGATAAGTAAGAGCTCTATCTCCAACATCAGAAAAAACCTGAAAAAGCTAAGGATTCCAAGACATCATGCCTTACCCACCTCCTACTGAGCATAAAAGGTACCTGTGATCATTAGTCACCATGCTTTCTCCATAGTCTGAATCATCTTCCACAGAAAATTTATTTTCATTTCTTAAGTATTATGGAATGGTAACCCAGAAAGGCCTATGAGAAACCAGCAATTTTTCAAAGTTGGAATGCTGTGGAATAAATAACGGATGTCACAGAATCACAGAATGATATAGGCTTTGAAGGGACCTCTGGAGATCATCTAGTCCCACCCCCTGCCAAAGTAGGTCCTCCCAGACCAGGTCCCACAGGAACATGTCCAGGAGGGTTTTGAATGTCTCCAGAGAAGGAGCCTCCCCCACCTCCCTGGGCAGCCTCTTCCAGGGCGCTGCCACCCTCAAAGTGAAGAAGTTCCTCCTCATGTTTAGGTGGAACTTCTTATATTCAAGTTTGTACCCATTTCCTCTTGTCCTGTCACTGGGCACCACTGAAAAAAGACTGTTCCCATCCTTCTGAGACCCACCCTTTAAGTATTTATAGTATAGATCAGATCCCCCCTCAGTCTTCTCTTCTCTAGACTAAAAAGATCCAAGTCCCTCAGCCTTTCATGTCGTGCACACTGAGCTGCACATGAAGTAAGTAGGATCATATGCGGGAACCTCACCAATTACACAAGCAGGTATGGGGATACATAAGAGGTCCACGTGAACTGAAGAAATTCACTGCCTTCTTTGCTGACTTTTTTCAATTTGAGTTTAGCACTTGGTTATTCTTTCAGCAGAGAAAGCTTAAAAAAAGAAAAAAAAAAAGTCATGGTGAAGAGCAAGCTGGAGGAAGAGAAATCCTTCAAATGCTAGAAACGCTGTGATGTAAAACCACAACACCAAACTTGCATCACCTGGAAAACAATGATGTTTAAGACCCCCAACGTATTCCTCTTCTACTTGAGTTAATAAAGCAGTAGGTAGCACGGACTTTTGCTGGTCAAGGTCTCTTACAGGTTCCAATATTCCCAGTAGCTATTAACCTGCTCTGTTCCCTCAGTCCACACACTTTATTTTCCATTACTCTACTGTATTTCCTATCCTGTATCTCCAAAAGAGGAGACTCTCCTGCGACCAACTCCTGCCTTCTCACACCTCTTGAAATTTCTTTCACATGTGACTTTAATCTAACTGACCTGAACAGGACCACGACACGTCAAGTCACTTAAGTGTTCATGGCCAGAGATAACACACAGGATGCAACTGAATCGAGTGACAAGTAGTATTTTCTGTTCCTCTCACTTAGTACCCTTCTTCGAAAAGAAAGATCAGGATTTGTCGTTCGTGGGGAAAAACTGCTTTTTTAAGAGCTACCTTCAAAAAAGGGAAGAGAGAGAAGCATAGGCTGGCATTGTGGAAGAGAAGCTAAAGAAAAGAGGACAGGAATTTTAATTTTCAATCCATTCCAATTTCCCCTGATAAATACATGGAGCTGTAGCAAGTACAAATAAAGCTGTAATTCAGGCAGAGAAAAATGAGATCTAACCACGGGCAGAAGTATTTTCATCCTGTTTGCTCCTGAAATAATCCTCCCCAAACAAAAGTAAGAGCAGAAGCTTCTTAAAGAACCTTGTGGAGGAATAGGAGAAGAATTATTTTGCTAGACAGATCTGATTTCAAAGGCCTGGGTAAGAAAATAAATTCCTACAGAACCTCAGAAGGTCAGCTGTTTTGTCTGCATGTGGGACCTCAAAGTAGAAGTGCATGTTTTAGTCTGTGCTGAAAATCTTCAGATTTTCAGCCAGATAAAGTTCTGAAAGATCTTGTGTCATCCAAGCTGATAAAAGGTTATCTAAAGAACCAGGAGAACTTGAGAGCCCTCATTTAATTTCACTAAAGACACATCACCTGTATGCACTATTTTATTACAAATGTGCTGAAACTGTTTTTACTGCAGACATACCCCGACTTCTTTTCGCCATTAAAATGTTCCTTTTAAGCCCCTTGGCTCTTAAAGCCCTGAACAGATTCAATATGAGAGTAACATTCATGCAACCTATTTAAGTTTCTTTTTTTTTTTTTTTTAATTTAATAGTTATGTAGTTAACAGTTTATTTGACAAAGAAAAAGACGTGTGACTTCCATACAAAAGAGACAAATCTGGCCTTTGCTTCAAGTTAGTGCCGTGAAAGACAAAAATGAGCACAGCTTGACTTCAGAGCAGCTCAGCACCTGCTCCACCCACCAAAGGAACCAAGAGCTTGGGCTGTTTGGCACCTTTGAGAATCAGGGGAGAATTTTTAATTTAAAGACTTCTTTTCCCTTCTCATCCTCCCCCACGGAAGGACTCAAAGCATCGGCAGGCGAAGATTATCATGTTCCCTGAATGGCAAATTGGAAAGTTTTCTTTGCCTCTTTTTAATCCATTTCTGCCGAAGTTAAGCTTTCTTTTATCCCTTAATTGAACTTCTGGCCATTTCATCTCAGTCTCTTTTACGAACCCATTTGTGGATAATAGGAAGCATTTTGGTTTGTTCATCCTGTTGATACTCAGTCTGGGATCTATGTGGCCTTAAGGGAGATGTCCAAAGCCAGAAGGAAGGAACAGCTCTTAAGCCTATAGAGTTGCTTCATAGATTTAAATCCAGCTTCAAGAGTGCCACTGTCTGCTCAAGGCCAGGTTGGATGGGGCTTTGAGCAACCCGGTCTAGTGGTGTCCCTGCCCATGGGAGGAGGTTGGAACGAGAATGATCTTTAAGGTCCCTTCCAATTCTAACCATTCTACAACTCTATGGTGCTGCAAAGTAGGGACAAGAAACCAGGCACAGCCACCACTGTCCAAAGAGACCTTCTACAGCACTTGGTTGAAGGAAACCCAAAGAATCATAGAATGTGTTGGGTTGGGAGGGACCTTAAACATCATCGAATTCCAACCCCCCTTCCATGGGCAGAAACACTTTCCACCAGACCAGGCTGCTCAAAGTCTGTTTTTGAGGTACCAGAAGGGGACCATGAAAGGTGTATGATCACTAGATCATGCCCCACTGTTTATGCAAACTATAAAGTAGACTGTGTGGATTATAAAGAAAAAGGCAAGATGAACTGTTTGAAGAAATAGCGTTGAAACACCCAGTCACAATTGATCTGTGAATCTGCCCCTAAAAGCAACAAGTGAGCAAAAAGAGGAGGAATTGGTGAAAGGGAAAAAACAAAAAGAGAATAAGACTACCTACGACAGTGTGCACACACCCCAGTTCCAAATTATATTAAATTACAGCTTTATAAATATATGACAATTTTTATGGCACCCTTATTTGAATTAAAAACCTCTATTTGTCTCTGAATTGATTTTAATAAGCCATGGGAAGACCAAACGTATAACATCATACAGATTCCCAAGCAATACTGCATCTTTATTCTACCTCAAATGCTATTAAAATGATACATGAATGAAGTAATTTCTTCTGAAATTTCATCAGATCAGGCCTTTGCTTGAATTTTTCGCGAAGTTATTTTTTTATACAAGTTACAACTCTCTCATCTGGTCCAGCTGCACTATTCAGACAATTATTGCATTTTTTCGCTACGGAAGAATGTCCAGCTCCACATTCAAGGAACCTACATAACACTTATGACTTTTTGCTCTTATCGGGGGTTTTCCATGCCATTATGAGCTCCTTTTTGAACAAGGGGACTGATTGCCTTTGGTATTGTTTTGCCTTCATCAGAACCCACTGGATGGACGAGAAAGTCCTCTGGACCTGGCATACGGCTGAAAATAATAAGCTTTGTTGAAAATCCGTTCAAATGAAGCATCTTTCCATCAAAGAGTGGCTACTGCCCAAAGCAAACCAGTTTTCCAATTCTGAACTACGGCATCAAAGTAAACCCCCGATAAGCACCCAACGAATCCCTCAATGGGAGACTTTGACCACGTAACGAGGATGTTAAGGACAACTGGGAAATGGTGGGACCAAAGATGCAGGGACAGACCAGGGGACCTGCTTTCACAGCAGAAGAGAACTTCTTATGTGCAAAAAGTGGGAAAAGATGCTGCAAAGCAGGGAGAGAGAAGGCAAACTGAAAGAGAAGGCCCAGAACTCAAAAAAAAGCTAAGTAAAGATCTGGGATCCTGGACTGAGCCTACAGAGGACATCTGGAAGTAAGGAATTTAAGGCTAAGACCAATTTCCAGGATTTTGGTGGAGTTTGTAGAGTACAATTTCCTCTCTTTTTGCCCTTTACTCCCAAGCCTTTATAAAACCTCATCTCCCCCTTATGTCCGGGAAGAAACTGGCTCTGGACCAGAGCATCAGGATAGAATAGATGTCTGAACTATTTGGGACTGAAGGGAGGGCTTTGGACACTTGTGCCACCACATTCCTGCTTCTACAGAGGGATAAAAAAGCAAAGAAGTATCCAAAACAGTGCTGAAGATGCCAAAGAAAGAGACAGTCCTACGACCTACTCAAACAAAGGAAACAAAGGAGAAAAACATGCTGCGTCTTGGCAAATGTTCTGCCAGAAGACAAGTCTCTTCCCAACATCATTTGTTTGATTGCATGACGTGTGCTTGTCAAAGAGTATATATTCACTGCGCAGCAAGTGGGGCAAAGTATTCAACTCAGTTACCAGCAGAAAATCAGGAAAACAGCTTATTCTTTGACCTTTTCTTTTGAATTTCCAATCCTGTTTTTCAGGCAACACTAACTAATACCTTTAACTGCAACTATTAATGTCTCTAAAGTTTCTCCCAAGATATGCTTCACTTCACTTTTCTGCCCTAGTAGAACATTGATCTCTAATTTGTTAACACTCGGAGCTGCCAAAGAAAATGAAAACCTTTGTGAAAAGGACAAATCTATTCAAAGTTCTTACAGCTATTCAGCCAAGCATCTAATCTGCATGTAATTGTAGCACAGTCTTTAATACAAATGTTCTCAATCTTAGAGATGCACGTGTAAATGCACAACTATATTTATGTCTCCCGCTGATGACAAGATGCCTCATCTAAATGATGCCTATTTACAAATTTCCTCCTTGGTCTCACCCCTTTCATTCTTACACATTAACAATTACAGTCTCCCTACGGTACCAATGGATGTTATTTCTCCACGTCCTAAAGTAGACTTTTTTCCCCCAAAATGGCATACGAACCCAGCAAGTTGCCAAGTGCTGTTGTCAAGCCAGTTAGGAATGGGTACCGTTGCTGCCAGGGGTGATGCTCAAGAAATGGGAGTTTGAGGAATCCCTTCTCCCTGTGGCACCAGGTACAGACTGCAGTACTAGGAATAACTCATAAAGGAATTAAAATTCCCATTGTTGGTTGCCTTTTTGGAATTAGTTTTTAAATACTGGTCCAACAGGTCACTTAAAGCACCATGGAATGGTATGGTTGGGGTTGGAAGGTACCTTTAAAGGCCATCTAGTCCAACCCCCCTGGCTTGGGCACGGACATCTCCAACTAGACCAGGTTGCTCAAAGCCCCATCCAGGGGTTGTCTTGAAGGTTTGTCTTGAACACCTCCAGGGATGGGGCAGCCACAGCTTCTCTGGGCAACCTGGGCCAGGGTCTCACCACTCTCATTGTAAAAAACTTCTTCCTTATATCAATCCTGAATCTTCCCTCTTGTAGTTTAAAGCCATTACCACTTGTCCTATCATGTCCTTGTCCTATCATATTCCCATAGCAAAAGCCACATCATAGGGAACTACATCAGCTCACAAGCAAACTAGGATCAGCATCAGTCTTGAATGACTGTGGGTTACAAGGATACCTCAGTATTTTATTTCAGCTGTACATTATGTCCATAGCATTAAAAAAAAATGCTTTTTGCTACAGCAGCACAAAGTCAGCGTACCTTAAGTTTTCTATTACATACATGCATAGTTGCAGCTCATCTCCTCTCGTTATGAAAGACTCTTACGAAGTCCAGGGGTGTAAGAGACCCAAGGGAAGACAATTTGAGCTCACTCACAAAGCTGTTGTTGAAAAGTTGTAACAGAGACAGCTCTGAGTTCAGGGTAGCTCCTTCATGGACTACAGCAGCCATAACTTTAAGATGATGTTGCTCATCCTCTGCGGTCAGAGGAACGATCTGGGAAAATCACTTTAAACACCACCTGTTTCAAAGTCATTTTGGTCAACTCTCAGAGGCAGAGAGATATCCCATTAAAGGGGTCAAAAGAATAAGAGAAAATTGCTTCTGTGAATGATGGGTGAAAATTTGGCTGGATCATCAGGCTCTACTTGGAGGGCAGCTACACACATAGAGTTCCTCAGGGATCTGTACCGCAGCCATTCCTCTTTAACATCTTTACAATGACCCAGAGATGGAGTGTGAGCTAAACCAAGTTTGCAGGTGACAACAAATTGGAGGCACATGCCCTGTGAGGAGAGGCTAAGAGAATATCACTTGTTTAGCTGGGAGGAGAAGAAGATCTGAGAGGACAGAGCAGCTTTAAAAGCCCCAAGAGAAAGTTATCAACAAGGTGGAGACAGATTTTCTACTGATGTGAAGTGGGAGAACAAGAGACAATCATTGTAAATCAAAACAACAGAGGTTCCATACAGATATATTAGGAAAAAAATTTCCCTCCAAGGATAACTAAGGAGGGGGACAGGGATTTGAAGAGGTTGTGGTACCTCCAGCATTGGAGGTCATCAAAGACCCAACTGGACAAACCCCTCAACAACCTCATCTGTCTCAGTGCGTTGATCCTGCTTTGAGCAGGAGGTTGGACCTCCCAAGTCCCCTTCCAGATCCAGCAATTCTCTGAATATGTATACTTACAGTCAGTGATATATCTGCTATCAGAATGAAAATCTATTTTGGCTTGTAGATGTGCAATCTGCTCTGCAGCTGTATGTGAAATTCATCTTGTGGCAGAAGCCCAACATAAAGAATCACAGATTAGTTATATCTTCCTTCAAATAAATGGAAAGTAGCTGAGTTTAGCTTTGCTTATTAGATCTACCACTATCACTGCTCAGAGAGATTGGTTGCCTAAGGGCATAATGAGTGCGAGATTACCATTTTTTGAAAAGCACAACGCCGCCACAAATAACACTTATGCGCCAACCCTCAAGAGATCAAGAATAAAGTTCTTGAAAAAAATTCTAAAATATTCCATTTCTCTCAATCCAACAGCCCTGGCAACAGCATCATCTCCACTGGCTTGTTCCTGTCCCTATGTCACAGCTTCAAAAAGTTTTGTCTTTTTTCTTCTGAACTGATACCAGGTTGTGGTAATTTTCTCAGAGAACTGTCTCAGCACAGCCAACGCTGATAGTACACTGAGACTCAAGAAGTTTGGTCAATACCACCAAAGCCCTCATATTGTGGAATTTTGAGCTGCAGCATCCAAGTAGGGTGAGTTCATTATTCAGGACCACTTGATTGTTGGTGTTTGGTGAGACAGACAAACTTTTTTCACTGTAGGGGGAAAAGCTTTTGATGGCGTCAGGATCAGCAAATCAGAAAAGAGGAGGTGAATCACAGAATGGTTAGAGTTGGAAGGAACCTTAAAGATCATCCAGTTCCAACCCCCAGTTCCAACCAGGTTGCTCAAAGCCCCATCCAACCTGGCCTTGAGCTCCTCCAGGGATGGGGCAGCCACAGCTTCTCTGGGCAACCTGGGCCAGTGTCTCACCACTCTCACAATAAAGAATTTCCTTCAAGTATCTAGTCTAAATCTCTCATCTTTCAATTTAAAACCATTACCCCTCGTCCTATCGCTACACTCTCTGATCAAGAGTCCCTCCCCATCTCTTCTGTAGGCCCCCTTCAGGTACTGGAAGGCCACTATAAGCTCTCCCCTCTTCTCCAGACTGAACAAACCCAACTCTCTCAGCCTGTCCTCACAGGAGAGTCGTTCCACTCCTCGGATCATTTTGTGGCCCTCCATTGGACCCATTCCAATAAGGTCCATGTCCTTTCTGTGATGGAGAGACCATCCTTTCACGGTTCCAAGCTCCTAATCCGTGTCAAACCACCCACAAGATATCAAGGTGGAAAGTCTTTCAATTGCAACGTATGAACTGCCTGACAGCGGATGCCGTACACCAAGAGCTAAGCCCGACTGTAAAAAACTACGTATCAATAATAGTTTTTGGTGATTATGAAGTGATTAAAGTACTTCAAGGATGGTCTCTGGCTGTTTCGAACACCACATGAGAGCAGTGAGGAAATATCAGGACTCGTACAACAAGAATGCTAAGGATATAAAAAAATTCCTTGGTGAAAAACACCGTGTGCATTTGTTTAGATGACTGATAAGTACCTGAATCCAAGAGAACTACATTTTACACTTAGTCTAGATTGAGAACTACGCTCGTATTTAGTGGAGCAAGAAACGGAACGAGCTCCGAGCATGTTTAAATCAAACTAATGTGAGAATTTTTCAATGCTCTTACAACAGTGTATCCCAGCAGAGCCATTCCGTTCAGAAACAGCCTTTCTGAAAGAAATGCAGCCAAAACGAAGGCAGGTGGCCTTCGCACTCAAAAACCTGCTAAATAAAAACTCCAGGACCTCTGAAAAAGAAACCGATTAAGTGGCTCAGCATGCCACGGCGTAATCATTAGCACCAAATACATTGCTTTGCAAGTTAAAAACATGGTTCTACGGCTCTCAAGTCATAAGGCAACATGTCACAAAATTCCTACAGCTGGACGATACGCTCAGCCAAATGATTCAAGTGCAGACCTCTAAAAACATTCATCATTTATAACTATGTTTTCTGACCTCTAAAGGTGATTCCCACTATTTACTGGGCTTCTTCTTCCCGAATTCTTCAGAGGTTCTGTTTATTCCTACCATCCATTTCAGCTCTGCCCCCCACAGCCCTCGGTGCATCTTTCAAGCCAGAGCCGTTCTTCTGCCTTTCACCCTTCCTGCAGGTATTTAGTGTACGTTCTGTCTCCTACAGATGTATATTCTCCCACTGGTGTCTTTATTTTTCCTTTCCATTGAAAGTGATCGCTTGTGTTATTCACCTGTTTTTCTCCAGACACCTACAGTTTTCGCAGGCACCTCTTCCTCGTTAGTCTGAACAGATTTTCAGTTGTTTCTTGAGAATGCAGCCTGTGTTATACGTGTAGTCCCCCCACGCCACGTCCGTTTATTTTGGCTAACATTGGGAACTCAAAATTCGCCTGTGTAGGTCACTGCTGTTATTATGAAGCAGGTCTACCCCTGCTGGCAACGGTCCACGGCATTTGTCTCTAACGATGGGACTCATCGCACCAAACCTCATCAGCTACCTAGAGATAATAATCAATAATCAACACCCACAGAGATCACAGAATCACATGGGGTTGGAAGGGACCTCTGGAGATCATCTAGTCCAGGCCCCTGCCAAAGCAGGTCCACCCAGAATAGGTTGCACAGGAACGTGTCCAGGTGGGCTTTGAATGTCTCCAGAGAAGGAGACTCCACCACCTCCCTGGGCAGCCTCTTCCAGGGCTCTGCCACCCTCAAAGTAAAGAAGTTCCTCCTCATGTTTAGCTGGAACTTCTTATGTTCAAGTTCATGCCTGTTTCCTCTTGTCCTGTCACTGGGCACCACTGAAAAAAGGCTGGTTCTATCCTCCTGACACCCACCCTTCAACTATTTATAGGCATTGATCAGATCCCCCCTCAGTCTTTTCCAAATGGTAACTGGTAAAACTTCCACTTCAAAAATATTCCACATGTTGTATGGTATAAACACACAGAGCATTTCACACTTGATTTTCCAATATAAAAGCAGGGGATTTGTAGGGATTTTTCTTTCATTTTTTTTACAAAGTTCATTCAATTTTACAGGTATCTGAAATCGCCTCTTGTCAGTTCATGGCAACAATTCAAAGAAAAAAAAAAAATCATTTGAAGTTTTCTGAATTTGCAAGGGTCATTTTCGGAAAGCTTCTTCGTATTTTCTAACAAAAGGAAGTCCAACCTGCACTGCTACCCAAGAATTCATCTTAACCTCTACACAGCAATATTTTGTTTTACTCAACTGAAATACTACTGCCTGCTCAGCCACAAGAGATTCTCAAGTCATCAGCATTCCGCACATTATTTTAAACATATAATTAAAGAAAGTTTCAAAAAATTAAGTGACAGTAGCAGCAGTAAATTCTTAAGAGGGAAGGAACGTCTTGAAAGCTGTTTGAAATGTCTAATGAATAGAGTATGGTCTGTATTCATTTCAAGGGGCGTGTTACACTGGCAGCGCATTATTTGGTAGCGTTAAGTCAAAAAAATAGTGTATCAATTCACCGGTATTAAAGGGGACGCAGGGAATATGTCACAGAATATCTCAAGTTGGAAGGGACCCATAACGATCCTCAACTCCAACTCCTTGCTCCTCACAGAATTACCTAAAACTAAATCATACGACTAAGAGCATCGTCCAGACACTCCTTGATCTCTGATAGGCTTGGTGCCATGACCACTTCCCTGGGGAAGGGACGGACCATCCTCTCGTGAAGAACCTTCTCCTAATGTCCAACCTGAACTTCCCCTGAGGCAACTTCATTCCATTTCCTCGTGTCCTGCCGCTGGTCGCCAGAGATCAGCACCTTTCCCTCTACTCCACACCTGAGGAAGGCTGTGATGAGGTCACCCCTCAGTGATGATGTCACCCCTCAGCCTTCTCTTCTCCCAGGTGAATGCACCAAGTGACCTCAGTCAGTCCTTACAAGTCTTGCCCTCAAGGCTTTTCACCACCTTGGTTGTCCTCCTCTGGACACACTCTCACAGTTTGATGTCCTTCTTATATTGAGGTGCCCAAAACTGCACACAGAGCTTGAGGTGGGGCCACACACCAGCGCAGTGTCGAGTGGGACAATCACTCCCCTCGACCAGCTAGTGATGCTGTGCTTGATGCACCCCAGGACATGGTTGGCACTTTGGGCTGCCATGGCACACTGTTGACTCAATATTCAACTTGCCATCAACCCAACTCCCGAGATCTCTTTCTGCAGGGTTGTTCTCCAGCCTCTAATTCCCCAATTTGTTCGTATAACCAGAAATACCTCATCCCTGGTGAAGAATCCGGCACTTGCTCTTTTAAATTTCATAGGATTGGTGACTGCCCAGCTCTCCAGCCCACCCAGAGCTCTCTGTAAGGTCTCTCTACCCTTGAGGGAGTCCACAGCTCCTCCTAGATTAGTACCATCAGCAAATTTACTTAATGTACATTTGAATCCTGCGTCCAGAACAGATTTTCTGATAAACACACCAAACTGAACAGCTTCAACTAGAGGAAACTACGTCAAGGTGTCTTGTGTAAGGAGAGACAGAGCTCCTAAGTGCCTGGCACCCCCTCAAAAAGGGGCTCCTGGAGGCCTGATTTAAGACTCTGGCTCTTCTCTTACTCCAAACCACCTTTTCTTTTCTCTTTATGCTTTAGTGAACAATACACAGCTTGTGAAAAAGATGATTTTTGCATGTTGTGTTCACTCCCAACATTACCTGCTGAATACAAAACTCGCGCAAGTGAAACCCAGTGGGAGGCAGGGGTAGGAAAAAAGGGAAAATCTCCGTATTACTATTGTAATCACAAAAGCCCTGCATACATCCAGCACCTAACTCCACTGTAAATCCCAAAAAGTAGGGTTTGCTGAAAAATAATGCATGAGATATCGTTCACTACAATCCAGAACAGTCTTTAATACACAGTTTTGTAACTTGCGTTACGGTGTTTTAATGCATTAAACCGCGAACGCTATAGCCACCTGACATGAAAAATAACACTTTGCTATCTTCAAAATGAAATCTGGGCAAAAATGCCTTAAAAGCCTGTTAAACAAGTTAAGCAAGAAATGAATAAGGAGTAACTTAAAGTCCTGCCTTCAAATTTCTAGACATGTTGCTGAATAAAATGGTTAACACAAAAGATGGCATATTTTAAAGCATTTACTTCCCTAGACAATAAATTGTGCGATATCTCCTTCTATAGAATTTATCGGAGAATTCATACTCAATATATTTTGATGACTGCATTGTTCTCTCCTTGCTTGGAGAAACTGAGGCAATGAAAACAGTGATTTTTCCAAGGTATGAAACAGAAATAGGATCATCAAACAGACTTTCTGTTGAAAGATTTACACGTTACTCAAAGGCAAAATTACCATTTATTCAAAAAACACAGGCACTTTCTGTAACGTGGGTCAAAATGCAAGTATTTATACCCGTAGAAAAGAGGTAATTATAGTTTATATCGTGTTAACAACCGCCAAACACTACTATGCTTCTACTTTTGAGAAGAGTAGGCTAGTGAGGATTAACTCCTGAAATCAGTATCAAGCTTGGCACAAAAAGACATTGGAGCTGGCACAAAGCAACAATTATCTGCATTGCTTTTAAAAATGCATATGGTATCAAACACCCAAAAATATTCTCTATTATTGGGAACAAGGAATATCTTCTTTGAGTTTTATGTCTGATAAATATATAGGCAAATAAGCAAGAAATTTTGTTGCGGGAAAAAAATAATCTCTAACTGGATTGAAGTGGCCCCAGATACGGAAAACACTGAAATGTTATTAAGGTAAGACATGTTAAAAAAATTACAGTCCTTCTCTGAGAATTAGACATATGTTTGAACTCCTCTGCTCTGGTTCATTTGAATTTGCTTCCTAATTACCGCAGCTCTGTTTTTGTGTTGTAATGTGCATAAATACATATTCCTACGTGATTATGGGCCACAGTAACGCAAACGGTTAAACTCTCTGACACGGGGGGAAAAAGAAAAATAAAGATTTCAAAAGTGGCAGGAGAGTATCTACTCGTTTCAAACACATGATTATCTTTCTGTATTTCAAAAGGAAAGGCCTTTTGAGGCATGGAAATATGCATGTGAATAGAAACATATTGAAAAGTCTCAGCTTTCAGGTATAATGCTTTTCAGTCAGAAAGGCGTAAAAAGGGGGGCAACTTTCAATTCTCTCTGACGCTTAAAGAGAGGTGAGCACAGCACCAGCCTGGCATCACCACCTCTGTCCCCTCTCCCAGCTACTGAGGGTTCACCACCGCTTTTCCCAAGTTGTCCGGATATCCCAATTAAAACTGACAAGAGCAACCACGAGCCCCTCCGCAGCTGAACTGGACCCATCACCTCCCGAGCGGGTTATCAGACACAGACCCCATAAACAGCCTGAAAAAGAGTTAAAACAGACTACAAGACTAAAGAAACCTTCAACTTGGAAATACTAGTTTAAAAATGACATATTATTTTTCCAGGAAGCACCTCAGAAATACAGAAACTCAATGCCATCTATTGCTTCTCTTTAAAAGAAATGGGGACTGAGGGATTTCAAAGGAATCTGGGTAATGCCCAAGACAAATTGGTTTCGCTCTCTTCAAAGCAAAAACTTGGCTGAAAAGAAGTTGTCACTCGGCTTGGCACCAAGTCCATTATTCTGATTTTCTCCCCTCCTATTTTTACCAGTTTTCTTCCTTCAACCCTCCTGGTCATAGAATCACAGAATGAATCATAGAACGGTTCAGGTTGGAAGGGACCTTAAAGATCATCTAGTTCCAACCCCCTGCCATGGGCAGGGACACCTCCACTAGACCAGGTTGCCCAAAGCCCATGTCATCTTTGGCATCTTGATGCCAAAGTCATCTTGAGTTTGAGTTCCTTCTGCCACCTTCATTGTAGCTTCTGGGCAGTTTCCCAGAATACAGAAAAATACAGGATTCTGAATTTCTGTATTTAATTCTCAACACAGAAAAAAACTTTACTTAACCTTTCACTCCTTTTGTGGAAACCCTGGACAAAGCTGAGATTTGGGCTACAATTAATATTATACAAGAACTTGTACATCTGTCTTACCCCCTCTGTTCGCAGTGGCTGCATCCTAAAATGCTGGTTCAGCTCTTACGGTGGTTGGACTCTCCCCGATGTTAAGAATATCATCTCTAGACACAACAGCTCCTGGGCAGGATTTGATGTCTTGCACAAAAAAATGAGATGAGGAACACAATATGCCTACACAGGAGCAGGACACAATACACAGCACTGATCTGCTCAAGTACAGCGTGAACCACGTCCTTCACACAAAGTCTTCCCAAAACCCAGCATTCTCTGGGCTTACCCTATAGAAACAGAATCACAGAATGGTTGAGGTTGGAAGGGATCTCTGGAGATCATCTAGTCCAACCCCCCTGCCACAACAGGATCACCCAGAGCAGGCTGCACAGGAACGTGTCCAGCTGGGTTTGGAATATCTCCAGGGAAAGAGGCTCCACCACCTCTCTGGGCAGCCTCTTCCAGGGCTCTGCCACCCCTCAAAGGAAAGAAGTTCCTCTTCGTGTTGAGATGGAACTTGCCGTGTTCCAGTTTGTGCCCGTTGCCCCTTGTCCCGTCACTGGGCACCACTGAGAAGAGTCTGGCCCCATCCTCTCGACACCTGCCATTTAGATATTGCTCAGCATTGATGAGATCCCCTCTCAGTCTTCTCTTCTCCAGGCTGAACAGCCCCAGGTCTCCTAGCCTTTCCTCATCAGAGAGATGCTCCATTTCCTTGATCATCTCAGTTGCCTCTGCAGGACTCCCTCCGGTAGTTTCCCATCCTTCTTGAACTGGGAAGCGCAGAACTGGACACAGTGCTCCAGAAGTGGCCTCACCAGAACAGAGTAGAGGGGGAGGATGACCTCGCTCGACCAGCTGGCCACGCTCTTCTTGCCACACCCCAGGAGACCATTGGTCTTCTTGGGCACAAGGGGAAATTGCTGGCTCATGGGCAACTTGTCCACCAGGGCTCCCAGATCCCTCTCTGCAGAGATGCTCTCCAGCAGGTCAGAACCTAACCTGTACCGGTGCATGGGGTTATTCCTCCTTAGGTGTAGGACCATACACTTGCCCTTGTTGAACTTCATGAGGTTCCTCTCCACCCAACTCTTTGGCCTGTCAAGGTGGACGAGGATTAAATCTGCTCTCCCTTTTCCCTATATGAACAACAGGTGAACCACCAAAACCTCACGTGAAAAAAAGCTGTCTCTGAATGGCAGTTTATTGTTCAGCCAACCTAAACCAGCCTCCCAAAATCCATCAGCTGCCAGACGGAAAGGGCCCATCTCTGGCGCTGAGCTCCTCCGGGCTGAGCAGAGCCCTCTCTCCACCCAAGGCCAAGTTATTAAGAAATCGTTTGTCGACTTAGATTGGATTGATCATTTATTTCCCAAATTCCTTTTCCCATCATTTACTCATTATACGCCCCCTCCTGATGTACGAGGACATTTATTAGCTTCTGCATTTATTGTGCTGGCAAATAGAAACATTCTGCAGCATTTCCTGGGGATTCTCTCATTTATCTATCGGTTACGGGACTGAAGTATTTTTAGGGGCAGAAAAAATTAAAATATCACTCAGAGTGACAGCAGTGAAAATGAAGCTGGTATGTGCTTGGGAAGGCTATTTCAGCCTTTAGGTTTACAAGACTACTTACAGAAAAAAAGCACGGCAACATTTCACATAAACATTATTGCTGGGAAAAATTACTAACTACTGGCTTAGGTAGAAAAGGGACTGTTTTAAAGAGAAAGGGCGCTCAGAGAATCTTTTAATACACATAATATTGATATTCGTTTAAATGGAAAGTATATTTAATTTAGGTACTTCTTGGTTTTAAATGCACAAAGGACAGAAAACAAGGGAAAACAGGGTCTGGTCTGTATTCCGCTTATTTACATCCAATGCTCAGCTTGCCCAAAAGTAAAATTACTGAGCAATTCAAAAAAAGTATGACTATATTAAAAAGATAAATATATAAGGGAAAATATTTCTATCAGAATCCCAGGAAACTACAGGATTGTTTCTGTGCAATTATTCCAAATATCATATAACCAGTAAAATATCTAGGAGGTATCCTAAAAAATTCAGTATTTTACTTGTCAGGGGGTTCAATCTAGAGTTGAAGTATTTTCTGAATATGTTACCGTGACAAAGAAATCCAAGCAAATTATCTCACTGAGTGTTGTTTTAATATAGTGTTAACTTAGTGGAGCATTTGTTCCCAAACTTCAACTTCTGTAAAGGAAAGAGGGTGGGAGGAGGGAACAGACCCGGGTGAAATGAAAGCTGCTTATTCATTAACTCCCCATATGTTAAAACATTTTGCCATATTCTACGGAATGCGGTAAACACTGCCTTTTAACATTCGAATGACAAATTCCTTCGGTTTGTTCCATTTTGCCTATTAAAAAAAAAAAATTCTCTCTCACGATACTTTTCTTTGCTCCTCGGGAAGGGGAAGGGGAAAAGCGCAGCTGAAACTAGAAAGGAAGGCAGATGCGGGCGCAATGACTGGGGGTGACTTTGGCAACGGTGACATCTTTGCGTTTAACTCTACACATCCACTAATTTGTGTTCGTAAAAGCGAGCGGTGCCGGATGAACAACCCTTAGCCACATCAGGAGCCTCATTAGGAGCTGGCTTGGGATTTTGGGGGACTGTCCCACGGGAGACAAGGGCTTGCTCCCACGCCACCGGCTGTGATTTCCCGTCCTTCCATCGGGCAAGGCCAGCAATGGCAGGGGAAAGGCGTTATCCAGCTCTTTGGAAAACATGATTTTGGGTAAGGGAATAAAGAAGAAGAGAGATGGGGAGGGACTCTTGATCAGGGAGGGGAGCCACAGGATGAGGGGAAATGGTTTTAAACTGAATAAGGGGAAATTTAGATGAGATTTCAGGAAGAAATTCTTCCCTGTGAGGGTGGGGAGACACTGGCCCAGGTTGGCCAGAGAAGCTGTGGCTGCCCCAGCCCTGGAGGGGTTCAAGGCCAGGCTGGATGGGGCTTGGAGCAACCTGGTCTGGTGGGAGGTGTCCCTGCCCATGGCAGGGGGTTGGAACTGGATGATCTCTAAGGTTCCTTCCAACTCAAACCATTCTATGATTAAGAGGGAGAGCAGAGGAGCTGCCCAACATGCTGCTTTTCCACTGCTTTGTTTTTCAGTATTGCCCCGTATGTTCCCACTCCCATCACAGCTTATCCTCATCTGTATTTCTTATTCATAGGAAGATATCCTCATCTGTATTTTTGATTCGTAGGAATAACATGTCTATGTGTTCAGACTCCACAAGCACCAAGAATTCAAGTGACTTTAACATAAACTGAAACACTTTCAGAGAAAAATAATGATTAGTGATGACCAGTTATCATGGGACCATAAATAAATTCTTATTCTTAAAGCACAGTAGGAAGTCAGTAAATGCCGAGATCCAGAGGAGTGATAATTGCATAACTGAGGAAAACTTAGGGAAAAAAAAATTGCAATTCAAGCAGTAAAGAAGAAAAAAAAACCAAGCTGCAGGAACAGAAATGGGTTTATGAAAGAAATCATCTTTACAAAGCTACATGATAGCTGGATAAACACAGAGCACTATATAAATAGCCAATTCCTGAAAAATATTATTTCCCTGTTTCTTGGGTTAGTATATCCCCTATTTACTACCAAAAAGCTCTGAGAGTTTGAATTTTAGAGGTTTTGAGCACCCACGTCTCAAATCAAAGTCCATCCCATCTCTCCGAGTGTATCTCTGCATAACACAGACATTGCAACATCAAAAAAAAAGCTGAAATTCTAAAGGAAACAACACTGAGGCATCCCATAGGCTAAGAAAGAGACTCTGGGATGAGTTTAAAGTTGCATTTTAGGCCAAAAAGCATAACAAAATATAGCAGGAGGAGTGGAAGGAAAATGTCCGAGTCAGTTCTGGCCAGTGATGCAAGAAAAATGTAGAAAACAAGAAGCTCCCCAGGAAAACAAAGTTGTAAGAACAACGATGGGTTAGAGAGATGTACTAATGGAGATAAAACAAAGGAAAAAACCCAGTCTATAACTGTGTTGCAAAAAGCACAGCGCATTTGAAAAGTCTTAAGAGATCATATAAATACATCCCTGCTACTTCGAGTTACTCGCTTACATCCTCTCTATCATTATCCTTAGGTCTTCTGCAAATTCTAACAAAACGAAAACATGAAATTATCCATCTTTTGCCCCACACTGAAGCTACCAAAAATCAAAATCCATCCCTGGAGGGGTTCAAGGCCAGGTTGGAGGGGGTTTGGAGCAACCTGGTCTGGTGGGAGGTGTCCCTGCCCAGGGCAGGGGGGTTGGAACTGGATGATCTTTAAGGTGACTTCCAACTCTAACCATTCTATGATCCCCAACCATGGCTTTGCACGTATTGGCTAAGTTAAAAAGAGGATTGCAAACCACTTATATGAAGTTACCAAGTATCTTACTGCACAGGGAAAAATGCCTGGAATATTCTTATTGCACTCTTTTTTTTTGGTCTCCATTTCTACGCAGACACACGTGCAGAATGGAAAAATAATCTATAAGCAAACATTTAGAGGAACATCAATACCTTCTATTCAGTGTGGAACAACTCCTTATTTTGTTATTAAGCGGCATTTCAGCATTGCTATTGATTGGATATGTGATAGTGAAAGATGAGACTGAAACAGGTATTTTTTTAATGGGAAAATGTCTCGGAAGAAAATGCCGTGCATTTTTGGTGGGCTTAGGGAAAAAAAAAATATGGGTGAGGTGTGTCTTAAAATAAGTAGCATATTATCTATTTATTCTGAAAATGGGAAATAAAAGATAACGAGCAGAAAAAAAATAATATAAAAATAACGGTTTAAAAACAATTGTTGGGAATAATCATTGCGGCTCAGCGAGATACGGAGGTGGCGCATTAACGCAGCGCTCCAGTCCCAAGGCTGCAGCTCAGTCTGTCTTTGTCAATCAGGTTGAGGTTTCAGATATTGTAATTGGTAGCAAGTTTCCTAATCTCAACCTGCCAGGCAAGAAGCGTTCAACAAAAGCTCTAGCCCCCCGAAATATAATGAAATTTGAAGAGAGAGATTTTTCTACTATTGGCAGCACGAAGCAAGATCACAGGTTGGGCTGACAGCTTTATTATGCTAAACTGACAAAAACATTACGCTCTGGTCAGGACTAAAAAAGGTGGTTTTTGGGAGCAATCCAGAAATACAAAGCACTGGGAAACTCTGATGAACTCCTACTTTTATCTCATTGGTGCAGCAGATGAGCTCAGATGTAGAAAAGTCTCCCGGCCCAAATACAAAATCAGAAATTAATATTTCTTGATATTACACTTGAGTCTCCCGCTGCACCGATTTGGGGAAAACTACAAGAACCCGCTGTCACAGCTGAACATCCATTAAAAAAAAAAGAAGACACCAATAACTTCACAGGGGTAATACAATTCATTAATAATTAGATGATATGTACAGTGGTATTCTTTAAATGGAAGCCAGAATAGATTTTATTGCTTCAATCAGAAAAGTGTTTGGGAATAGGGTTATGTATTAAAATGCAGCTTTTTATACACATATTTATATATTTGATATGGGGAGGGGGAGAGAGAAAAACAAATAGCCAAATAGATAGACAGGAACAAGAAAAAAACACTGCGAGCATCTCATAAAAATGGAAGGGCAGGAACAACAATGGAAGTGTTTTCTTTCAAACCAAACTGGAGAGATTCTGAAAGCTTTGGAAGTGATGAGTTTCAATGTTTCCTCCGCTGTGAGGACAGGCTGAGAGAACTGGGGGGGTTCAGCCTGGAGAAGAGAAGGCTCCAGGGAGACCTTAGAGCACCCTCCAGTCCCTAAAGGTGGCCTACAGGAAGGATGAGGACAAATGTTTTAGCAGGGCCTGATGTAATAGGACAAGGGGTAATGGTTTCAAACTGAAAGAGGAAGATTTAGACTAGATATAAGGAAGAAATTTTTTATGCTGAGGGTGGTGAAACACTGGCCCATGTTGCCCAGAAAGGTGGGAGATGCCCCATCCCTGAAAACATTCCAAGTCTGGTTGGAACGGGGCTCTGAGCAACCTGACTGACCTGAAGATTTCCCTGCTTGTTGCAGGGGGGTTGGACTAGGTGACCTTTAAAGGTCCCTTCCAACCCAAACTATTCTATGATTTTATTCCTTTACAGAACTTGTTATCAAAAAAGATGATGGCTCTGTACTTTAAAGCTGCTACCGAAAGGTTGCTTTACTCATCTTTGGTAAGAAAGATACAAAATAGAAAGCAAACGCAGAACACAGTGATTATTCCTGTTGCTATACATTAGGTTTAGAAAATACATCTGTTTGAGTGGTATTTTGTATTGCTGTGGATAATTTGGAAAAACCTACCAGCATTACACGTGTCCAAGAAGGAAAGCACCCACTGCACTTCATCAGCAAGTACAGATTAGTAAGTCTGGCAGCTCTCTGCTACAGCTAATTCCATTTCTTGATGGGAACAAGGACAGGGCTACAAAAATGATGAAGAGACCAGAACATCTCTCTGATGAGGAAAGGCTGAGGGACTTGGGACTTTTTAAGCTGGAGAAGAGAAGACTGAGGGGGGATCTGATCTGATCAATACTTATAAATACTTAAAGGGTGGGTGTCAGGAGGATGAGGCCAGTCTGTTTTCAGTGGTGCCCACAGATAGGACAAGAGGGAACTGGCATAAACTTGAACATAGGAAGTTCTATGTTCTCCTCTAAACATGAGGAGGAACTTTTTGACCTTGAGGGTAGCAGAGCCTTGGGACAGGCTGCCAGGGAGGTGGTGGGGTCTCCTTCTCCAGAGATATTCAAACCCCGCCTGGACACATTCTTGTGCAACCTGCTCTGGGTGGACCTGCTTTGGCAGGGGGTTGGACTAGATGATCTCCAGAGGTCCCTTCCAACCCTATATCATTCTGTGATTCTGCGGAAAGGTTGGTGAGCTTTCCCTGTGTCTCCCTACACGGTATCATCAGCCAAAACCATTTCCTACTTTGCTGGATCCAGCCTGAAATCTTAAAACGTTGTACCTACATCTCTGCTATGTGATTTTGAAAGACGTGAAAGTAGGCAGTACAAATGTGGGGAGAGTAAACATGTTTGCTCTAGTGAATACAAACTTCTAAACACAAGAGGTGAGAGCAGAATCATCCTCCGGTTATGAAATTCTTGCTGATACAGTCATGCCAGATCGAAGAAAGTAAACAGACTGATAACTTAAAACAAACAGAAACAAAAATGTTTAAACCGCTAAAATATGTTGTAAGGAATAAAAATGTTTGCAGCTATTATACTGCTTTATAATAGTCCCCCTCTGTTATCTACATCTTGCAAACTACAGTTTGCAAAAAACCACAGTAAACAGATTCCGATTATTTAGTTGTTGAGATCTGAAAAGGTAAACAAGCCTCCAAACAAATGTGGAACTCGCCTTGTTTGCATCTTAGCGCTTATGTTCATTATAAACACCTACAAAAAGCCAATACTTGGCTGTGAAGCTGAACCGTGTATCATTCCCTTTTCTGAGCACCGGGGCTATCACTGCAAAGCACGTTGGTCCATTCTAAGCCTTGAATAGAAAAAAGGAAGAGATCATTAAATTATAATTTCCCCACACAATTGGTATAAGCATTTCCTACCAACAGGATTAGCAGGAACGCGAGATCCCAGAATAAAGCTGCTCAGCAGTGAGGATGGCAGTTTAGTGTCTAGTAAATTTGATTTCTCTGAAAATCCTGACACATCATAATAGCAAAATCCTATTTACTGTAGCAAGCAGGATGGATAATGCTATTTAACACCTGGTATAGTATGTGCCATCAGCTCACAGCTTTGTGCTCTGTGTGCTCATCTTACCTTAAGGTTAATGCTCCTTGACAGCCTACATGGCAAAGTAGAATCCCCAAATTAAGTGCCGAACCTACGATTTGCAAATCCTTTCCTCAAAATTTAAGTCATGAAAAAATAACGGCTGCAGATAAGAGGATCACATTCCCGGAACTTATGTCTATATTCTCAGGCTCTGATCTGGCAGAGAGCCCCGTGCGGTGCAGGAGTCTGGCTGCACAAAGGCCACTGAAGTCACACAGAATCACAGAATATTC
>VXAK01015365.1:13176-23949 GCA_013399435.1 Arenaria interpres
GGAGGGGGACGGCGGGGCGGGAGGGGTGGATGACTTCTAGCAAATAGAGCATGTGGACAGTCGCTTTTAAATTGTATGAGAGGCTGCTGCCTTTTCACACTCATGTGGCGAGTCTATCTTTGTGAATACTGTAAACTGATGTGCATTTTAGTCATTAATCATTGTATAGTAGCTGTCACTTATGGAAAACAGTCAAGGCAAAATACTGAAAAGGTGTTGCTGTTCATGAGTTCTAAGTCACTTGCAGGTCTACTTTGCTGTTATTAATCTAACTTTCATGTATTTTAAATGCATAAGTGTTGAAAAAGTATAGTGCACCTGGGAACTGGTTTTATTTTGAAATATTGTTAATGGCAAATTTAGTGTATAGAATGGAAGCAATGAAATAAAATGAGAATTCACTGTACATATTTTGAAGTAATTCACTGAAGAGGCATGTAAAGGAATCCAAATTTGTGTGTTATATTTTGTTGTGTACCCTTCAGAGTAGCTTTTTCAGGTTTCTCAATTTTTGTAATGGAAGAACATGTTGGTTTAAACTACGTGCAAGAACTTGGGTAAAATACTCAATTCAATTCCTGTTTTCTATTTTTCAATTTTTTGTGAGTATAAGGAGAGCTATATCAGAGAATCATCCAACTGGAAAGTATCTTGGCAGGTCATCTAGTCCAAATTCCTGCTCTGAGCAAGGACAACATTGACTTCAGAGCAGATTGTGCACACCCTTGTCCAGTCAAGTTTGGAATTCCAACTTTTAATACATAAAACTGGCATTTTCAAAGGTGTTAAATTCAATGGAAGCCGACTATTCGATTGCAGTTGCCTTGAAGCAGTAGCGAAGTGCATGTTTGAGACTATCATCTGCAGATCTATTTGGTGAAATTAGGCGATAATGCTTTTCTAAGAATAAAATTTTAGAGAAGGCATTTTGTCATACAAAATGAAGGATGTGCCTTCATGTATTCTGCAAGAGGCAAGATGGTGAGTTCTCAGAACGGCACTAGAACATGAGCTTGGTTCAAACACTCTTGCTGTCATTGCTGAGAGTTTTGCAGTTCCTGTCTATGCCGGAGTCTCAGATCTGTAACTTTAAGAAGGGTGAGAGAGAACGTTGTCAACTTACAGCAGCTTGTCTGCGGTGGAGAAGCCATTTGCTTTGGGCTATTCTTTTTTGGTCGTCTTCCCATGAGTTAGAATGAACATGTTTTGATTCTTCACGTATACTTGCGTTACCGTCCAAAAGAAGTAATACTCTGCTTTGTCCAGAGTTGCTGTTTTTGCCCAAAATATAAATGCATGTGGGGTGAAAAAAAATCTTTTTGAACCTTTTCAGTTGTAAGTGTATTATTAATTATTTCTGATTTTCATCTGGATCTTAAGTCTAGGTACTCAATTTTTAGCTCAAATGAGTGATCAGTAGCTGGCTTTAGCGTGAGGTACCACTGAAAACTATAAAATACTGCATTGCTGTAGAAAGTAGATTTTTCATTTTCTGGAATATGAAAAAATCTTACGCACTCTATTCTTCCTGATACAAACTTAATTATTTTTTTTTTTTTTTGGTACATTGTTTTTCGGACTTTTTCTATTTTTAAAGAAGAGAGCCGACTTTAAGAAGATAAAAGTTACAGAAAACAGACAGACTCGGTGACTTGCTGTAATGTTCCCACCCAGTGAAGAATTACTTGGCTTCTTACCCGGGCCTCTTAGAAGGCGAGGCTCGACGTGCGATAACTGACAGTGGACCAGGCAGGAAACATTGAGATGTGAAGCCTGCTGGAAACCATCGCAATTGTTGTTTCAGAGACTGCCTTACAAAATCAGACTTGGCTTTTGGTTGCGTTAGAAAAAAAGCTTTTAGATCTGGTGGTGGTGCAAGGACTGCGTTCTTCAGCAAGGTTCCAGCTACGTTCATTCCTCTTAGCAGGTCTACTTTGGAGCACACATGAAATGATCTAGCTCTGGGTCCTGTTTGTAATACTGGAGGTGTGTGTTTTACAAATTTATGCTGAATTTGTAAGACTCGATATCAAATTACATGGGGTATTTTTTTGGCTCTCCTGAAATTAGCAGCAAGTTCAAAGCAAGCGTGTAATCTAATGTCCTTCTTGCTGCTTATTCCATCTGGGATGGTCATTCAGGTGGATACATGCCTTCAGCTACAAACATAACGGGTGCACGCGATGTGAATGAGGCCTGTCTCTGCATTAATAGGCAAGTTCTTGCTGTCCTCTTAAGATTTTTGTTGGGCTGGCAATGCGCTGTCGAACTATTGACCCTCTCAATGGTACCTGAGGAGAAGAGGCCACATGCTGAATTTTTTGACTAAATAGTTGTTGCTACAAGATCTGACAGCAGCGTGTAAAGGCAGCATTCCCCAACATGTACAGGAAAGGGGGTGGTAGCAAAATGTGGATAAACCCTTTGTCTAGTTTTGTTTTAGAAGATGTAATTCATATCTCCAGCAGGGACGGAAGAAGGTAAGACTTTTATTTAATCAAGAACAGGTGTCATCTGTGTTTTAAAGGCAAATCTGTTTTTGAGGAGTCGGATAAAATCGTATTTTCAGATATTTTTTGATGGAATAAAGATAATTTGCTCTTTACCTTCAGCACTCCAGCCTTTCCACAGACAGTTTGGCAAATTGTGAACAAGATTTGAGGGTGGGAAAGAAGCAAGATTGAAAATGGAATGTAGAAATTGCCCAAAAATGCAGATAAGCAAAAGTCCACGATCAGTGTTCTCAATTGCAACAAATTAATAAAGTAGAAATGCCCAAATGTTAGCGTTTATGGAGGGTTTCATTTGGAAGTCTGTTTCTGTCTTTATCTTTCGAAAAGTGTTTTTAAAGATAAGTTAAAATTACAAAATGTTTTAAGCCCAACATATCTTGGAAATTAGCTCAACTGAAAAGCCTGTTGTTCTTTCTGCATTTTCAATAGCCGGGAGGGCGGGGGATGGGGGGAAGCCACCTACATCTTCCCTGCAAATCATGGCACCCTTTCAATGTATGTAAATGCCATTATACAGCAGTCTAATAGTGCAGTTATGGATGATCTTTCTGTTATTATTTGAACTGCTAATGAGTTGGCTGCAGTTCACACTGCCTGGGGCAGCTTGATCTGGGTGAGATACGGTATCGCTCTGCTCTGGCTTTGAAAGTGTAGGAACAGAATGTGACTTGTGCCCACCAAAGTAATAAAGTCAGAAGGGACGGTTTTATCTGTTACCTGAAATTCTGAATCTTCCTCTTGCTTCACAGCCTTAAGGTTGACTAAGGCAAGTCCAGAACACACAGACTTGTTGAACTTCACTCTGTTCTGCGTAGGTGATTCCTGTCTTCGCCCAAACTGAATTTTTAGAGGGAACAGGCTCATAAATTGGTGTTCCCAATTCTTGGGTTTAGGGTACCTCTAGAAAAATAAAACAGTAGATCTGCTTTTTCTGCAACAGTGCGTTTAACCCGCTGAAGTTTTTGATCCCTGAAATGTATGTAATATTTGAGCCTTCAAGCACGTTGTGTAGGAAGGGCCACCAATATGCACAGTTGCCTTGATTCCCAGCTGGTATCGGCTCTTTTCGGTACCCTTCAGAGCGAGTGTGACACCCTTTGATGTCCACGCAGACCCCTGATGTGTTTTATGGTCTCTACAGGTACCAGTCTAAACCTGCTGAAAAATGCAAGCACAGGCAGGATTTTCAGAGACTCTTACCCACGGCCTAACTTCACATATGCAAAATGAGGCAGAAGGTTAAAAACAAACGAAGGCAGCGGGAAAGAAGATTCGTGAAACTGAGTATGTGTGTGCTTACCAATGGGAGCACTTTGACAAGGATTAACAGCTATTTCAGCACAGCAGGGGGAAGGAGGCAACTTCTCATGTAGCTACGTGTGCTTCAGGAGCTTAGAAGTGCCTACAGTGTTTTCTTCCAAGGGTATGGGCTTTGCAGGAAACCCTTGCGTAACCATTCTGACATGCTTTGAAATGTTGTAAATTGCATTCAGTTTGGCTAATATATATATTTTTAATAAAAAGCAGCTACTCGTCACCTTTATAAAGCCTGCTTTTACCAAGAAAACAGATGTGTCATATCCTCTTCTGCCATTTAACTTCATTGATTTGCCAACATAATGTATCCCGTAGAAACTCACTTGTGTGTTTTTCCCTCTAATACTTTTGTGTCTGATAAATGGTCAATGTAATGACCTTCAACCTTCATAAAAAGACCGCTGTTGAAAAATGGTTCCAATTGCTCCAATAAAAGCAAAAATAATCATGTGTTTAAATACAGTTTCCACATTTTTCTCAATAGAAATGCTGAACAGATGGTTTAGGTCACAAAGGAAGCATTCTGCTGAAATGTAAAAAAAAATTTAAAAAATTGAGCTCTCTAAAATAACCGGTGTGAACTTGTTCTATTAATAAAGTATTAGGAAAACCTTAAAGAATGCAATATAAAAACTTGGAATTGTACTTAGGGGCTGACTGGGGAGCTCTGCAACTGACACTGCTTGGGAAACTTGTGCTTTTGCTTCCACAGCAGGACAGCCATAAGCATTGGAGTCCTCTCATGTTGGGAGGCAAAAACGAAGAAAAATGGCCTCAAGTTACGCTACGGGAGGTTCAGGCTGGATATTAGGAAAAAATTTTTCACCGAAAGGGTTATCAGACATTGGAATGGGCTGCCCAGGGAGGTGGTTGAGGCGCCATCCCTGGAGGTGTTCAAAAGATGGGTTGATGTGCTGCTGGGAGATATGGTTTAGTGATGGTGTTGCTTTTTGTTTGTTGTGTGGGTGTTTTTTTTTTTTGTCAAAATTAGGTTGATGGTTGGACAAGATGATCTTTAAGGTCCCTTCCAACCTAGAAGATTGTGATTCTGTGATTCTGTGAAAAAGCATGATGATTCTGCTCTGATGCGTGTCTTCTTCTGTCTTCCCTGTAGCTGTAAGTTTTCAGTTGTCCATCAGGTTTTTTCCCCCCTCTGTCAAATAAAATGTCAATAGCTACTTCTCAAATCTGCGAACTCTGTGCCGATTGTGCAGACAGTTACCGGGTCAGGAGGATTCCAGGTTTTTCCCAGTTTCTCATCAGGAGAATGATGTTGGGGTTGTGGGGGCGACTTCCTGATGATGCTGCAGACCTCTGTGGTATGGAGGATGAGGTGGGATGCGCTAACACTGCTCTCCCAGTGAGGTAGAACTACCAAAGGAATCGGAACATGCCTTTTCTAGAGTTTGTACAAGCCCTACATTTTCTCCCTTGTCCTTCCTGCACACCCTCTGTACCCAGGTATTTTGGGTCTGTGTTCTCCATACAGAATAGACGCAGTCATTCGTAATTAGTGATCATATACCTGTTGTTTTCCAAGGGAGTCACCTTTGTTTCCTTTCTCCATGGAAGAGCACAGCTTATGTGTAGCATGGCTTGGTATAGTATTTTGTCAGCAGCTTGACTTTTTAGGGAAAAAATTGAATGTTAAATATTGACCCTTACAATTAAGATTCCAGCAATATGCCTGTATAGTAAGCCTCAGATTTACCGAACTACTCCTGACTTCAAGTCTTTCTTCTTTAGAAGGAGTGTTTTCTACTTGACACGAGACACTTTCCACAAAGTAGAGTTTCTCCTCTTTTTTCCCGAGTTCCTCCTCTTTTTTCCCGAGTTCCTCTTTTATGTTCTGCCTGGCTTTAAACACCATTTCTGTGCCTCTTTACCTAATAGCTTGTCTACCCTGTCTTTAGTTGTTCCACCTTCTTCTCATTTGTCTTTTCTTTCTCCTTGGTTATTATATCAGCCTTTTCTGTCTTCTTCCTTTGTATCTCTTGAGTTAAATCCGCAGCCCCTGTTCTTTTCTGTGTTCCCTCAGCTGAAGGTCAGTCTGGATACTAAGCATACGTTACATTAGAACTATAAGAGAAAATATGTATGTAATGTACGTAAGTATTCATCACTTAGGGCACTGCAAGTTTTTATAATCCCAAGTGTGAGTTTGTTCCTGTGATGACTATACACCAGTTCTTGGAACACTTATTCCCTTCCTAATCAGCAGTTGTTTTGCTTCAGCTATTAAAGTAAAAATCGTTGCAGACAAACACCATAGTAGAGAAAGTTAGGGACCTTTTAGAAAAAATACTTCAAGAACCAGAAACAATGAGAAAGAAACTTGTTACATTTCAACATTTGCATACCTAACCCTGCACTGACAGATGGCTACTCTTCAAGCACCAGAAGCAATACCTTGCCATTAACAGAGCACTTTGCCCAGGCTAAATGACTGCTGCAGAAGTACCAGAAGGGCTATAATATTATAATCAAATCAGCTATCCAGGCCAAGCAGACAAACATCACAATGCTGCTACTCTGGTAATTCGGGGGCAACTCTGTTTCTGGTTAATTATGAGATGGCTGGTAGTAATTAGATTTAGAAGTAATGTAGCCTTGGTGATTGATTACATAACAAATCATCAATGCTGAAATTGAGTAACACAGAATGTATTTCAAGAAAATAAAGAAGCGTGTTTATGCAACAGCTACACAACAGGGTGATTTTGCACTGTGGGAAAAAGGAAGTTGTATTGTTCAGGTACCTTCTCTGCCTTGTGACATTAGCAGGAGGTTGTTTTCTTTGCATCCAGCACTTGCATGGTACTGCTTGCTCACTTCTCCAGATATGCATACATCTCCCTAAATCCTCTTCTCCTCCACTTTTATTAATTCTCTTCCTGTGGATTATATGGATTGGGAGCTTTGAAACAAGTAAGACAGCAGTCTGAAAACAGCACAGCTGTAATTCCTTTGACAAACCTGCTGAAGCAGTTCAAAAGATCACTGACTTTTCAAGATGTTCCTAAAATCAACTAATTCCTTGAGATGTCCAAAGAACATTAGAACATCTGGTTTCCATTTAGATTTTTAACAGACTCCGCCCTCCACCTCCAAAAATAAGAAAGCCCTTATTGTGATACATGACTTGAAATAGGTTTTTATTTGCACAAACCCACACGCGCCAACCTTTGATATTTCCCAAGATTCAAGATGCATGCTCAAAGACAACAAAGGTTAAATTAAGATCTCCAGAAATAGAATGGTACCATTAAAAAGAAACAAATCTTCACTGAAGATTGGTGGGTACCTGCATGTCATGAAGATCTGGAAATAGCATTATTTGTTGATCTTGTGAGCCTCTGTGTTTTATAACACGGTAGCTAAACCATTACATCAAGATTGGGCAAGACTTGTTTAGACTTCAGGTTTAACAGGCATTCCTGGAAAACTGATGGGTACGTAATGGTAGTGTGGCATTCTGTGGTGGGTTAACCTTGGCTGGCTACCATGTGCCCACCCAGCCACTCTGTCATTCCCCCTTCTCAAGGGGATGGGGGGAGAAAAATACAACACAAGGCTCATAGATTGAGATAAGGACAGGGAGATCACTCATCAGTTACAGGCAAAATAGACTCAACTTGGAGAATTTAATTTAGTTTGTTGCTAATTAAACAGCAGGATAATGAGAAAGAAGCGCAAGTCTTCAAACACTTTCCCCCACACCTATCCCTTCTTCCTGAGCTGAACTTCACTCTCAATTTCTCTATCTCCACCCCCTCAGTGGCACATGGGGTCGAATAATGGGGGTTGTGGTCAGTTCACCACATGTCTCTGCCACTCCTTCCTCCTCACTCTCTTCTCCTGCTCCTTCCGATGGCAGACAGTCCTTCATGAACTTCTCTGAAGTGGGTCCTTCCCACAGGCTGCAGTTCTCCAAGAACTGCTCCAGCATGTGGCGTTGCTGTGGGGTGCTGTCTTTCATGAGCGGACTGCTCCAGTGTGAGTCTCCAACAAGGTCACAGGCCCTCCCAGAAAATCTGCTCCAGCATGGGCTCCCATCCACATGCCACAGCTCCTGCCAGGAGCCTGCTCCAGTGTGGACTCTCCACAGAGTCACAGCCTCCTTCATGGAGGAAAAACTGCCACTTGAACCAGGTGCAAAATTTCCTATCAGACAACCTGAAACTGAGGTTAGAGTTGTCAAACTGACTCAGACTGACTTTGGGAGAAGAAAAAAAACTGTTTCTGGGAAAATCCTGACTGCATTAGGAAACTGTGGTCTGCTTTTATGATCTCTGTTTGATTCCTAGAGGTAGTGCTGTTGTTGGTGCTGCTACCATGAGCTTTCTTTATCAGATACAAGACTGAGTTCAGGCTATAGGCTACAAGGTGTGAGGCGAGTAAGTCTGTTGGAGGTTTTTCTGATTAATCCTTTTGCATCTCCCCTCCATAATATACTGAGAAGGATATATTTCACTATTCACACTTTTCAGATGGCCACTGATGAACTAGGTACTCAGCTGCTCTATAGGGACATTACCTGGATTTACCTGTCTGCTCAAACTGCATCTGATGTCCCTCTTTTTTGGCCCCTTATGGACAATTTTACTTCCTCCTGCATGTCAGGGCTTGCTCCAACTTCACAGGGGAGTACACAGAATTGAGAGTGGTGACTTTCACAGTAAAGTGAAGAGCAAGGATGAATTTGCAAGCAGTTGTGTTGTGGTCATCATTTAGGTGGTCTCTAGATTTGCCCTCAGCTACTTTGAGACAGTGTGTCTGAATGGCAACTTTGCAGCTTGTTGTACTGACAGCTTCTTTTTATGTCCTTATTATTTACTTTATTATCCTGATACTGGCTTCCAAAAGGAGTTTGAGACAGCTGTTCCGTGATGTTAGTCTGTTGCCCTCAGCTGAGTAGGTAATTTCATTTTCTTCTTACTGATGTGCCATTTTTTGCAAAACCACCACACCAGCACCAGAACACAGCTGTGAGTACTGCACCTTACAGCCATACTTCTCCTTGTCACAAGCCCTTGCAACAGGAGGTATCCAGCATCTGGCAGTCCCTTTACCACGACCTCAAGAAAATCAGTGTATGCTCATCTCTATCCAAAACAGATACATTTTCCAGCATAGAACGATTTCTGATCTATCAACACAACTTCAAACACACTTTCACCGGGTCTTTGCTTTTTCCCCCATTAAGCATAGCCATAAACAAAATACTAGCCAGTTAGATACCAAATCAAAAGTCTTGTAATGAGTGAAAGCATGTTATCAAGGACATTGTCCAAATGCCTTATAAACACTGACAGGATTGGGGCATCAACCACCTCTCTAGGATGCCAGGTTCAGTGCTTCACCACCCTCTCCGTAAAGAAATGCTTCCTGATGTCCAGTCTAAACCTGCCCTGGCACAGCTTTGAGCCATTCCCAGGCATCCTATCACTACACCCCAGGGAGAAGAGATCAGCACATCCCTCTCCACTTCCCTTCCTTAGGAAGCTGCAGAGAGTGATGAGGTCACCCCTCAGACTCCTTTTCTCCAAACTAGACAAACACAAAGTTCTCAACAGCTCCTCGCAGGACATGCCTTCCAACCCTTCCACCAGCTTTGTTGTCCTCCTCTGGGTGCATTCAAGGACCTTCACATCTTTCCCATGTTGTGTGGCCCAGAACTGCACACAGCATTCAAGGTGAGGCCGCACCAATGCTCAGTACAGCAGAATAACCCCCTCTTTTACTGGCTGGCCATGCTGTGTTTGATGCACCCCACGCTGTGGTTTTCCCTCTCGGCTGCCAAGGCACACTGCTGACTCTACTGAGCCTGCTGCCAACCAGCTCCCCTAGATCCCTTTCTTCAGGGCTGCTCCACAGCCACTCCTCTCCCAATTCATATTTGTGTCTGGCGTTACTCTGTTCCAGGTGCAGAGTTTGGCATTTGTTCTTGTTAAATTTCATGCCAGTGATGATTGCCTGATGCTCCAATCTGTCTAGATCCCTCAGCAACAACTCTTGTCCCTTAACAGAGTCAAGGGCACCTCCTAGTTTGGTATATTCAGCAAACTTGCTAATAGTGCATTCAAGTCTTGCATCCCAATCATTGATAAAAACATTGAGATACAACTAGGTTTACAAATCTGTTCTTTCAGCAGCTTTGTGCACAAGTTATATTAATCATCTTCCCGTGTCTGAGAGGAACTTACACAAACTAAATTTTTTTCTATTGATCTATTGATGTCAAATGAACATTTGTATCAGTCTGTAGGAAGAGTATATGTTAGGGAAAGATGAAAGAGCTACAAGCTTAAGAAAATATAAAAAATATTTAACTTTTTCTTTCAAACCTCTGCAGCCTTTATCCAAAGGTTTATGTGAGCCAAGGTGCAGCTATTTCTCTCGTTATGTCTCTTTCTCTTTCCGTCATTCCCTCCTCCCACATTGCATTTGCATAAGGCAATTGCAGTAGCTCCAAATATGTTTGCTTTCAGGTTTGATAAATCCCTTCTCTCCAAGATTTCTACTGAGAAACCTTGTTTCCTTGAAGTAATATGCCTCATAAAACTTGCTAGTTATTCAAGAAAGAGATCACAAAGTTTGTTTGTGGAGTAAATAGGGTTTTGGATCAAACACTGACTGTAAGCTATGCAAATTCATTTAAAAAAGTGCATGCTCTGTGCTCCCACTGTTGCGAACAAAACTAAAAACTATCCATCTCCCACATGAGAACAGTAAAATGTAAATAGTTCAAATAGTAGAAGGCAATTCAGTGTCTGATGTTCCTTTTCACTAACTTCCAGAATGTTATTTCAACACTACTTTTAAAATAACATGTCATGTAGTAAATTAGTCTTATTATGAAGAATTTATTGGAGATGGTTACACCTATTAGTTCACCAATCTGTTATGAAAACCCTCAGAATAAACCTTACAGCTTTCCTTG
>VXAK01015369.1:0-14742 GCA_013399435.1 Arenaria interpres
TGGATAGGGGCAACTTATATGGACACAGTTTGGTTTTCTGGTTCAGTTGCAGTGACTGTCACTGGGGTTGGAGTAACCACATTGCCTGCCACTGGGGTTGGAGTAGCTGCAGCTACAAAAAGTCCTTTTGCTCTGATTTGCATTAGAAATGAGACAGATGATTTTAAAGGAAAATAAAAATGTCTTCTTTTACATTCATGAAGCACAGAAAGGGGTAAATCCTGATTTAAAAAATAATAATGAAGCAATGAAAAAGAACTACCATGGAAAACTCAACTATGGAGTCATTTGGGAAGAAGAGAGAATAGGGCAGAAATACCCTTCTGTACCTGATCCGTAGAACCATACAACTGGAAAAAATGTAACATTTATTGTTATCACTTAGCTCCCCAGTGTTTAACTAATTCTTTCAATAAAGTTTTGAGATGATAGTTCTTTTTTTTAAATTATTTTTCAAGGGCAAACCTCTAAAGAATTAAATGAAGAACAAGGAACTGAACTTACAGGACAAAGCGTGTCACCCAGTGCAGTATCATTATCACTGTTCTGTGAACTTACTCTAAAAGTGAATTTGTCCCAGATAAACACCAGCAAATGCCCATGATTCTCTCACAAGTGGCCTCTTCAGAATTTTTTTAATAATCAAAACACTGCACTGAAATGGCTTTACTTTCACGTGACTGTAACCTAGCTGGGTAATTGCAGGTGTAAAAAGAAAGGGAAAATTTCAGCCTTGACAGATTTTACTAACATGAAGTACAATATGGTTTTGTTTTTGAGAGATGGGAAACACAAAGAGATATGCTATGAAACACAAAGTGCAGGACAGTTGATGAGCCTAGATGACGGACGTGCTTTTCAGAGAAGTTATTTGTATTTGTCCAAAATGATAGTTACATGTCAGTTAAATAACAAGAATTACAGCTTTTTGTTTCCTGCCAGGAAAAAAGTAAGTTTTTTTAAGCTCAGAAAAATGCCAGGTTTTCTTTAAAGTAGCCATTTTTTGTATCCAAAGAAGTTGTATCTCTACTTGGTAGCACAAACTTATTTTCAATTTAATTAGCAATTTTTGAAGCAGCAAATGTTAATGCACAAATTGGGATGGGTACACGTTGAGAAGTCTTTGGAAAGACAGAAAGAAAATATTGTTGATCAAGTATGAAACAAAAGTACTCACAAAGCTAGTACTCTCATGAATGTACACATTTTATTTTATTTTTCAAAAATATGTTGGTTTAGTAAGATATTCTGATCATATTCTGAGAGTTCATGAGTTTGTTGCAAAATGCAACTTGCATTCTTTATTTTTATTTTTTTTTTAAATCTGATTAAAGCTGACACTGTGGATGAGGGATTTCAGTCATCCCTGCTACAGCAACTTTTCTCTTGCTATTCTTATCTGTCATTGCAATTCTTCGGAGCAGTAGAGCTGAAAGTAGATTAGGGCATCTTTCAGAGCTGTTCCCAAAACCAGCAGAGGTAAAACCTCTAGATCTACATAGTTTTCCAAATAGCTTTTCAAATGGCTCAAAACGATGCTGAGCTTTCTACCTGCAGCTCATTCAATCACTTCTTCACAATGGGGATTTTTTTCTCTGCCAGCACAACATAGGTCTCTAAGTGTTCCCATGATTATAGCAGTCACTAGAGTGCCGTGGGAATCGCAGCACATCTGTCCTGAGGGAAGGGTAAAATGGTAATGGTCATAGTAATTATAAATACAGTCTTCAACAATTACATGAAACTGTGGGAATGCAAAATAGTGATAATGTGGTAAAGGGCTTCAAACACAGAAAGTTTGACTGGTGATGCATGCCTTTCATTTCTTTTCATTATATGCAACTTGGTTGAAATTTCCAGGTAAATTTAAGTTCTGATTCCAGTCTACACTCTGTTCTCAACACGGGTTATGCACACTGTTTCACCATGGGCTGTCTACAGCCTGCAGCGTACTGAATAAGTGGGAGAGAGTAATTTTACTTTTTGGATGACTAGTTTTACAATCCTCCTGTTCTTGATCTGGGGCTGCCACACTGGAAATCTATGCTTCTTAGATCATCCTTAATTGTCACATAAACAGAAGGCGGGTAGTGGATAAGGCAGAGATTTGAAGGCTGTAATACTGGTCACAGAAAATGTGGAAAAAATCAGGCATAAAACATGTAATTTTCCTTGAAAGCAGTGTTTGGCATTGAGATCATGAAAGGCTGATCTCTAACAAGGATTAGCAATACTTATCTCTCAGGATTCTTGCTTCTTCTGGGCTTTTTTTTAAATCCTCTGATGTTTTGAATGTCACCCCAGTTCTTATGACTGTATTTATTACCATCAGCCTCAATATTTTTAGATAACATATTATTATAACTGAGATATTTCTGCATTCTGTGGCTTTTTCTGTTTCAATAATTTTGTTTTGCTCCTTACAGTGGCTGTTTTCCAATTCTCTGGATAGCCCTGCATTTGATGGCACTCCATTTATAAAACCGCCTAATCATTCCACATCTCACTGTGATGCAAAGTCTTTGGAAATTCTGTGTTAGGACTGCCTGTGAGATTAAAGTATGGAAGAGCTGTTAGGTGCTTTGTGACTGCCTGGAAATAGGAAAACATCTACCATCCATCTCCTGAATGTTGCCCAGCACTTTGTCCTTTTGAGTGTATAAGACAGTATCTTAAATCCTGAGTTACATTCTACAGCAATTTGCACCAATGCGGCTCTACCAGAGGTGATTCATTTCCATTACTATCAATCATTGGTAATAATGTGGTTAGATATGATGGCCCAGGTTGTTATTTAAATCAAGGGCTATTAGACAGCAGAATACGGTGAAGTGTCCAGGACACAATTAAGAATAATTTCCCAGCTGCCAAAGAGCTGTCTGGAGCCTGGTGCTGAGAGATAGTCCCTTACTGCATTTTCCATGATGCTTCCTGTACTCCAAAAATCAGACAGTGATTTTTTGTCTTCAAAAGAATGGGAAAAAAATAAAATTTACTCAATACTGTGTTCATTTTTTTGTGTATATATGTAATGTGAATTCTCTCTAGTAATTACTGACAAATCTGAAATGCCTACATCAGTATATTGACTGTCAATAAATGAGAAGTGACAGGAAATATATGGTTGGCTGCTCCACATATTTCTGAAAAAGATTGCTATAGTTAAGACTGAAAAATGCAGGGTAAAAGGGAAAGAACTTTTGGTGGGAAAACATCTCTAGAATGTTATTTATTCTTTAAATTGTCTTTTGATTAGCTTTGTAGATCACTATGCTCCTAGAGTAGGTTAGTCATTATTTAATTAGAAGCTAGATACAAAGAAGAATCCTGTTTAAAACTCTTAATCTACTTAAACCATTATCTAACCAGCAGTCTTGAGAGAATATTCAACATATTGAACTAAATTGTGCATGCTTCATTAGCTCTTTATATTTTAACTGTACATAATCATTCCCAGCTCTGTCATGGTTATCGTGGTGGAATTTCTACTGAAGTCAATGAACTCTGAGTGTAAATTGACTGCAAAACAGTGACTGGGACAAATTATCTGAATTATCTGAAACCTTTGATATGCCACTGGCTTGACTGGAATTGCTGGAGACATGACTGATTTTGCTTTAATTTTCTGGTATTTATTCAAGTTAGTGCCTTGAAGACCTGGAGTTCTCTCATTTAATTTTAATATTTTGAGCTGAAAGTGACAAATGCTGATAAAAATAATGCCTTTAGGGTTTGGTTGAAAAGTCTTTTCGTGACATCCTGAAAGATGTCTGTTAGAATCAGCAAGCCCTTGACTGACCTTTTAGTGGTCACTCAACTAACCTGGTGCTTGAAAAGCGATAATTTTTCCATGGATTTTTAAAAATACAGCTAAAAGTTTATTGCATTCAGTTTTGTGCAAAGATACAGCCATTTAAAATACATATAAAATAAATAACATAATTGTATTTCATTCCAGGTTCATGCCACATTTTCTGACCTTTTGTCTCTAGAATAAAAGGAAAATAAGAGGAGAAGGAAGGACCTAGAACAGTCAAGGCTTCTATTCACCCTGAAAAGGGGGAAGTATTTGAAATTAAATTATTCCATCAGACTTTTCCTTCCTTATTTCCCTCCTTCTTTTCTTTTTCTTTATTCTCTCTCTTTTCATCCCTTCTTTCCTCCCTAAAGGAATAGGTTTAAGAAAACTAAAGGTTTATATCCTTAAAATCTTTAGCAGATCTACTGCCATAGGCACAGAGTTTGCAATTAGAGCACTTTACAGGACAGTGTGACATCCTATACAGTCAATAGAGAAGAGCACTTGGAAATTAGATGGGATTAACTGAATGGTGTGAAGTGAGCTTGCAAGAGCTGCTTCAGAATAAATACATGTGTGCATGAGCCCTGTGGGCTCCCCTAATCTCTGCCAGCTGGCTGTGACGTCCAAAGGGACATCCCTAGGCAGCTGAATTATAAATCTTGCCATGTCCCTCTGGGCCACCTCTGTGGAACTGAATTGCAGGGCTCCCCACTGACCAACTTTTGCCAATCTGAAATTTTCCTACTCATTCCTCCCATTTGTTTTCTTTCTCCTAGCCAATTCCTTATCTATAAGCATACTTTGCCTTTTACTGCATTCTTGTGTTAAAGCCTACAAGCGGGGAAGAGGTAACGGTTTACAATCAATACTCCTGGACAAGACAGCTAATCTGAATTTAATTAAAAAGTCAACATTTAGCTGTACTTTATCAATGGAGAAATGTCAAGCACAGAAGGAGACGTGAACAAATTTCTAACTGATTTCTCTTCCTTACCCTCAGTGTTCAATGCTTCATAGAAGAATTTCAACATCAGATAAGGTAAAACTGCCTTTGAAAAAAAACATAACAAATTACAAATTTATAGCTGCAAAGATTATGAAATGAAAACAAACGTCAAAATTTCATTCTAATCTCTCCTTGCACACTCCACTGGTCACCGTCCAGCCTGTGTGGTGCTAGCATTTGATATTTAAGCACTACAGGCAGTCTTTAAGAGATAGCAGCAGGAAATGTTTTCTCATGGAAATGAAGTCATAATTTGTTGCCACCCAAAACAAAATGATGTAAATAATTTTGAATTCTAAAATTGCTAAGGATTTTAATATAATACTGGGAATTGTGCAGCTGAGCAAGAACAATGCGCACAACAAAACATTTTTGTAATTAAAAATTACATGTCCCAGGATGACATCACTGGCAGGCACTGGGGAAATCCCGGACTGGATTCTGCAACGGATGGGACGTAGTTTGCAGCTCTGGAGCCAGGAACACATGGATCAGATTCAAAGGCAGATGAACAGACAGGGTCCTCTTCAGATGTTGGCCATTGAAGAAATAGGGTTTGATCCCTCAGCTGAGCATGGGGCAGATGGGATGGAATACCCCTGTTGATCGGGTCTGGGTCACCTGTCCTGTCTGTTCCTCCCTGCAAGTGGGACCCCTCTACACTTTTCTGCTTCTGACCCTCCAGCAGGAAAAATAATGAAATTAGCTGATGTTGGTTACTATAGCAATAAGTATAAGCAAGAGTCTCTCTGCATACTCTGCATACCTCTCTCTCCCTTGGCATGAAGCATAAACATTGGCGTTATCACTCTGAGAATGAACAGTTTTCTGCATAATATGCTGTTAATTTCAGAGTTAGAAGGGGCCTAACTAAGAAGTAAAATTACTGAACAGCAAGTTGGTTATACTTTACCTTAAACCAGGACAGTTTATTAACTTATTTATTGGCTCACAATGGATATCACTTTTATGAAATCTGCAATTCATTTAGCTATCTTGATTTTTGTAAAGGAACAATTAATGGAGTTACACCAGGAAAGTATTTCAACCCTGGCTAGAAATTGAAGCTGCTTAGTTTACTCCCATTGCCACTCACTTCATAGGGGATCTCTTAATTTTAAGACATGATGACCCACATCTCTCAAACATGGTCATGGGGTTGCATGAAAGGTGGTGTGTAAAAGTTACAGTTCTGGTGCTATATGCTCTTTTTCAGTAAAATCTCCTTAGGGAAACAAAGAATTGGAGGAGTGAAAGAGTCATGTTGGACTACAAAATGTTACATAAGAATAAACCCAACAGGGAGTAAAAATAACTGTATGACTAGCAGTTATTAAAGGTGAGCATAACAGGAGAAAGATTGCCAAGGACTCCTGAAGGCTGAAACAATAATGGGAAAAAACAGAAATTAATACCTATGTTTGGATCCTCAGAAGTGGTCTTCATTCATACACCAAAAATATGAATTTTGTTTGGGATTATGCCACTGTTCTGAACGTTTTTGAAAGAGTAATGACATCACCAGACTTTCCATGGTCCTCAGATAATTATAGTTTGTTTTAAATTTTGGAGGAAACCATACTGAAATTAAAACCTTATATTTACATTGCAAATAGTTTTATTTTCTTTGTCCCTTCTCTCTTCTTTTATTCTATGAACAATAAATATTCAGCATGAGATCAATACAGGGAAAAAAACCAACAGAGAATCTGGCTAAAGTTTTCAACAGTGTTTTTTTTAGAAATACCTCACTAATGAGTCCATTTATTTTGTGAAAATGTTTGAGATTATCTGTGTTTGTGTGTGCGTGCATTATCAAAGAAATCTCTTGGAAATGCAGACACTTTATATATTGCTACTATATCTTCAAAATTTAACCTTCGGTGCCTACACACAGCAGAGCCAGAAAATGACCTCACTTGTTGGACACATATGAATGAGATTATAAATTAATAATATTAATGTAAATTAACTTTAGCATTTTCCTCAGAATGGAATATAAGCTAAATATGTTATAATTTAATAAGAATATTGAACTATTTTTTCAGCCTAATTGCTCATATAATAGAGCTTTATGTGCTCTGAATTAACACTCTTTGCTGCTTGGGTTCACTGCTATTTCATGTTCAGTTCATAAGAACTGCAGAAAAATACATACACAGTTTGCATTTCATTGTAACTGTACTGTTTTTCTATTTTTGTTTCCATGGGCTTTCAAGATAAACAAAAAGCCTTTATGCATCTGGAGTGTATCTTCTCTTAGGAAAAAAAAGATAAATGATGCCAATGTTTATTACCACACTGCCATTTGATCGGATGTTTTGGAAAGTTTGGAGTCCTACAGTTGGGATGTGGATAGCAAGGTGTCACTGTCATGGATGAGTTCAGGATGTTTGGAAAGGGTAGGCAGGGAAGAGGAGGGAAATTTTTGCTCCATATAAAAGAGCTGTTTTCCTGCACAGATTTCCAGTGTGAGAACAGACAAGTGTCTGTGCACATTCTTTGGGTCAAGATCAGAGAGGAGGGTAACATTGATGCTGTGGAGGGGTCTATTATGAGCTGCCTGACCCTGCGCAGTATCCTTATGCTATTTATTCACTTTGCTAACAACCGATGCTGTCCCATACACTTGGTAGTCAAATGATCATGAGAAGTTAAACTAAATTCAGGAACTATCAGTTTTTCCTGGCTGCCTGTAGAAAGGGTGAAATTCTTATATTCAGTGAGTGAAATGTGTGGCTGAAGTTTTTCTGCTGACCTTGGCTGTTTGCTAGTAACTTATTTCAGAGAAGTCTGCCTTTGCATTCATCATGATATGACAAGCTATATCAAAGGGATAGAAAGGTTGCTCAATCAAAAAAGAGAAGAGCCTTCAGCCGTCCATCTGTACTGGCTTTAGCTACATTAGAGGAAACACAGCCAGAGTGGAAGACATTATCAGTTATGTCTGCCTGATATATCTGTAGAGATTTTTTTTCTACACAGATGTCAATTATGGTGGTTAAGAATTACAAATTATATTATGAGAGAACTTACCATTTTTTACTAAGCTGAAAAGTTGGTCATTTTATGTGAGTCAAAGATATAGGAAAATTGCTTTTGATAAGTAGTTGCAATCTTGGTATAGAAATGTATGTTTAACAGGTAGATTTAAGATATTGTTTTGTTCCTTTAATAGCTCTTTCTATACTGTCTTTAAATCTGATCAAGAGGGTTTTTTGCAGTTGCAGTATAAATAATGGAACTGAAAAATATTCTTTGCGGACTACTTCCTATTGAGAAATGCACAAATTAAGGCCAAATAAATTCATATTCTGAAAGACTGTATAATTAAAATGCAGAATTTCACCCATTTAGACCTTCAGCAAGTTTCTCTGTCTACCTGGATTTATTTCATATAAAAGCTTTCCTTTTACCAGGAAATGGAGAATCCTTCATTTTTCTTGGCAACCTTTTCCAAGGAGTAATCACCCATAGCCATTAAAATGTTTCTTCTTCCTAGTTCTGTTTCAACTGTTGGCCTTTGATCCATTTGTCTTTGCTAGGCTAAGGAGTAAATTACTAATATCTGGTAAGTACTTACAGAATAATGTCAGGTAACTCCTGCATCTTCCTTTCTACAAGCTGAAGAGATGGACCATTCTCAATAGGTAGTTGTTTAAAGACTCAAGTTATTTTCTTGACTGCTCTTTGTAACATCTCCAAGCTTCAACATACTTTTTCTAATGTAGATACCAAAAATGAACTTGATATTCTAGATCTGATCTTCCCAGAGCTGCCCATAAAGAAAGAAAAAATTCCTTACTGTCAGCTTTTTTCTCTTTTCTTTATTCAGGGCTCAAAGAGTCCTTTGGATGCAGCATTGTACAGAGGCCTCATGTTCAGCCTGCAATCAATTATAACTTACAAATATTAAGCCATTGCATCCCAAAGGTGTCATGCCCTCCAAGTACAACCTCTTTTCTTTGTTCCCAGCCATATGACCCCATGACTGCTCAGAAAATGTCTTTGAAATGCAAAATACTTGGAAGCTGAAGAAATGGTCTGGGGAAGTGCCACCATTGCATGCTTGTGTCAGGGTACCATGTGAACCAGGGGCTCCCATAGGTGGTGAGCTCACCAGTGCCCATGTCTGGGCAGGGCAGGGCTGCGGGGAGCTGGAGAACTGCGGCATCACTGGGACAGAGACTTACGGCTCCAGGGAGCTGACATGGGGTCCTGGGCTGCGGGCAGGGCGAGTGAGACTCTGGACCTGGGCAGCGAAAGTCAGGCTTGTTGCTGCTCTGAGGACACAGGCAGATCATCTGGCTCTAGTATGTCTCTCCAGCTATTGTGGTTGACTGCAACTGGAGGTAGGACATGGTGGACGGTAGGCTTCAGGTCTAACCATGCACAGCTGCTCTTGTCTTGTTGACTTGAACTGGGCTGACACTGATGCTCCTTCTGGACACCTCCAATGAGTGCTTTGTGCTTGCAACTTTTCTCTCCTCCCTGGCCATACTGCAACACAGAATGTTAGCTTTAACACCATTGACCGAGATGACCTACTCTAACCTGCTGCACAAGTTGAGATATTTGTGGTTCATCCCTGAATAACCTGTGTTTCTTTTTTTAATTTTCCCTTAAGAAACATCCAGAAGACAGATACTACCACCTTCTTGTTTTTTCTCTTGCAGTGATTGTCTGATTTTGTCATTTAGAAAGGTTCCATCTTATCTGACTTTTGTGTTCTTTACAGCAAAATAAATTGATTTGTTCTGGTCCTGCCCCTTCTGCACTTGGAGAGCAATTGTCTTCTTGGAAGACTGTTCTCATGCCTTTTGTAATCCTCTGTTTCTTAGACTAATAAGGCAATTCTTTTTTAATCATTCCACATACTTTCTAAATAACTTACGTTCTTCTCCTTGATGTGTCTTATTTGTCTAATATTTTCTTATAGTGCAGTTTCCCAACAGGATCCTATACTGTAGTTGTGATTTTACCAGCTCCAGCTGAAATAATTGCCACCTAGATCTTGCATATGACACTACTATTAATACTTGAAGAGCAGTTAAGTATCAATTGCCTTAAATATGAGCTTTTTTTGAGGTAATATATATAGAAATATACACTGGAATATAAATATACACTGGAATCAAGTGTATTTTATGCCATTTGCTGACTTGGAAAACTCCATGAAGGAGACTTTCTGTTACATTATTGTGTAAAACAGTGTGGCAATTTAAGAAATGGGAACCTACACCTTAAATATACTTGGCTTTCATTGTTTTTATCTTAGTGTAACATTTTCTATACAAATGCATGTGTAGGCTCCTTTGTCTGCTTTGCATCATTCATCTACCTGACTTAGTATGCTCTGGGTCAGGTCACGTATATTTAATTTCTAAGCAAGGAAATTTTTTATTTTGGATCAAGTAAAATAGCCTTGACTTATTATTAAAAAGAATAATCATCTGGAATGGCAGCTTTTAAGTGTATTATTATTGTTGTGTGACTGGCACAATGAGCAGGGATATTTCTGAGTGACAAAACAAGCAATGCAAGCTGTAAGTAGTGTGAATTTTTGTGTCCACTCATCATGCTTATCATTAGACAGATAGGCAATAACAAACAATCAATCATTGACAAAGGATAACTGAAAATAGTATTCTAAAATATTTCTTGAAAACAGATCATATTTCATGATGCTGGCTCCCAGCTTTTCTTTGTGCATGTTTTGGATTTTTTGTTGAATAAGAGCCAGCTATAAAATATAGTGAAAGGCATGATAGATTTTACTTTTATAGATGTTCAAATATCATCAATCAGGACTAACACAGAGTTTCAGTATTACTGCACCAAACTCCATGGAAAATGTGTGTTCTTTTCTGAAAACTACTATTAATGCTCCAATTGAATAATTTTTTTTTTTTTTTTACTCTTATAGGTATTTACAACCAGTAAATTACTTTTCTTATCCTCTTTGGGATTTTTCTGAGAAAATATTTTTCTCCAGTGAGAAGATATTTTGACTGTAATAGTCATTCTTTTAAAAAGGACTGATGTGATGCCAAATATGAGATGAAGTCTAAAGAAGAAATGAAAGTATTTGTCTTGTTGCAAAACCCCTTAGGGTTCCTCTGTTAAGCAGTAAAGCTAAGTGAATGAAGAGAACATTTTTAACCATTTCATGTATTTCAACAGGACTTTGTTTCTTAGGTGGTGTACATTTTCTTGGAAGCCAAGGATTACATATAAAAAGAATGGGGAAAAAAGTGTTTAGGAAATGCCATTTGAGGTTCATATTTGAAAATCATTAACAAAATGCTGCTAGTTTGGGATGGAAAAAAGTTGTCTTAAGTGGAGTTGGAAACAATTTCGGTACAATTGGAGTACTTGCAATCCTATTGCTGAACAGTTGCATTTAGCAAACATATTCCCATCTGAGACAATCTAAATAACCTGTCTGTGGAGGAAAATGAAAGGGTAATTTTTCCAAACAAATTGATTATGATGAATTGTTTGCTGACAGATATTAGTCTGAAGAAAAAAAAATCTTATGCAACTGCTGAATTTGATAAGCCCTCCATATGAGAAACCCTTGCCACCAAACACACCAGATCATAAAACCTGTATGAAACCCCCAAATTTAGGACAAGTCTGAGAGAATTACTCAGCTTTCAGAATGAAGGAAAATGGAGGGAGAAGTCATTTGAGGACAAACATCATCTAACACAGAGGAGATGGTGCAATTGTGTGTTCTTGCTTGTGTCTTTCCAGTGTGTTACCCTGGCAATTGGTCATCCCTTTCCTGGCCAAGGCTTTTTTTCCCTTTGCTGTCAGTGCTGTAGCAGGAAAATGCGAGAAACCATTTTGAGCTAGAATAGTGAGGGGGAATGATTGCACCAGGGTCAAGATGACATGGTTACTTCTGACTCTGGACAACAAATGGTTATAAATGATAGGAACGACTGTCGTGGATCATATGAAGGGTCAATGGAGAGAGGCAAATACACTGTATTTAAAGTACAGCTGTTCAAGGAAAGTGGGTATAGTCTTAAAAGCTCAGTCCTAGAGACAGAAGGAGCAGAAAATATCAAAGGGAAAAAAAAAACACATCCCAAAATTGGAATGGAATTTTGTGACATTGTTTTGGGAATAAGGTCTTGCTGTAGGATGTCCATATTCCTGCACAAAACCAAAACCGAATCAAAAGAACAGGAACGTGTGCTATGTGTGTGTTAGACTGACTTTGAAAAGTAACATCGGGGAATAAGGGAAAAAGAATAAATTTTCTGTAATGAAAAGTGCGTAAATGCAAGTTTCCAGAATAAGCTTTAAATGTTCTAAGTGGAATATGTCAGTGTAACAGAAGGCATATTTATCCCTAAACAGAGAAGAAAACAGGAGTAAAAATCCTGGCCCCTTCCATGATCATTCAGGTATCTTCAGAAAATGGAACAGCAGCCCATAGAAAGCGACCTAAGTGGTGAGAGACAACAGTATGTTCTGGAAAACAAGAAAGACGCAAACAAGTTTCACAAGAAGAAAACAAGTTACAGGAAATATTTTTTTCCTCACAGGCAGAAAGTCTGTGAACTTCTATCAAAGAATCCAAATCATTCTTGCTGCCTTCCTTATCAGCAAAACAACTATCTTGTTAGGCATTTAAGACGTGGATTCTGTAAAGCAGGATTAGTGAAAAAGGAGCTACTATAGCTGCCATAGCACTAAAGTTATACATTAATTAAAATTGAATACAGATTGGAAAATCATGGAATAATCTCAGTTGGAAGGGACTTCTGGTCCAACACTTCAATTCAGAGAACAATTCTGAAATTAGAGTGGGTTGCTCAGAACCACATCCAGTTGAGCATTGAGTGTCTTCCAAGACGGGAGATCCTACAGCATCTCCAGAAAACTTGCTGCTCACACTGTATATTTTCCACTCTTGCTCCTGACACCTGCTGCAGCATTGTTGCCAGCATATGGTGACACCCATTATGGACCAGAGAAGCATGATAGCATGTGAGATATTCTGAATGGCAAAACCTGTGATCTCCCAGTGGTCAGTGATGCCTCCTGTGACTGTTCACTTCACTCTTGCTCATATTTTGGCTAACACGCAGCTCATGCTAAGGCCTGTTGTATGCTGGGAGCAGTGCCATTAGGTCAAAGCAAGAAGAACAACTAGTCAGGAGACAATGGAGAGGAAGAGATAAAGATCATTAAGCAACCATTACCACCTGCAGCTTGCTGTCCCCTGCTGCAGAAATTCTTGCATATTGATTGTGTGGCAGCCTCTTAGGACTCACTCACTTATGGAAATGGTAAAGACCAAACTCCCAAACTGAGAGGCATAAATACATCAGCTTAATGAAAAAGTTTTTGAAGTGGATCCACTAACAGCCAGACTGCTAAGACCTTTGTACTTTGGTGTGATACAAGGGATGCCCAAATCATGACTGAGGTGGAGGGGGAGAAACCTCACCATTGGCTAGAGTACTGCTTGAGTACTGTGACACTGGGTCCATTGTCTTCTTCCAAGAACTGTGAGACTCAGGTAGTTTTTAAAGGTAAAATCTAGGTAGTGATTATTGTGCTACACACTAATTATTCAAAATTTGACTGGATCTAGAGAGGGTTCGGGTGACTGAAAAGTCTAGGTAACTGAAATTTTAGGTAAATAAGAAAGCTATGTTAATTAGTAGAAATTCTGTGTAATGATTAAGCTATGCTGAATAGTAAAATCTTAATATTACAATAAAGCTCTAACCCCATGGCCAGTTCCCATTCAACCAAGGATCCTTAAAAGAACCTACTTGTTCCCGTACCGTCAGGTAGCATTGGGTGACACCTCGTATTTAATGAGAATTTCTTTTGCTGCAAATTTTGTCCATTGCAGCTTATCCTTTCACTGGGAAAAGTGTGACCCTGTCTTCTCTATGTACTTTAGGCCTTCTATACCCTTCTGCTATGTAGCTGAAGACAGCAATAAAATCTCCATTAGCCAGCTCTTTTCAATGGAGAACAAAACCCTGCACTCTCAGGCTCCCTTCTTGGAATTTGAACTCTAGGCCTCTGGCCATCTGGGTGGCCATCCACTACTCTCATTTCAGCTTGGCAATGTCTTTCTTGTACTAGGGAGCCCAAAACTGGACATAGTATTCCAGATGTGGTCTCATCAGTGCCGAACACCAGGCAATAATCACTCCCCTTGACCTGCTGTTTCAAATCCTTCTAATACAGCCCAGTATTTAGTTTAGTCTTTGCTGCAATGGTGCTTGGTGACTCATGTTCAACCTGTTCTCTACCAAGACATCTAGGTCCTTTTCTGATAGCTGCATTCCAGCCCCAAGTCAGCACATCTTATGGTTGGTGAGATCATAAAATTTACTGCAGGAGGTCCACATAAGTGCCAAATAAATTGGAGGGCATAGTTATAAATCACTAAGAAGATATAAAAATATATAAATTTCCACCATAAGTATGGCAACGTCTATTCTGTTTTCTGTGTGCAATTATGTGCTACAGCTCCTTGAATAGGATAAAAGAAAAATGAATTTTACATGGACTTTCACAGTCTTTTAATAAAATCACTCATAAATGACTAGGAAAATAAAATTAATCATAAAATGACATATGTCGCTATATCTTAGAAACTGACTAAAATTAGAAAGACAGTTGGGAAACATAGTCCATTTTCAAGGATATGAATGTATGCATTTTGCCTGTATGACGTTAAAAGCATTTTTCAATCATTTGAAAAAGAGAATGGAAACGTGGGGACTTTTTATGTAGCACAAAACTGCTTAATTTGGCAGGATTATGGAAGACACTGAGAAACTCAGGACATAAATAAATTGGCAGTACTATGGCAGATAGTACCATATGGCAAACAGCAAGATCGCATGGACTGAAAAGAATATTTTTAATTTCTTATAGAATCATAGAA
>VXAK01015370.1:0-40668 GCA_013399435.1 Arenaria interpres
ATAGCATCATTTAGGTTGGAAAATGACCTTAAGATATTGAGTACAACCACAAAGCTAACACTGTCAAGTCCACCACTAAACCATGCCCCTAAGCACCACATACACACAGTTTTTAAAAAACTCCATAGACAATGACTGAGCCACTTCCCTGGGCAGCCTATTCCAATGTTTCATAACCATTTCAGTGAAGGAATTTTTCCTAATATCCAATCTAAACCACCCATGGCACAATTTGAGGTCATTTCCCCTCGTCCCAACACTTGTTACTTGGTAAAAGAAACTGACATCCACCTTGCTACAACCTCCTTTCAAGTAGTTGTAGAGAGTGATAAGGTCTCCACTCAGCTTTTTTTTCTTCAGACTGAACAACCCCAGTTTCCTTAGCCACTACTCATAAGACTTATACTCTAGACTCTTCATCAGCTTCATTGCTCTTCTTTGGACACTCCAGCATCTCAATGTCTTTCTTGTAGTGAGGGGCCCAAAACTGAAAACAGTATTCAAAGCAGGGCTTCACCAGTGCCAAGTGCAGGGGGACAAACACTTCTCTAGTCCTGATGGCCACACAACTTCAGACACAAGCCAGAATGCCACTGGCTGTCTTGTCTACATGAGCACACTGCTGGCTCATATTTAGCTAGCTGTTGACCAACCCCCCCAGATCCCTTTCCCATGGGCAGCTTTCCAGCCACTCTTCCCCAAGCCTGTAACACTGCATGGGGTTGACATAACCAAGTGCAGGACCCTTGTTAAATCTTGTACAATTGGCCTTGGCCCATCAACCCATACCCCTCTGTAGAGCCTTCTTACCCTCAAGCAGATCAACACTCCTATCCAACTTGGTGTCGTCTGCAGACTTACAGAGAGTGCACTCAATCCTCTTATCCAGGTCATTGATAAAGGTATTAAACAGAACTGGCCCCAGTACTGAGCCCCGGGGAACACCATTTGTGACCAGCCACCAACTGGATTTAACTCCCTTCACCACAACTCTTTGGGCCTGGACTATGGCAGATCCACCCGCCCTTACAAAGACCTAACAAATATCCTACTGATGCCCACACATCTATTGATTCCCACCGTGGTGGGAAAACTTCCAATGTATTGCCATGCCCACACAGTGGTGGCTAGCACGTATACATTTCAGTTCAAGGGTGAGGAAGTTGGGGTTCTAAGCCAATGGGGGGCTACATGACCATATTTGACCACAAATCAGATTTGATTAGGGCATAAATGGAGCCCTGATGGAGAGGCATTTTCATTTGGTCCTCCTCATAGTAGCTGGCCTGCATCCAGAGACTCTCCCCTTGGGTTGGGATGCTGCCCAAGGAAATTTCTTGAGGTTTAGAGCTCTCCCTTATTCCATGTCTGAATGTGCATTTTGGGTGACTAACCATAAAAAAAAGAGATCTTCATCCTCATAAGTAGTTTGTATATGAAATGGATCAACTCTCTGTGATCAACAGTTATTAATCTGTGCTGTCAGAGAGGATGTCCAAAAACCTAAGCAATATAGAAATACTGGAGTTTTATCACTATTTGTAGTCCTGTGCTGTTACATTTTTATTCAAATTTGTCAGAGTTTAAAAACTGCATTAAAGTGACATATTTTCATTTCACATTTAATTTATCTGTAAATATAGCAAACCTAGACTGGATAATGTTTTTATGTAAAATTGATTCACTGACCTTGATGGGATACAGTTGATGCTCTTTTTCAGTTGTTTTCCTGTGTTTTACACCACGATTTGGCTCTAACCCTTTGTATAAGAGACTTAATGAATAAATACATTGCACACATAAAAGGACATCTAAAAGCATCACATTAAATGCTGATCAGGTTTTTAAAAATCTTAATATGCCTTTTTGATGCCAAATTAATAATTCAACAATGTTGATTTAGCTTTGAAATAATGTAGTATTTATTATTTATGTATAATAAACATTAATAAAACACACTGTTTATACTATAAACTATATGAAATGGAAATATATGCTTCTGGAAAAAGCTTATTCCAGTTCATGTAAAGACTTACAGAGCCCTCAAAGATTGAAAATGTTAGTATCTAAGAAGATCAAACATCTTTTCTACATAGGTGACTGAATTCTGGCCAAGAAAAAATATCTGAATTATAGAATCACAGAATTGATAGGATAAGGCTTTCCCAAATACCCTGTCCTTTTGCAGTCAGATTTGAATGTCTAAACATGTGCCTAGTGCCATTTTAGACACAATTGTATCCTTCCCAGATACCAGCTGTTGTATCAGAATGATGCAAGTCTCCTTAAGGTCCTATGTCAGGTCTGCCAGGACAGTGAAGCTATCTCAGATACTTCAATGGTTCAAATAGAAGTAGACATCTAAGTTTAAGCACTTAAATTACTCCCTTAAAATCCTAACTTGGGAGGGGTTCGGCTTGAACAGAAATCCCATTAAATAACTCCCTTGGTTTTGTCACTATATCTGTTCATCATGTAGCCCTAACTCTAGTTGATGGGTTGCACATTCTGCAGGGAAAATGTGGTTTTCCATTGCTTAAGCCTGAGGGGTTTTATTAAACAGAATTCTTATTTCTTGGGGTAAGTGGCTTTCGTAGTAGCATTGTATAAACAGTAGCATTTTTTTGTTATTATTATTTTTAACGAAGAAAACAACTGCAATTACATTTTGTAAAGCTGTAGTGTTTCTATGTGTTCTGTGTGTTTTGATAACAGTTTAAGCTCTTGTGGCTATTCAGACGGCTTTCAGATGAAACAAAGTATGTCTAGGCAACTACTCGGGTGTGATGTTTGGATTGCCATGTTTTAATTATTTAGCTCAGAACTAGCCAGCTTCAGTTTTAGCTGCCAAAGAGTTTTCTCTAAATCTGACCCAAGTACCCTAGTTAGTTAAAAATGAAGGCCTTTCATTCACTAGATGGAAATAATTTTTTGTTATTATTGTTTTGTTTTTTAACTGGATAGATGTTACAAAGTTAAAATACTTTCACTTATACTCTTAAGAACATTCCATAGTGTCTCAATGGCTCAGAAAAAACAAATAATTCTGAAATCCTCTGAAGACTTTCCCTAAATTAATTAGCAGCCACTAAATCAGACCACTGAATCTACAGTCAGAAGCTATTTTTTTCCCACTTTGTTTAACTGAAAATCACATCATCATCAATCCATTTGATATTTGTTAAGACTAAGGTTATTAACAATGCAGAAGAGAAAGTTTGATGGGTAATCTAGACCACCATCTTGGAAAATGTTGGTGTGTAATATCACCTGATCTATTGTGTTTTTATCCAGTATCATGGATATATGATGTGCCTGACAAGAAGTGTAAAAGTCAAGTTAAGAGGTACAGATCTGAGAAATTTATATAAATGTGTTGTTTAACTTATGCAAGAGATAAAAACATGAATCTCACATTCAGCTAATTGATTTGCAGGAAAACATACAGTGACTTTGATATGAATAGAGGACTTTTGGTATCCTCTCTAAGGATTTTGAGTGCAGCTTTATTTATTTTGGTCTCTCTAGGTTCCTGAAGAATAATGAAATACTGTGTATAGCAGATTTTGAAATTAATATCCACAAGATTCCTATGGATCTGTATGAAAGCGCACAAGACTTTTTGCTCTGTTTTTATAAAGCGTTAATCTAATCAGAAGAAAATTTAAAAATCTACTTCTTACCTTATCTTACACCCTAAAAAAGGAAAAAGTATTCACCTGCAATCTCCCCAGTGATTAGAGTTGTACTATCCAAGCCATTCAGATGGAAGCAGGAAAAGCTGAGTAACTGACAAGACATATTAAATAAGCAGATTATTTATTCTGATATTACAGGGATCTCCCACCCACACCTCATAGCTCTGTGTAGCAATATGGCTCTCTGCACTATCAATCTTGTAAAAATCATTCTATATTATGACAGGTAAGTAAGGTGATAGTTTCAAGTTTCACTTACTAAATTAAATGTTATTGTGTGTTATCCTCCTAGAGCTTTTAGTTTTATTAAAGTTTCAGCTGCCTTAATATAATTGCCAAAAACTTCGTAGCAAGGTAGGCTAAAACTAATAAAATATTTTAGAGTAAAAAAAAAGTAAATGAAAAGAGAGAAGAAAAGATACTAATATTAAAAGATACTAATATTAAAAACAGTGCGGCCCATGACAAATAAATACCTCATCTCTGTAAAGATATAAGTCAATAAAACTATCCATCTCTGAAAATACATTGCCATTGCTTTTTTTATTACATTTTCTGAATACAGAACATCCTTCTAATAAGACTGATTTTAGTCTAGATCGCTCAACCATGATTTCTTTTCCCATACCATCATTATGCAAGTAATTTTAAAATAATAAATAAAACCCTTTCACACTGAGTTTGATTTCTGCTATATCTCAAATAACTTTCAAATGAACAATCTGAAGCTTTCCTAGGTGATTTTCATTTTATTGTAGACAAGCATTTACAGTGAGAGATCAGCTAAACCCACACATGTAAATGCTGTTAGCTTTTGGCTTGCCAGTTAAAAATTCAGCATTGAAAATTACAGTTTACAGTAGATATTCAATCTTGTTGGTTTTTTTGTTTTGGTTTAGTTTTTTTACATGAAGAGATCATTTTCTATCCATCGAATACCTTGCTTTCTTAAAAAGCAAAATTTTTCCTATTTTAATATAACACCTGTTGACAACTTAAATATATTTTACCTGCTTATATACAGTATGGAAATGTTTAGAAAAATGTTGATATTTAGTGTTGTGTTGGAAGTAATGACAAACATTTTTTAAAAGTCATGAAGCTCAAAGACACTATTTCAAGGATGTAACTTCTTTAGTCATAAAATGTGTAAAAATGGATTACATTTCTATTCTGCTTTCTTGCTGCATATTATTTACATCAGAAATAAAAAAAATATTGAATTTCAATTAAAAAATGCTATGAATTACGTTTGCTGGATGATTTATATTTTCATGAAAGCTGTTTTACTTCTTTGATATGTACTGTGTTTTATTCCTGAGCATGGCAGCTTGAGAATCTTTCTCCTTAACTTCTTCTTTCTTCTTTTTTCTTATTTTTCTTCTTTCTTCCCCCTCCTACTCTGCTTAGAAGGACTGATATTCATCCATGTTCAGAGAAATCTTTAAATTTTCTTTTATTTATAAGAAAGTGTCTACATTCATTGAATCAAATTTTCCATTTTTGAATATGTATAGTGAATGCAGAGACAGAGAGTATATTATTGTTTGTGAGAAATACTTGAATTCTACTAAATACATCATACCAGATATTGGCTAACATTTACTAGAAAACCTAGAAATCCTGCATTAAAAATCTTGTTTACCCTTTCATTTTTATTGACTCCAGGTGACTCTTACTTTTTTTTCCCCCCTAGTACTGGAAAGTGTAGCTCATCTTGAAAGGAGGAGGAACTTTGAACAATGAAATTGAGTGTGTAATAGTACTGTGTCCTAATCCCACATTTGCAACTATGATTTATGTGCCTAGATTAAAACAAACATGACTTTCAAGCTTAGCTTTTACTGAAGCTTTACACTATGCAATTTCAATAGGGGGCAGTCTACCACATTTTGGATGCATAAATCCCAAAATTGTTTAGGGTAATGGAAGCAAATATTCTGTTTGCTATTGGATTTTACATAGAATATAGTTTATGTTAAGTATTTGGCAAGTTTGGACTGTTGGCTAAAAAAGAATGTTCAAGGAACTAAGATTGTAGAATGAATGTAAGCAAATTGCCCAAATTGCCTTCATGAAGTCATTCATGCCTCTTGAAGTCATTCACTGAAGAGAATCTGTGCCTTATATCTATTTGCTGATGTAGGTCCAATGAGAAAATACCTCCAAAAAGGTAGTAAATACATTGATTGTTACAAAATGAATCAAATTTCTGCTTTGCAACTATGCAACTACCCCACCCCCAAATCCTACAGCTGGTTTTGTCACCAATGCCTTTTTTTACAAATACTGTAATGTTAGGTATTTGCTTTTTTATCAAGCTCACTAGTCAGATGTAGAAAAGAAAAAACGTGACCAAACCATATGAACATGCAACATACTTTTTGAAAAATATATGTTTTCATTTCAACCTTGAACAAATACTTAGATCAACTTCATCATTGTTATCTCTCCATAGGTGACAATTTTCTCGCAATCAGCTCTTGATTTAAGGGCATTAGAATTGTTTCATGCCTTGAATGTGTAATGAAGATGTATGAGCAACAAAGGTGGTGAGAGGGTTGGAAGGAATGTCCTATGAGGAACAGATAAGGAGTTTGGGCTTGTCTAGGAGGTTGAGGGGTGACATTGGTCTCTATAGCTTCCTGAGGAGGGGAACTGGAAGAGTGAGGTGCTGATGTCTTTCCCAAGTATCCAGTGATAAGGTGCATGGGAATGGTTCAAAGCTGCACCGGGGAGGTTTCTTTACTCAGAGGGTGGCCAAACACTGGAGTATGCTTCCTAGAGAGGTGCTTGATGCCCCAAGCCTGGCAGTGTTTAAGAGGCATTTCAACAATTCTCTTAATAACATGCTTTAACTGAAAATTTTCAGTTCCTCCCTCCCCTTTCCTTTTTCCTTTCTTTTTCTTTTCCTCTTCTCTTCTCTTCTCTTCTCTTCTCTTCTCTTCTCTTCTCTTCTCTTCTCTTCTCTTCTCTTCTCTTCTCTTCTCTTCTCATTTCTTTTCTTTTTTCTCTTCTTCTCTTTTCTGTTCTCTGTTTTATGATATACAAATCCACTCTTCACTTTCAGCCAGTGCCTCTCCTAATCTTCTCACTTTGCTATGGCTTTCTTTGTTCCATTTCTATTTTTCAAGGAACATAGGCTTTAAAGCAACATTGTCAATCAGTTGAGCTTAATCCTCTGCTATTGTGAGCAACTACACCATAAAATCCCCATTTATGGTCAAATCTAAATTTACACATGACCGGTTTATACCCATTTATGACTATTAGTATTTAAAATTACTGCTTTTATCTTAGTATTTTCTCCTTGTACTTAAAAGGAATAATCGTATCTGCTATTAACTTCCATTTAGCTAAGCCAAAATTCCCACATACTTCCTTAGGGTTCAGTGCCATACCAGCTTTAATCAGTCTAATTTGAGATTACCTTTTCTGCCTGTCCCTCCATCCTCATTCATGTGTGCCCTGAGTAGTAATTGGCTTTCATGCTGTCATATACTAAGCCAGTTTAGCGAGCTAATTCAAAAGCAAACTAAATATATTAAAAAGAAAGAAAGAAAAAATACAATTTGTCCAGTTCTTGGGGACTTTTTCTATCTTCTGTGAAGTTTTGTTTTCTTAGTTATGGCCTTTGAATGGCATTACCAATTCATGCACATATATTTCTTTTTAGCATAAATACATCAGAGTGTCAGGAACAACTGTTTCAAGGTGAAGATTATGAAATTTCCCATTTAGACCACACCACGTCTCTTAAAGCCACACCTTCTGTTTCTAGGAAGTTGTACTCCCAAATGATCTGGAGCTTTTCAAGTAACTGAGGTCAACTGTTCATTTATTCTGTTTTTAGAATATCCTAACAGCAGAATATGTCTGTCTTCAAAATCACAACAGAAAATACACCTCTTAAGCAAAGACATTTTATGGACAATAACTTTCTAGCACAGGTGATTAAGGAGCCAACAAGGGCAAGTGCTCTATTGCACCTTTTTCTTATGAAGAAGAAAGAATTAGTTGGGGAAGTGAAGATCACGGGTAGCTCTGGCTTTAGTGATCATGAGATAATAGAATTCAGGATCCTAAGAGGAGGAAGTAGGGAAAAAAGCAATATCCCAACCCTGGACTTCATGAGAATAGATTTTGGTCTTTCCAAGGACCTGCTACAAAGGATTCCCTGGGAGATGGTCCTTGAGTGAAGAGGAGTGCTGAAGACCTGGTTGATTTTCAAGGATCATCTATTTCAATCTCCAGAACAGTGCACTTCCACATGCAGGAATTCAAGAAAACATGATCAGAGGTCTGCATGGACAGAGAGCTAACCCACCTGAAACATGACTGGGAAGGCAGAAGCCTCATCAGATCAGGCTCTGTCCCACTGTGTCGGTGAGAAGAGTAGGGCATACACAGAGACGGTAGCCAGGTTCAGCCAAGAGTCTAGATCATCAGGCAATTTTGTGGTAAGGAAGTAAACATGATGTCAAGTCAGAAAGTCAATTCAGAAGTAAGAATCTGGTCTGGTGTGGGTAACCAGGGTCAGACACAGTCCAGAGATCACTAGACAGAACCATAATGATGACACAGGTTCAAGGTTTAGTTGGGAGTTTGGTTCACAGGTCCATGATCAGACAAAGACATGGTTTACTGGAGAGAAGCACTTTTACAACACATCTTTGTCAGAAATTTGGTGCCTTGGGCTCAGTTTAAATGGAACTTCTGGGCCTATGGGCAGAAGGTTGACAAGAACGGTCCAGGTTAGATTGGTAAGGGGCATGAAAGCCTACTTGTGCCTTCAAGGCCATGAAAACACGAACTTCATGAAGTTTAACAAGGGGAGATGCAAAATCCTTCACCTGAGGAGGAAAACTTCTTTACAGTAGAGGCTGGGGGCTCACAGGCTGGAAAGCAGCTTGACAGAAAATGTTGTAGAGGTCCTGGTAAACCACAAGTTGATGATGGACCATCAATGCACCCTTGCAGCAAAAGGGCCAACAGCCTTCTGGGTTGCATAAAGGAGAGCATCACCAACAAGTCAAGGGAGGTGATCCTTCTTCTATCCTCAGCACTGGTGAGATACATCTGGAGTTCTGGGTCCAGTTCTAGGCTTGCAGTATAAGAGATATGGACATATCAGAGCAAGTCCAAAGAAAGACCATGAAGATGATTAAGGGCTTGGAACACCTGACATATAAGGAGTGGTTGAGAGAGCTTGGACTGTTCAGCCAGGAAAAAGGTTCAAAGGTTCTCAGCAATGTGTATAAACACGTAATGGGAGGAATAGAGAAGATAAACACAGCCTTTTCTCAGTGGTATCCAGTGACAGGATGTACTTGGTTTACATAGCAAGGCTTTGGTAGCAGAGGGCAGAGGCTGCAGGGGTGGCTTCTGTGAGAAGACAACAGAAGCTCCTCCCATTGCAGGCAAAACTGGTTTCAGTTGGGTCTAAGATGGACCTGTCAGTGGCCAACGCTAAGCCAATCAGTGACACTGGGAGAGCCTCTGTGATAACATATTTTAGAAAGGGTAAAAAAAAAACGCACAGCAGGTGAGAGATGGGAGTGAGAATACGTGAAAGAAACATTCCTATAGACACCAAAGTCAGTGAAGAAAGAGGAGGAGGAGGTGCTCCAGTTTCCAGAACCGAGATTCCCCTGACACCCATGGAGGACCACAGTGGAACAGATATCCACACTGCAACCCATGGAGGATCCCATGCTGGAACAGGTTGATATGTCCTGAAGGAAGCTGTAGCCCATGGAAAGCCCACACCAGAACAGGCTCCTGACAGGAACTGGGGCTTGTTGGGAGCAGCCCATGCTAGAACACGTTTTCTGGAAGGACTTGAGACCTGTGGGAGACCCACGCTGGAGCAGTTCGTTCCTGAAGGACTGATCCCAATGGAAAGGACCCATGCTCAAGCAGCTCTTGAAGAACTGCAGCTCATGGGAAGGACCCACATTGGAGAAGTTCAGGAAGGACTGTCTCCCTTCCGAGAGACCCTATACTGGAGCAGGGGAAGAATGTGAGCAGGAGGGAGCAGCAGAGACCATGTGTGATGAACTGACCTCAACCCCCATTCCCCATTCCCCTGTGCTGCTCACGGTGGAGGAGGTAGAAGAGTCAGGAGTGAAGTTGAGCCTGGGAAGAAGGGAGAGGTGGGGGGAAGATGTTATTAGTTTGTTTCATTTCTCACTCTCCTACTCTGTTACAAGTGATTTGCAATAAATTAATTTTCTGAAGTTGGGTCTGTTTTGCCAGTGATGGTAATTAGTGAGTGATGTCCCTATCCTTATCTCGCACTATGAGGCTTTGATCACACTTCCTCCTCTTGACCTGTTGATGGAGTGGGACTGAAAGAGCAGCTTGGTGGGCAGCTGGTGGGCAGCTGGTGGCCAGCCAAAGATACACAGGACAAGAGTCAATGGGCAGAAAATTTCATGCTAACATAAGAAAAATGTTTTTACTGTGAAGGTGGTCAAATAGTGGAACAGGTTTCCCAGGTTGCAGAGTCTCCATCCTTGGAGAAACTCAAATGGTCACTTTATTAAGCAATCTGCTGTAGCTGACCCTGCTACATGGACGAGACAACCTCAGGAGTTCCCTTCTGACCTCAGCTATCTTATGATTCGATGAAAAGCTTTAAAGTTGGCTATTTTTCTATTGCTGTTTTGTATCTTCTTTTTTTGATATTGGGAAAAACAATATTTTCAGTCACAGCAATATTTTTCCAGTGAGAAGTGTAATTTTCTTTCAAAATATCTGTGAACAGAAGAGTTTTCACGTTGATTCCCTAAATTAGAAGAAAATGGATGTTTTAGAGGAATCTTTTTTTCTTCTGTAAAAAAAAGCTAAACATATTCTGATGGGAATGTCTGTCATGTCGGCATTGTAACCCATTAAGAAAACAAAGAAGCAAATATATATTCAGGATGGAAAAAAAATATTTTTTTCTTAACCTATACTTCTGCTAAGGTGGAAATGCATTTCTTCAGATAAACCATATTTACATATATTTTACATAAACATATCTACTAACTGTAATTTTACAATTATATAAATTTCTCTGTCATAAAATTATGAAAAATTCCTAAACGTATTCAAACACATGGTTTGAATAAAGGTTGTGAGACTATCCTCATGCCTAACAGTAAGCACTATTGAGCTAACATCTATATTCCCATATTTAGTGCTTTTAATGACTTAACAGAAAAGAGTATTTGAGATACAGTATTTTGATCTGTGAAAGAAAAAAAATTTGCCAATTTTTCAGAAGTTAAATATCAGTCATTTTTATGAACTCATTCTTCAGGAACTTTGAGAATCCAACAGCACTGATTAAGATTTTGAATAACTATTGACATTTTCTGTGTATCTAAATCAACCCTAAAGCAAAGAGGATAATTCAGTCCCACCTATGGAGTTATCTTTTTGTTCCAGAAAGTCTGATTTTATTTATTAATTTATTATTTTAGACATTGCTTTTCTTCTTGCTTTATTGCTATATAAGCAACAAAGCCCTTATCTGCACTCTTTGGACAAACTCATATTGCTAATATTTTTAATTGAAGTTTAAATACTACATTCAATTCCTGATTTTTCAACTTTTGCGTGTGTACACACATGTGTGCTATTTTATGCAAGAATTACCAACAGTATTTTGCATCTCTTTTATGGGCATTTTCCATACCATGGCAAGTGCACTAAGATAATTTCCTTACAGAGAGCAGCTAGTCTTTAAATTTATCTCATGGCCATAAGAATGCTATATTGTCCAATAGACAACTGAGAAAGTGACTCGAAGTCACAGAATTGATTGAGAAATGTGATTCAGAAAAACGTTCAAGAAACACAATAATTGACAAGTACAAAGTAACTTATTTGAATATTTCAGCATATCCTTAAATACAAATTATAATTGCCACATAAGGCTATTATCTCATTTAACTATAGATTATGCTATTTATGATTTCCTGCTTAATTTAGCTAAGCAACCAATTTTTATACATTTATAAATTTTTATAAATGTATAAAAAGAAAACTAGTGCTATTAGGTTATACTACTCAAATGGAAGGTGATTGTTTCATTCAAAAAAAATATGAAGTTAGCCCCTGGGAAAGACAGCATAGTTTGGGCTGGGTTGGTCAATTAGAAGATAACATATGCTCTTCCCGCACCTCTTGTTCCAAGAAGAAGAAGAGAGACAAATATTTATGAGTTTAGAAAAAACTAAACTCCTTTAATGCACCATTAATAATAAAAAAAAAAAAAAAACCACACAAAATAGATAGATACAATATATATAACTATATACAAAGCCCTCTCAAGCTCTCAAGGAGATGTCACTAGCAGGCATTCAGAAAGTTCCAGACTAGTCTCAGTGATGAATGCGAACTGGATTCTGCAACACTCTGATCAGGACTGAAGGCAGATAAACCCCCAGGGCCTTCCTCGCGTCATCCTTTGATGACCCACAGTCATCAAAGAAAGAGCACCACTGAAACAGCACCATTGAGGACAAGCACTTAAAGAAACACCCTTGAAGAGGAGCCAACCAGACCCCTTTCATTCCTCAGCTTTTAAACCAAGCATGGCAGATGGAATGGAATACCCTATTAGTCAGTTTGAGTCACCTGACCTGTCCATGCCTCCCCACAGGTGCAAGCCCTCCACAGGGTAAACAACCAAGTCAGCTGACCCTGGTTGCTACAGCAACAAGAGCCAGAGCCTCTCTCACTGAACAGAAAGTTGGCTCTGCTGCACCCCAAACCAGGACACAATGTGTTTCAAAAGTAAACATCCTGTAGCAAAAAAAGTTGTTAAAGTTAATTAATCTATAGATTATGTAATAGTTTCATTTTAATTTCATTCCTTTGTTCTCCTGTTAGTAGCTCCTGAACAATTGCATCATAAAGTTGTTCTCTCTGTAGAGCTCTAGTGATTATTTACAAATAAAAGTTTATTAAAGAGAAGTGAATAGCTGTTATTTCCTGTTGTGCTCGGTAGAATGAAATAATATAGATTGAATGAGCATCCAGAAGTCTTGTATTTGTGTCTATGTTTTTTTTAATGCAAACCTGTCTTCCATTTGTTTTTGTCAGCTGACATAATGCTGTCACTTTCCCATCTGCCCCCTGGATGGTTCAACTTTTCTAAAACAAAGTCTGGATTTCTTTACTCGGTATTAAACTACATGATGGTAAGGGATCAGGGCTATTCTCCAGTGATTAAGATGTTTATCTGTGAAACAGAATTTGTAATGTCAGCTCTTGCTCTTTTTGATTAACTTATTTAGCTAAAAAATCTTTAAGTGTGTGGGCAATTGACTATTTTGTGTTTATACACTATCTAACAGAATGGAGACTTAATTGAGGTCTTGCTCATCTCAAATCTCTCAAAGCAAACTTACCTGTCAATGCACTGAAATTGAGCCTGTAAACATAAATATCAACCTGCAGCAATTGTGTCTGTATTTCATAGGGTAGTGTCTTGTAAAGAAGGTAAGTTAGCACCCCAGATAGCTTTCTGCAAGGAAAAAAAACCCAACACCTTCCAGATGATTCACTTGAAAGACCTCTACCAACAGGCAGTATGAATGACTGTACCATGAATGTACCATGACTGTACCAGGTTTGGCTCCATTGCAGTCCTTCAAAATTATCCTGGTGAAGTTTACTTTGCTCAATTACTCTTCAGGTACTCACAGATACCATCATCAGATGCCCAAATATATTCAGTGCACATATTTTTTTTCAATACACTTGTAATAAAGTGTTTTCCATGAAAACAACATGATGATGGGATGATGATGGGATGCAGCACAATCATTGTATTTCATAACTTTGAAATAAAAGAAAAACACACAAAAATGTCTGAAGGTTAAAGAAATACCACATGTAGTCCAGACAAGAACCAGAATCAAGTGTTAGGGGTGTATGTGTCCTGTCTGCTAAAACAGAAACAATCTTTAGCAGTGTGGAAATCAGTTACTGCACAGTTTTGCCTGGAGGGAAGGGATCAGTCTGTGGACTAGTAAACGTTAAGCCCATACTACTATAAATCGCCTGCTTCCAGTAATGACACAAATGTGTGCCAGCTAGACTTATCCACAGATGTATATATATAACCATATCCATACCCTCTCAAATTTCTAATATACTTAAGTTGGACTCCGAAAAACACCATACAAAAACTCTGTGTAAACCAGACTCCTTTCATCCAGGTGAAAAAACTGGATAATTATATCCAAGCAGCACTGTAACATCAAGACAGAAATGGATAACAGGAGAGGGAGACCACAAATACAAGTTTGACAAAAAGCGAAAAGAAAAAGCAGGTGCTTGAGAGCTATGCACAGCAGGAATCACAGTTATCACTGTCAGGAAATAATATGTTAAAGTCAGCAGATCTGAAGATGTCTATAGACTAAATAATAAAAATCTGTATCTAAGAGATGCACTGAAGACAGACCAGGTAAAAACTAAGACATTCTGTGAGATACTTATTCATGTGATATCTATTTATTCATGAATGCAAGCAGACAGTGAATTCAGTATAATGAACAGATCCAAGGAATTTAAACACAACAGGAGGCTCAAAATAAATTTGGAAGACTGAATTGAAGCAACAAGAGACAATAAGTATACCTGATAAGCACAGCAGAAAACAGTACCAAACAATGAAACTTAATTAAAGCTTATAAAAATTGTAATAAAGTATCTTTAAACAGATGCTCAGAAAAACAACGGAGAGTTAAAAAAGGGGAAAAAAATAACAACAGCAGCCTCTGAAAGACACAAATGTAAATGCTAGAGTATAGAAATCCTGCCGTCAGGAAAAGATGATAATATAATTTGAATGTTTTATACAGGAATTGCTGATAGAAGCTGCATTTCCTAGAACCTCAGCTTAAAAGAAAATTGTTTCACAAATAAGAACTTAAAAACCACTGTAAATTTGTCATAACTATTGAAGTAAGAGTAACTACTTATAAAAAGAATCTTTAAAGATTTATTTTTGATAATTTCAAAATATGTTTTCAAATATTATTAGTCCTTATAATCTTTCATTAAAGCAATCAAAATAATTCAATACAAATTCACACAGGTAACAACAATTCTCTATAATACTGCAATTCATATTTACATATCTAAATGTCTATATCTAGATGAAAAAAATTGCCTTCTCTATCATCTCTATGATTGTGTAGTGAGTACATTCAGTGATGCATTCCTGAAAATTCAAGTAATAAAAAAGATAAATAGCATAAAATAACAATGAAAAAATATGCTTGGAATACAATTTATAACTTCCCTTCTTCCATACAATTCATCACTTACTCAATAACATGAAAGCTGATAAAAAGTATATAACTGGTTTCTACACACATAAAATTGTATATTGAAGCATGCGGGAGTTTTCATAAAACTTGAACTGTTTTTTAGGCAGTATGGACTATCTACTTAGATATGGTATGTCTTTCTAATTCTAATTTAGTTCCTACCATTTTAGTGATGGATAAATCATTAAAATGAGGTTTATGGGTGGGTGGGTGTTTGTCAGTAATAATTAGTGCTCTTTTCCTCCCTGGAAAGGCTTTACATTGTTATTTTCCCATTGATTGGGAGAGATTTAGGCAAGGTTTTGGTCACAGGGGGGCTACAAGGGTGGCTTTTGTGAGAAGACGTCAGAAGCTTCTCCATTGTCCAACAGAGCCAGTTCTACCTTGTTCCAAGACAGACCTGTCACTGGCCAAGGCTGAGCCAATCAGTGATGGTGGTAGTGCCTCTGTGACAACATATTTAAGAAGGGAAAAAAAAAACCTGCAGAACAGTAGCTAGGAGAGAGGAGTGTGAAAGAAACATCCCTACAGACACCGAGGTCAGTGAAGAATGAGGTGGAGGATGTGCTCCAGCCATTGGAGCAGAGATTTTCCTGCAGCCCATGGTGAAGACCATGGTGGGGCAGGCTGTCCCCCTGCAGCCCATGGAGGTCTGTGATGAAGGAGATATCCACCTGCAGCATGTGGAAGACCCCACACCATAGCGGGTAGATGTCCCCGAAGGAAGCTGTGACCCCATGGGAAGCCTACACTGGAGCAGGCTCCTGACAGGTCCAGTGACTCCGTGGAGAGGACTCCACGCTGGATCAGCCTGGAGAAGAGAACGCTCTGGGGAGACCTCATAGCAGCCTACCAATATCTGAAGGGAGCCTATAGGAGAGCCGGAGAGGGAATCTTTGTCAGGAAGTGAAGGACAAGGGGTAATGGTTTTAAATTGGAAGTACGGAGATTTAGATTAGATACCAGAAAGAAATTTTTTACAGTGAGGGTGGTGAGACACCTGGAACAGGTTGCCCAGAGAAGCTCTGTATTCCCCATCCCTGGAGGTGCCCAAGGCCAGGCTGGATGGGGCTTTGAGCAATCTGCTCTAGAGGGAGGCCTCCCTGGCCATGGCAGGGAGGTTGGAACTGGATGATCTTTAAGTTCCCTTCCAACTCTAACCATTCTATGATTCTATGATTCTATAATCAGGTTTTTCTGACAGGACTTGTGATCCTGTGGGGGACCCATGCTTGAGGAATCCATTCCTGAAGGATTGCACCCTTGGAAAGAACCCATGCTGGAGTCATTCTTGAAGAACTGTAGCCACTGGGAAGGACCCACGTTGGAGAAATTAATGGAGGACTGTCTCATGTGGGTGGGACCCACGCTGAAGCAAGGGAACAGAGTAAGGAGAAAGGAGCAGCAGAGACAACATGTGTTGAACTGACTGCAGCCCTCATTCCCAGTCTACTTGTGCCACTTGAGAGGAGCAGGTAGATAAATTGGGAGTGAAGCTGAGCCTGGGAAGAAGAGAGAGGTGGAAGGAAGATGTTTTAAGATTGGTTTTTACTTCTTATTATCCTACTCTGATTTTTGATTGGCAATAAATTAAATTAATTTCCCTAAGTTGAATCTATTTTGCCCATGAATAGTAATTGCCAAGTGATTTCCCTGTCATTATCTCAACCCATGAGCCTATCATCATATTTTTTCTCTTCTGTCCAATTGAGGAAGGGGAGTGATAGACTATATTGGCAGGCACCTGGTATCCAGCCAAAGTCAACCCCTGACACTCATCATCATGGCAAAACTGAGAAAATGCATGTTGAGTTGTAAAGTCAAGTCAAATTGTATTCACTATAACAGTCCTTCAAATTCTGAGAAGCCCCTGAATAATTATTTCTTAGTGTTGTTTTGACTCTTCTGACAGTCTGTAATATTATCCTGGGACAGGATAATTGAAGCAATTGAATAAGGAATAGATATTTTCACTGTGACTCTAGAGTACAAAATACCTACATGTTATTTTGTCCTTTTCTCTCCCCCCCCCCCTTTTTTTCACTCTCTTTCTCCTTGTATGTGTGTACTGGCAATCCTCAAATAGGTCTGCTATCCTGTAAATGACTGGCTGGTGAAGGGAATACTTCATGATTTTCAGGCACTTGAAAATTCTACTGATGCCCTGAAATTTCAGAAGCTAGAATTTAGCTTTCAAATGAGTGTCCAGCATGAATGGGTAATGCTGGTCACTAACTAGAGTCTTGAAAGCAAAGAAAGGTAGTGCTGTTAGGTTATACTACTCAGATGGGAGGTGATTGTTTCATTCAAAAAAATACGAAAGGGAATGCCTGGGAAAGAGAGCATAGCCCATGTGTTTAAAATAACATACTAAGTGGACAATATCAGGACATCTCTGGAAGGACCTCATGGCCAGTTTCTGTACTAAACAAGACTTCCACGGTGAAAGGATACGTAGGGATGCTTGAAGTTTAAGAACTTTCACCAGATAAATCTCATTGCCTAAAGTAATTTAGACATAAAGACTTTAGATATGATTAAAAAGGCACAGAAATGAGACACATTTAAGTCTTTGGAAGTTTTCAAAACACCGTGGAATATATTAAGAGAATCTGAAGGAAAGTCATTAACAAAATGAGATCTGACTTGAAAGCTGAACAAAAAGTAAAAGGAAAAATAATCACAAAGACATTGCTTCTTGCTATTTGCTGTGTCCTGAGAGAACTGAATGAACATCAAAATTTTTAGTAATGAATGGTTTTTCATCATTTGGAAAAAAATGAAGAGGAAACATGAAATACACAGCACACTTTCATAAGCTCCTCACACAGCCAGTCTTTTGACAAACACTGAGATTTTAAAACTGCCAGGAAACTATTACTTTCTTTGCTTCATTACAGCAATATACATAGCATAAAACAAACAAAGAGAAACACATTAACAGTAATGTTCTTGGGTTTGTAATTCCAGAAAATCCACTATTCAATCCTACAAGGTTTACAATATTGCTTTCATTTGCATCAAATGTAATGACACTTTTGGGACAAAAATATTTTTTTTGGAATGTACTTAACCTCAAGTGATATAAACATTTCCATTCATATGTGGTCTTTTACTATCCAAGTTGTTATTTTCCACTTGTCTTGGTCAACATAAATACATTTCAAATACAATTGAACATAGTATTTTTATTTTCTAGTGACAAGTACCAATATAGAACTTAACAGTAAAGAATATCTTCCTGAAAATGATGTCAACTACTGCCTTGCTTCTGGAAATTTTTGGGAAATTAAAAAATATTACCAAAAAAATTATCATGATGGTCTTAAGGACTTACCAGTTATTCCTCATCTGCCAGTTCTTCCAGACCAAGAAATTTTGGGGTTTTTTTTAGAGCATCTAACTAGTGATCAGGTGTTCAGTATAAAGGTTGAACGCTAGAGAAACAAGGCCAGGCTCCTATTACTGATACCAATCAAGTTATAGAAAGGATTGAATCCTTAGACATTTTTGCAAGATGTTTCTTTTTTTTCTTTTTTTTTTTTTTTTTTTTAATCCTTATCTTCATAAAGTAAAATACTAGAGACCTGGTAACACAATTTCTTCGGAGATGTGGAAGTAGGTGGTCTTCTATGCTTGGCAAGTTCTTTTAGAAAGCTGTATAAAAAGAGACCATTTCCTGAAACAGGTGAATTTAAAAGTCTTGACTTGGAAATCAAAGTAGAGAATACAACTGAGATGTTACAGTCCATTTTCCTTCCACTATTTTTATGAAGGCATGGGAGGAAATTGTTGCTGTTCATGTGGTCTACTTATTCTTTATTCAAACCATGTGATACACTTTTGCCTCCACTTATAGTAGTCAAGCACTTTTTTCATTTTCCCATAGAAGCTGAGAGGGAGCACAGACAGGACAAGCTGTCCAAAGGAATATTCCATACCATAGGTGTCATGTTCAGTATATAAATGGGGGTTGGCCGGGGGTCAGGTATCCATGGTTACTGCTCAGGATGGGCTTGGCAACCAACCTCCAGGTGGTGAGAGCAACTTGTATTGTATTATTTTATTTTGTATATTCCTTTACTGTTGTTGTTATTATTATTGTTATTTTCCTTTTCCATTACTGTTCTATCCACAAGGTTTTTTTTTCCTTTCCCCTTCTTTTTCTCCTCTTCTCCATGCACTTCTGGGGAGTCAGGGGGAGAAGTGAGTGAGCAGCTGCTTGGTCCTAGTTGACAGCTGGGGTTAAACCACAACAGGGTGTTACCTTTGTAATTGGTATAATTGCAATTGTAATATAAATATGAATTTCCTAATAACAGTTTCAGAGCAAATCTCAGAATAATATAGTCAAGGAACATGTGTGTGTGAGTCCAAGAGATATTTTGTATAAACTAAAGTAACAGACACTGAAAAAGAGTTTGGGAGAGAGCACGGTGTAATAAATCATAGTCCATAAATAGAAAGCTGTTGGACCACTAGAAATTGTCCTTAATCACCAACAACTTTTAGAGATTTTTGTAAGTGATATTTATTGCTTTACATGGAAGTTCTTTAATTGTCCATTATTAACAGAACCAATTCTACGCAACCCAAATAACCCACGATTATCTCATTTAAAATCAAGGAACTGCAATCCAAACCGCTAAGAGAATGGGAGTTTTACTCTAAGAAACATGTGAAAGAACACTGAGTGATATCATGCTTATAGAGTTAGAGAAGGTCAATAACACAGGGAGCCCAGAAACTGATATAATATTTGATTTACAGTTTTGGAAAACAGAGGAGTATAAGGGAGATGTTGACTTTTCAACCTCACCAAAGCAAGTGCCAGAACAGTGATGAGGACATAGATTACCTAATTTACAGCATTCTGCTCTAGCCATTAAGCTGTTTAACAGCATTATTTCAACTAATGGAAAACCATTAACTTTCTGGAGTGTCATTTAATGTTAGAAGAGCTGATCGCTGTAGAACAATTGAGTTTCTACAGCATATTTTTTATGGCTCTTATTTAATTAGGGATATGTCCTCAAATAAACTCATAAAACCTTTGTCTCTCCTGCTTTAAGTTCCTTAGGTCATAGACTCTTAAAGTGCTAATAAATCTCTTCTAGTTGACTTCCACCTCCTTACTCTTCAAGTGAAATTTTCCTCCCAAGATATTATATTGCCTTCTCTGTTTCTGCATTAGGGGGCATCTTGTTACTTTACACATTATCATTGCAAATCCATGGACCTTCAAAGTGCTAAAGTTTCTAGGGTTTCCAATGATCAAATACACTACAGTACAAATTCACTTTCAAATGAACATCTGAATGTCAGAAGGTAGGCAAATATAAATAATAACAATTTAAAAATAGTACAGTACTCTTACTGTTTAATTTAAATGAAATTACAGTGCATCTTTTCACTTCCAATAATTAAACATTTTAAGTACTACTTCAGGGATGCCTTAGGAGGGATTTGTTTCTTTGTCCCCTTCCGAAACAGATAAAGTATCGAAATTCAGATTTCATTTGAAAGAATTAGCTAATTAATAGTATATCTGAATTGGGGCACAAATTTGTAGTTATAGTTTTCCCAAGGGAGAATTTCCTATCTCTACCTCATTTAATCTCATTTATTTAAAGAGTTAGAAACATGATGATAATATTAAGGTAGAATAGAATGAAAAGCAGCATTTAAAAAAAAAAACAAAACCACAAAATACTAGAGTAGCATTTAAGAATAGATGCATTCAGTAGTCGCTCTAAATAAATATACATATGTTTAATACATAAACAAGGTTTTAAAAGATCAATTGTACAGACACACAAAAAAGCAGGGTACTAGAGAACAGCTTATCTCCATAGCACCTTTGACTGAAGTAACTTTCAGATTATCATCAAATGCGTCAGTTTTATGCTATTCAGGTATTGACAGTGGAAATAATGAATAGAAGTGCTTTTCTTGTGAGAAAATCTGATGAGAGATCAAAGGAACAAAATAGGGTAACCTTTGTAGGAATGGGATCTGGATGGCATGCTGCATGCTTATTGGAAGTCTGATGCTGCGTGACTTAAGTTTCCTTAGTAGTGTTAGCTCTAGTAAATGACATTTTAAGTGATGCTTAGTCTAAGTGCCTTTCTTACTGCAATCATAACAAACTAGCACTCTGGTACAAAATACATGCCTGAGGAATGGTATAAGATTAGCAGTACAGCCAAGCATAATAGCAGGAATCCAGTAGGATGATCAGGCTCAGGAAAAATGTCAGCAAGGAATGGAAGTTCTGTATGCCTCCTCCTACACACTGAGACTTATGGATGTTCCTGAATTAAAGAAGAGTTTATGACAGAAGGGATGGAAAGCACATTAGAGATCTGGCAGTGAGAGGTAAGGACTTGCAAGCAGAGGGGAACTGTTGGAGCTCAGTTAATTCATTGCCTTCTCCTGCCTCAGTGTGCGGACCACTGTTCTAGCAGCTTATTGAGAGTGACAACATGGTGGGGAGCAGGGGCAGGGGAGAAGATGATGCTGTTTTGGCAGCAGATGAGGGTAACTAAATTTATTGGACTATTTTGGTAAGGTGGCCAAGTAACTCTTTGTCACAACAGCAACAACATCATGTCCTAGTAGATAATGGCGCTTGGTGCACCTTTTTGACCCTGTCAAGCAGAAGTCATAAAGTAGTATCCTTGAATGGATATTCTTGGAGTAACTGGAGGAGAGAAACATGCCTAGTTCTAGTGGAAGGGAACTTCAATTTGAATAGATGGGGTTGGAACCCCCGGCTTTCACTATGGATCCTATTGCACATGTCATCCTTGAAATTGACTTTTTTGATGACTGTAGATTAAAAGAAATAGCATGAAGGCTTCAGGTCTTTAGAATGGGCAGTGTGGTTTGAGCAGGCAAAAAACCAGGAGGAAACCAGAGCATTCCCCAGGTATACCTTCATTCAGATATACCTCACAGATATATCTGGCATTCCCCTGGCAACCCAAGTAATTTGCTGAGAACAGTATCAAACTGACCAGTCATGAAATTTAAGGATTGATTGATTTTCTGGAGAACTGAGAGGTGATCTCAAAAATACATTTTCCACAGAACAGGCCTGCTTGACCTGAAGGGAAGCCAGCTGTAGAGCAGTGGATTGAAATAGACTTCAAATCTTGGACTGAGGTTCTACAGTCCCAGACATTTTACAGCTCTTGTATGAGCTAGAAATCAAAGAATATACTTGAAATGATATAGGTGATGTTGCAAATGGTTTCTTTTCAATCCTTCTGGCTTAAGAAGTCATATGCTTATTTGCCTTCATATGAAATGGTATACAATACACATGGAAGCAGATGCCCCAGGTTGGAGCACAGCCATACCATCTATCATGGCATCATCCACCAAAATTTAAAGCAACAGATCTAAAGAGAATTTTCCAAAACATTGATGATGTGTTGACTGGAGGAGTAACTCCAGGAGAAGTATTAAGTAAAGGACAAGTGGCAACAACTATCTTTCTCAGTGCCAGATTTGCCATTAAGTGTTTCAACTAAAAAGGCACACTTAAGAAATACAGTTTTTAGGTGTGCAATGGCAAGATGAATAGAGGTATACTCCAGCTGACCAAAATGTTTGGCTAAGTGCCATGGAATCCCAGCACGATTAACAGGAAACACTGTCTTCTTGGGCTTCTCTGGACTTTGACTTATGCACATTCCTGGGTATAGTAAACTGATTAAACCCTTATATTGGGTCACCCCCCAGAAAAGTCATTTTAAGTGGGAAGAGTAACAGCATCAAGCTTTTGACCATATCAAGCAGGATTAAAACTAGTAAGAAACCAGGAACAGTGAAGGAAAACAAGTAAGAAGCATGGAAATATGGCAGAAATAAAACATGATGCACAAGGCTCCAACTTCCTGTTGCCCTCCTGCCTTTGGCCTCACCAAAACTGTTTTGTGTGCAACAGGAGAGGATTCCACAAACATCTCAAATGGCACTAGAAACCTGTGTGTGGGCTACAGAATCAAGACCTGCTGGTCATCATGCGAGCTGTGCCTAGCTGACATGCAATGAAGTTTGTGTATCGTAAAGTAACTATCTTTCTCCATTTTTATTTAGTTGTCCCCACCTGTATATCTAGTACTATTTTAGATCTCCTGGGATAACATGCCTGACATCTAGTTGCTGCTCCAGAAATACGTGATTTTCCTATAGATCTTATGCCATATTTGCAAAGACAATACAGACTTCTTAGATGCCAAAGGGAGTCTCATAGAGTACTGGATGCACATGCTTTCACATTGATACTCTTGAGGTCTGTAATGTAGATGTTAACATCTGAAATACTGACTTTAAGTTGTTGGGGTTTTTTTATAGTCAGTGCAGGGGAAAAATAACCCCAACCAACGAACAGGCATTCTGAGCACAAGTCATCTCATCCTAAAGTTGACATTTAAAAAAGAATAGCGCTCTGGATTTATCTTGTACTTTCAATTTTTAATAAAACTTATTTTAGAACTAATTCAGCTTTGAAATATGAAGTCTATCCCATTTCATCTGATAAGAAAAAAAACCCCTGCTTTAACCTCATAAAATTAGTGAGATTATGAAATATGAAGCAAATAAACCATTTTAATCATTTAATCAGAAGAGTAATGAGAAAAGAATCTTCCCTTTTTGTCTCTAAGCTGTAAAAGGTAAATGTTGATAATCCATAAAAAGAGATGTTAAGAGACCAATGGAGAGGCTGAGGTAGGCTGAGAGGTAGCACATGAGCAAAATCAATTAATCCAAAAAACCAAGAGTATTGTTTTATACTTTTTTCTACTTCCCTTGTGATTGTAGGAGCAACTCTGAACCTTCTCTTTTCTTCTAATCCTTTAAGACTTCAAGTTTTATATGCTGAAGAACACCTACGTCTATACTTGAAGCGGAAGTGTGAGATAGCGTGAAAATTTGTGGCAAGCATTACGGGAGGAATATGTCCAGTTTAAAGCTAAATATCATCTTCCTTCTGCCCTTTATGTCAAACATTATTTTGAATACCTCAAGTGAAATCCTCTCCTAGTCAAATTAATGATAAAACTCCTGTTGACTTTAGTCAGGTCAAAATTTCAGTTATATATGCTTTCTCATTAGAAATTGGACAGGATACCCAGTATCTCTTCCCCGTAAGTGGGTATTTTTCAGAGTCTTCTTAAAGGGTGCTATGCAGCCTCCAGGAATACTAAGAGTTTTAATAAGAAATGATCTAATTTATGTTTCAAGGGCAATGTCAAACTGTAGTCTCACAGCTGCAGATACTGAAGGGAAGATACAGCCTTTACTTTGAACACCTACTTTATTATTCAAAAGCGTGAAAACATTCTCTTTTTTGTCTCCCTTCACTCCCTCCTTTGCAACCCTTTTGTATTCAGAGCTTCTAAGCATGGCACATGAGACAAAATATAAAAACTTTTGATTCTTTTAAAGCAAAAACATTGGACACAAAAATGCAAAGATGTCAATTTACACAACCTGAGAAAAAATGACCATAGTTATATTCATTTTGACCCAGGATGAGAAAAATTGATCCCCTTGCAGGAAATATGACAGCAATTTAGAAAGATTAAATAATTAAGTCTATACAGGTGAATGGCAATGGATCTATAATATGTAGCCTCAGCCGGTAAAAATATAAACTCATTTCAACGAATCTACAGAAAGATCTGATCTTCAAGGTATAAACAAAATTAAAAATACAGTTATTCTTGTACCCACAATGGTGAATGATTCTCATTATTCCTTTTAAATGGAATCTGCTTTGACAGAGCAAACCTAGCTGAGGGCTTGCTCACCTGCATAAAAGCTTAAACGGTACAGGCTCCAGATAAAAAAAAAAAAAGCTTCATTTAAAATTTGCACTCTTACTCTTCTGACCCATTCAAGTATACTGAAATTCTTTTAATTTTTTTCTAAAAACCATGTATATCATGAGACTTTATTTGTGCCTGTGTTTAACTTGAGAAGCTTTATTCCCCCCTGTTTCCAACTATAAATGCACTGGAATTACCCTTTTCCACCACTTTTTCCCATTCATAAATTCCTGTTTCCACAACACAGTAGTAGAACAAACAGATGGAGTGCCACAGACAGGTACTTCTTTGTACACTCAAAACCTTATAATGAACTAAAAAATTCATATTATATGCAAAACAAAACAAAAAATATTTTAGTGTAATGTAAATCTAAACAGTCTAGTCAAAGATTTATTGGTAGTCTAAATCTAATTATTACAAGGGAAAATGAAACATTATGGAAAAAAAAAGCTGTAATAATAATAGCTAAAATGATTATGCACACACTTTCTAGTATGTACAACCTGTTAGGCTCCTCACTTTAATATTTCCGTGTCCTAATTCTGAACCTCTACTTTTCTTCAGGAAGAGAGATGGTTACAACAAGCCATTAGCATCCAGAAACTTCACTAGGAGGGAGTAGAATAGATTTTCTAAAAAGTAGATGTCTAAATATGATACTACTCTCCTTATATTAAAGAGACATAAATTGGTACTTTCAGAACATGTTTCTTATGAAAAAAAACATGCTGCTTCATCTTCCCTTCAGGTAGACATCTATGATATATTGCCGTCTGGAGCTGACAATTTCTCTCAACTAAAGAGAGAACCTAAAGTGGTCATATGAGACATGGATGTCTAAGTTAAAAATTCATTTCCTTACATTCCATATGAGGCTCATCTGGGTATTAGAGATTCCTGTAGGGGCTCACAGTTGTGTTATGGGATCCATGGAGTGTTACTATGGTGGGGAGAGAGAGTTCCTCAATGCCACTCAAGCAGAGTTCTGTTTGACACCCTAAAGAAAAGGGCAATTGAATCTCACCAAGTAAGGTTACATCTTAAAATGTAGATATATTAAAAAAGTGTTTGAGTTCCTTTAAGTAAGGTCTTACCCTTGTAAGTTTTACTGTGGTGCTTACTGATGCAGAAACTGATATTCATGGAATAATTAAGATTGGAAGGAACCTTAGAAGGTGTCAAAACAGGTCAAGCTCTGAACAGGTTGCAGAGGGCTTTTTCCAATCAGGTCTTCAAAATCTCTGAAAACAGAGACAAGCAATTTCTCTGGACAACCAGTTCAACCACATGGTTCTTTGGCTCCTTATACCCAGTATGAACCTCTTGTCTTTCAATTTATACCTAATATCTCTCATTCTCCTGCTATGCATACCCTAGCTCCATCTCCTTGGTAACCACCCCATAAGCACCCCAGGGCTGCTGTTAGATCTTCCTGCAAACCATCTCTTCCCCAGTCTGAACAAACTCCTCTCCCTCAGCCTCTCTTCACAGACCAAGTGTTCCAGACCTGACCATCCTGGTGGCTCTGCCCTATACTAGCCTATGTTATTGCCAGGGCCAGAGGGAAGGTGTGTGTCTTCATTCTTAAAGGTAGATCTCCACATTTGTTCCTGCTGTATTTCATGAGGATCCAGCTAGTACACTTCTCCAGACAGTCGGAGCACCTCTGAATGGTATCACTGTCAGCATATCAACTTGACCCTCTCAGTTTTGTGTCATCTGAGAACGTGATGTAACTGTATTATTTCGTCCAACTCATTCATAAAGATGTTAAACAGAAAAGAAAGAAATCCAGTGTGTGTGCGTGCATTATAGGTAGGCATTTTCAGGAAGCAAATACTTCATAATAACCATGGATTCTCTTGACTTCTCAGTATATTTATTCATATGTACTATATGTTTAAATTAACAGTCTCCACACTCTAGTCAGTTCAGATTGTTAGTGCCAATAAATCATTTCCAAAATTAGAGATACACTTGTTCTAAAGTATGTCCCCATGAGTCAATTTGTAATTAATATAATCTGCCAGTGAAAACTAGGAATCAGCATCTCCTTTGGAAGAAGTTCTGACAAAAATGAAAATGCTATTTTACAGAACCAGAAAATTTGAGATTGGAAAGGATCCATAGAGATCATATAGTCCAACCTCCATGTTAAAGCAGCATCAGCTACAACAGGTTACCCAGGACAATGTCCAATAAGGTTTTGACTGTCTCCCTACATGGAGACTCTACAATCTCTGGTCAGCCTACTCCTGTGTATGACAATCATCACTGTAAGAGCTCTCTTTAAACCAGATGAAATCTCCTATTCTTTAATTTGTACCCATTGTCTCTTATCCTGCCAGTGGGCAGTACTAAGAAGAATCTGGAGCGCTCTTCTTCATTACCTCCCATTTTGTCATACACATTGACAAAAATCCCTCCCCAACCCCACACCCCCAAGACTTCTCTGCTCCAGACTGAGCAGTCCTAGCTCTCTCAGCCTTTCCTCAAATGAAAGGTGCTCCAGTCCCTTCATCACCTTCATTGCCCCTTCCTGGACTTTATTCTCTGTTGTACTGGGGAGCCCAGAACTTACAGCACTCCAGACACAGCCTTATCAGTGTCAAGTAAATGAAGTATCACCTCCTTCAATCTGATGGAAACATTCTTCCTAACGCAGCTCAGAAGACTGTTGGCTTTCTTTGCCATGAGGGGCACATCACTGGCTCATGGAGAGTTTATCCACAAGGATCCTCAGACCCTCCTCTGCAGAGTGGCTTTCCAGAAAGTCAGGTCCGGGGACTAGTGCCTGGGATTATTTTTCCCCGAATGCAGGACTTAGAATTTCCTCTTGGAAAATCAATAAAATCAAGAGACTTCTCTCAGCCCATTTCTCCAGCGTGTCCGGGTCCCTCTGGTTGGCAGTACAGTTACCTGGCATATCAGGAGCTCTTTCGGGTATTGTATCATCTGCAAACCCGCTGATAGTGGACTCTGCCCCATCGTTCGGATCAATAACGAGGATGTTATACAATACGGATCCCAGCATTGATCCCTGGAATACAAGACTAGCAACTTGTCTCTAAGCAGACTTTGTGCCACTGCTTGCAACTCCCTGGGCCCAGCTTCAGCCAATTTTCAATCTACGTCATGGTCCATTTATGCAATCCATACTTTGTCAGCTTGCCAATGAGGATCTTACGGGAGACAGGATCAAAGGCTTTACTAAAGTAAAAGTAAAAAAGTTTATTACCCTAAATTCAGGGTAAAAAACATCCACTACCCTTTCCTCATCCACCAGAGTTTTATAAGGCTAACAGGTTGGTTAAGCGTGATTTTTCCCTTTGTAAATCCACACTAGCTACTCCCTACCACCTTCCTGTCCTTCAGATGGTTGGAAATGGCTTCCAGGATTATTTGCTCCTTACAGTGTCTGAAGTATGGCCGACTGGCCTGCAGGATCCCCAGATCCTGCTTCTTGAAGATAGGAATGACATTTGCTCTCTTCAGGAACATTTCCCAGTCACAATGATCTTTCAAAGATAATTAAGAGCAGCCTCACAATAACATCAGCCAGTTCCCTAGTACTCATGGATGTACCCCATCAGGCTCCGTGGAATTATGTATGTCCAGTTTAAGTGTTCTCCAACCTAGTCCTCCTCTACTAAGGGTTAAGTCTTCCTTGCTCCAGACTTATCCTCTGGTTGCAGGGGCATTATGAAGGCCCATCTTAACAGTAAAGACTGGGGCAAGGAAGCCATTAAGTACCTGAGCCTTCTCTGTGTAATTTGTCACCAAGTCCCCTTCCCCATTCAGCAGCAGACCCACTTTTTCCCTAGACCTCCCTTACCTACATATTTGAGTAATCCTTTCTTGTTTCCCTTCACATACCTTGCCAGATTCAACTCTTGGTCAACCTTGTCTTTCCTAACCTCATATTTCCATGATCAGAGAGCAACTCAATATTTCTCTTGGGTCACCTGCTCCTGCTTCCACATCTTATACATTTCCTTTTTCTGTCTGAGCTCAATCAGGAGTTCCTTGCTTATCCATGCAGCATCCTGCCACATTTGCTTGATTTCCTGTTTTTCTGGATAGGTCTTCCTTGAGCTTGCAAATGGTTATGCTTAAATATAAGGGAGGAGGAAGATGTTCCTGCTCATGTCAAGGGTGTTGGAACCAGGTGATCTTTAGGGTATCATCCAACTTAAACCATTCTATGATTCTATGAAATATCAGCAAGCTAACCTGGACCTTTCTTCTCTTCAGCATCAAATTCCATGGGATGTCTCCAAGCAGATCTCTGAAGAGGTGGAAATCTGCTCTCCTGAAATCTATGGCAGTGGTCCTGCTTTTTGCCCTGCTCCCTCCACTTGGAATTCTGAAATTCACCACGGTCTTATGGTAACTGTAGCCAATGCTGTCCCCAGCTTTCACATCACTGAGTAGTTTTTCCTTGTCCTTCAGTATGAGGTCTGGCAGAGAATCTTCTTGACATAGATGGTCAAGGATCCAGAGAAAGTTGTTGTCAGTGCCCCCCAGAAATTATCTTGATTGCTTGTACCCTGCTGTGTTGTCTTCTAGCACTTAGAAGGATGTTTCAAGTCCACCATGAGGACCCCAGAGCCTGGTGCTCACCCCAGCAGTATCATGGATGTCCAAATGATGTCCAAATGAAAGAATAGCAGGGAGTAACAGCAAAGAGGGCTGGATAAGCTTTAATAGCCTCTCCCTGATATTCCAGATCCAAGGCCCTGGCAAGCAGTAAACATCTCTAGATTAGGAGACAGGTTGACAGAGGCCTCCATTCCTCACAGCAGGGAGTCTCCTACCATCATCACTGCTTCCTTCTGCTGGTCCCAAATGGCTGAGGTTTAATTACCAGAAACACTCCACAGCTTTCCCAGTTCCTCATCAGTTATGAGGGCAGTGAAGTTATTCTGTAACTGCAAGTCATCAGGTAGGGTAGGAGCCTTCCTTCTGGTATGAGGAGTCACTGGTTTCCAGTTTCGTCATAATGGGAGTTTCAACTCTCAGGCTTCATAAGCACAGGCTTTTCCTAACCCTCTGCTACAGTTAGAGATTTTGGCTCTTGAAGCTCTCAGGAAAGTTCCAGTCTCTGATGCTGCAGTCTGCTGACTTCCTCCAGGAGTTCTTTCATTTAGCAGCATAGCTCCAAGCACTCCTTCATAGCAAAGAAAGGGAAAGGGAAGGGAGGCCTGCCTCTTATATAGGCCTCTCTGTAACACGAGTAAAAGGGTCTTTGATCCTCCCTAATCAGGGGTCAGCTAGAACAAATGCTGTTGGCACCCTTTAATCAAGGCAGCTGACAGATTCCCTAGAAGCTGCTAGACAGCCTTAGCCTTAACCTTAACCTTAGCCTTAGTAGCAGGAATATTTAATAGCTAAGGTTTAGTACTTAGTTCCTATATGAATTTACAAAACAAAACCTAGAGATAGTGGGTAATTTGACGACTAATTAGCTAACTTTCTTGCTGAGCAAGATATATGTTGATTTTATTTTTGAGTAACAGAAAAGAAATTATGAATAAGGAAAAGATACTATTTCCCTTTATGGCTTAAGGCTTTTTATAAGACAATATTCTAACCCTAGCATTAAATAAATACATTTACTAAAAAAAGTAAACTAATACTAGTAAACTACATATACTAAAAAAAGTAAACAACCACTGTAGTAAGTGAATAAATACTGTGCTTAGCCATTGGTTTTAGTCACTTCTGTGACTTTTAAAATACCCAACTTACACTACAGCTACTGCAGTTGGTGAGCAGGTTTTCACCAATGCTTCAACTGTACAAACAGAAACAGAATATGGAACCTATTCCATATTGACTTTCACTTATTTGTAAGAAAATCAGATACTGTACACACATTCTCCGTGCAAATGGTTCCGATGAAGGAACCACTAACCTCATGAAGAATTTTTTTCAAATTCAGTTGGCCAAGATCTAAACCAAGCTTAAATTTAAAAATTATTTCAGTGGCTGATCATTATTTGTATGGTTAGAGTTTGATCATCATAACTTTTTTTTCATTCTGCTTATTTTTTTTTTTCTCATATACTTCAGATCTCAACTGTTTACATAGGTACTTCCAGGACATGGTTCATCTGACATGGATAAACATGAGATGAATCACTGAAGGGAGTCTGGGCCACCCCAAATTTTTGCATTTTCCTGTAAAAAGCTATATTTGGTTTTATAAATCTCAGCCGTATGGCATGCTCAGTTTTGTTTCATTTTCCATTGGGATCATTTTAGATTACAATAGCTGTTTAAACAGTTGAAATGCATTGGCTTAATGGGCACTTTGGGGAAAATACTGGAAGTAGATAAATGTGTTAGACAGCAGGAGTCTAAGCACAGATAACGAAAAGCAGAGAGGGTTAGAAAACAGAGAGAGGGGAATCAGAAATAGAAACCAGTCTCATATTGAAGAACATGCTGTATGTTTTCAGCTTTCTTGGACTAAGTTGCAAGACCAGGCCTGTAAAATACTACCTTATATTTTAAAGCAGATGACTTAAAATATTGAGAAGACCTCTTCTGGGAGAGGACAATCCTGCAAAATATGTGTTACAGATGTCATCATATGTAGTCATTCGATTACGTAGTCAATGCATGTCTAGGTTATTGTCTTCCTCCAAAAAACAGCCAGGCTCTTAAGTGCTATTAATCTAATTGTTGAAGTTCTGGGTGAAAATATAGATTTAGAAGACATAGAAAACAAGGTGGTGACAAACTAGTAACTTCCTAACGTACATAAAAGTTTAAGACTGAATCATGTCAGAATTCTGCAGATCTGCATTCTTATAGTGCTAAGAAAAATTTTGGGAAATAACAAACATTAAGCAATCCTCAGTGATACCGACTAAGCGAATGATGTAATCTACTACAGAACCTGCACCGTGAGCATGCTGCAAGTCTCCAATTCCATTTTAGGTTTACTAACACTCCCTGGACACAGAAATTACTTCACTATTTTGCCCCAATTTTTCCTTTGCTTCCAAGTCCAACTAGACACTACTGGATGTGCCTACCGTCTCAAGCAGTGTGCCTAATCCATCTTGCTGCCTTTATAAATTGTCTTTCCCATGAGGGTTGAGGGAAAAAGAAAAAAAAAGTTTTATATCTGTAGCCACAGAAAAATAAAATCATAATAGGTTGCAGCATCTTTTTCTAGGCAGATGAGAGACAGTACTTATATACTAGAAGAAGATCCGAGCAAATGCCAACTGAACTGTGTGCTGCAGCTAACTGGCTTCAATACGTGGTTATATTATGCCTCATAGTCTTACCAGATAGTTCTACCTATTTCTCATGACACTTGACAGATATGGAAAACCTTGAGAAAAATTGGGAAAAAGAATAACCTCTCCGTGAGACCATCTATGGTAGATTAATTATTTTGAACATTAGACATGCAGGAATTAATAATCCAAAACTAAGGGAATTGTCCTAGGCTTTCTTGATACCCTCTGTTGGGAAATAATCACTTTTGGAAGCTGATTCTGTTAACAGATGTTATCAACAGGGCCACTACCTGCAGCCGCTCTGGCCCAGGACCCATCCTGCATGGCCACTGGAACCCAGCCTGGTAACAAGGGACCTGGGTCTCTGTGCAGCCTGAGGGAGGTGGCTGCTGCCTTTCTGTTTGCAGGTTCAACAAGCAGCAAACCTGAGCACATATCCCAGAGAGATACACACAGTCACATGAACACACACAGAAGACACAGTCATGGTCAGTCACAGAGATGGCCTCAGACAAGGTTCTGCCTTCAACAGCATCCACATACAAGACTCACATCAGACAAAAGCCCAGACAGCCCTGTCCTCTCCTCCTCTTGGATTGGCAGAGGTACAAAGTCAGTAGTGTGACTGCACACACAGAGCACTCTCCAGACTCACAAGCACATGTACATTTGTGGATTCCCCCAGCATCCTCAAGGCCCTTCTCCCCTGTTACCCATTCCCAGATCCCACCCCCTCCTACCCACCCCACAGGTTCCCTACTTGCTGGCTGGTCCGGCTGGGTGGTCACTGCAAACATGCAGCACAGTTCTCACACATGCACCCCACATTCGTGGGTCCCCCCCAGATGCCAGCACAGATCCTTTGCCTGCCTGACACCCCTTCCCAGACTCTGGCCTCATACTCGCTGGCTGGTTCAGCTTGGAGTTTGCCATTGAATACACACGCTCTCCCCATGCACACCCAGTTTGGAGGAGACAGGCACATGCCCCCATCAGCTGGGACCAGGTACACAACACTCTGACCTGTCATCCTGCTCTAGCCACTGGCACTGAGCCCCTCATTGGCCTCACTCACCCTGGCCCCCCAGTAGCTGGTTTTGAGATCACACACTGTTCCTGGCTAAGTGGCTGACATCCAGGTCTCCCACTGGCTCTGGTAGCTGGTACAACAGGCTCAGGGGTTGCCCACACCCCCCGCCTGACTTCAGGACCTGGCACCAAGTCCACTCAGGCTGGTGTCCCCAGTAGCTGGTACTAAGTGCCTGCAGCAGACACACACACAGAGTATATATAGACTTAAGAAAAGATTTAAAAGAAGATATGACAACACAGCACACACTGTGGTGATCAGGTGCAGGGCTCAGCGGGACAAGCGTACTGACCATCTCTGATTAACATGCCATCAGCCCTGTTTCATATCGTATTCTGTTTATTCTGCCTTTGTTCCTCACTTCTTCCACTCCTCCTGCACATTGCCTCATCAGTTTACGTACTCCCACCAACCTTCCTCAACATCCTGGACTCGCAGGTTTGCATCCTTATCAGTTGCAAAGTCCCAGTTCACCTGTAGCTTCTTGATAGCCCATCAACTAGTGTGACTGAGACTGACTGGGTTTGTTTCTGATTACTGTATTTATTAGTGTTAATTGGACAGGTTTATCTGGTCTCTCCCTCCCTTTCTTTATCCTCCCAACTGAAAAAATAAACATTTTTACTCCCCACATATTCTTCATGCCACCGATGAGGTTTGCTCTTATTATGACCTTCCTTATAATTTCTTGGTCAGGTCTGTCTCTGCATGGTCTGGTTTATAGCTCTTTCAATCAGGTACCCTTAGAGGGTACCTTAGATCAGGTACCTCTCTCCTCCTACACAACCTTAAAGATTCATTTGATTTAAGATATGATACATTGCTCTTTAATCACATTTATTCTTTGAGAGGGCTATCTGAAGTAATACCTGAGTGCTTGGAGGACCATAATGGACGTGGAGTGTGCTGCAGACCTTCCCCAGATAGGTAGGAGCGATGATATAAGAAGTGCCTGCATCCTGTCACAGAGTAGTCCTGGTGCTAAGTACATCAATAAAAGAGAGTGAAGGGCCAATTCAAGTACTGGAGCCCTATGCCATTAGTTCCCTCGCTGCCTCTGTTCTGAACTGCTCCAAATATCTCTCTCTAGGACACGTTTATTTTAGAAGGGGTTAGCTGTAAATAGTGTGATTATGAGCCAGTCTTTTCTACTTCATCTTGGAGACAGGCATCAGCCTTTTTCTCCTTTTCATTTAGCGCAAGAGCTGTAATTACTATGTCCAGCTAAATAATGCTTTTTTCTGGGTTAAAACTGTTTGTGGGAGGTGAAAAGTCAGGTGTAGAGAAGGTCAGTGTAGTTACCTACTGAAAATTATAAGAAAGATGACAGTAGAGAACTAAAGGAAGAGCAGGGGTTTACACTGCAACATGGGAATTCTCCAGATTCAGAAATATCCCAGGATGTCAAAATAACTCTTGAAATAGTTCTGTTAAGACTGAGAGGGCCTGTACTGGGGGCTTTCTTGCAAAGAAAGCAAAAACTGTAATTCTGTACTTTTAAAGGAAATCTGAGCCTGATCTTATTGACAGAAGAGGTCTGTGTCAGATATTTTCCTCCAATTTCCACACTTGATTCTCCCAGTGACATTACTTGTGTGTTTTGCTCAGAATTTAAGCAGAAGAGCATTCCCAGTACCTGGTATTAATGACGTGAAATATTGAGCTGTCTGTCTGCTGGAGTGTTGACCCTGGAAAAATTATTATGGGATGTTAATTGAAATACAGAGCATCTACTGAGCACCATAACCTTATAAGGCTTTTCTAGAGATACTAAAATTTATCCATACCATGTCCTATTATTTCATAAGCTTTGTATTATTTCTGAGTGATGAGATGCGGGGAATAAATCAATGTCTTAGGAATTTAAGTTAAATGGCGCTTCAACAGGTAGGATGATTGCATCGTTTGTGGACTACTGGGTGTAAATTTGTGTGAAAGACAAAAAGACAAGTCATCTTGATTTATGATCTTAACACAGTAGATATTTATTTCTGTGGTTATTATACTGAACTGTCTTCATAGACAAATAGACACCTTCTGGATGTGATTCATTTGAGCTTTTTTAGAAAACCTTTAGAATAAGATCAATTTCTGCCTAGAATTAAATTACATTTTTTTATTTTCCTTGAATAAAAGGGGGCACTAGGGTGATTCATTTAGGTGTAAACAAGTGAGTCTCCTGGTTGGTTATTAAAGTATGGAAAACAGCACAGAGAACATGGAAAAACAAAACAAAACAAACAAGCCAACAAAACCCTACACATAAGGAGATATTTCTTAAGAATTTATATTTGTATAAAAAGTTGTCTTCATTCAGCCTATACATCACCTTCATAATATCATAAATCCTTATTGTATATCTACGAGTCAAAATGTTTTTGGTGTGTTCATATAAAACAGCTATTTCATCCTTGTGATTATTTTAACTGCCTTCCCATTTTTCCTAACTCCTTTCTTTGCTTCTGGAAATCCAAAATTTCCAGGTCAGGTATGGGCACACCAAAGTTTTATACAGAGGCAAAATTCCTCCCTCTATCTTAATATATGATATAAATCCATACACCTAATGTAAGATCTTAATTTTGTTCAGGTTCCTAATAAATCATTGGAGAGTAAGAAGTTTATCTGAATGGCTCTTCAGGATATACTAAAATGAAGAGTTGAAGTTAAACAGTATCAGTGATCCGTTATTCCTGTAATGAGAAATATCAGTGTTTTATTACAAAGTAATACTGTATACATTGCAGAGATTATACTAGATATAAATTTAAATTAAGTGTTCAGTCTAATTGTTTAAGGCATCAACAAAACAATATTTGCATTAATAATTCACAAGAAGTAGTGATTCAGTTTGCCTGATTGAAAATTATTATGGTTCTAGAAACATCTGATTATTTATAGTTCATAGACTAAGCTTTCATAAAGATAAATGACACCTTATTACAAAATTTTTCAATTTTTGGAATGTTTAGGTTCTTAAAACATTATCGCTCAATAAAGTTAAATAATCATTTCAAACCTTTGGACTGTTCTACTGACAATCTCGAAGTATTTGCTTAAATATATATTCTAATTGTCACAGTATGTGAAACTATTCTACTTAAGTACAAGAGAGGTCTATGATGGTTAAAGGTAATGAGTGTCAATTTTTAGCAGAAGCACATGAGTTTTAACTAAACAATTGTATTTTATGTGCTTATTTGTTGTTAGACCTTGCACTACTGAAATGAATTATGCACATGATGGGTGGCTTATTTAAATAACCCAACAAAAACCAAACTAGTTTTCCTAAAATAAATTACACTCTGGACCTCACATACACATGTAATCATTTATGTTATGGTGATACAAGCCCTTCAAAATAAGAAATATTGACTAGTATACTCTGTTCTCTGTCAGAAAATAAAGCGTACTGAGACTTAGAAAATATTTTCTGTGTTCAGTGTATCTAAGTTTTAAATTAAACACCTTCTTATTATCTCTTGACTCGCAAGTCATTAAAACATTGAAACATGTTGTCTTCTTAGCAACAGACATCAAAAAGTTTAAAACCATGTCCACAGAAATGTGGGGAAGATATAGCAAAGGAATTTACTCTTTGAGATTTCCATATAATACTATATGCAATAAAAGAAGAGATAATATGAATATCCTGTTTTCTGTGTGTGGCCATTAATAGCTTCTCAGTGAAGGAACTTCTCAGTGAAGTGAAGCTCCCCTTTATATCCCAACATCCCAAGATTCTACTGTGTTTATATTCCTCTAAAAAAAAAAATAAAAAATGGCCAAGGACCAGGGCCTTGAGATCAAATATTTATTAGATTTAAGGCAGACTTTGCTTAAAGCTTTCAACAGATTAGTTTTACAAAAAACTCTCAATGAATTGCATGGATGGTCAGATGTGCAATTCAATTCAAGATGGTAAAGATGTACCTAGAAATTGCATCTATACTTGTAAATGAAATAAAATTGCTCATGGTCATTTTTCCAGTGTTGGTGACAAATGAGGTGACATAGCTTGTGCTCATACCCCTGAATTTTCTTCTTCCCCCAAACAGGATGGCTGACTTGCTGCTGTTATCTGCCCTTTGCCCATGCTTTCTGTGAGCTGTGCTCAGGCATTGGACAGTGGAAGTCTATCTGTTACAGGACAGAAAGAAGTTGGCAACCATGTGGACAGTGAAACTGCCTGGATGACTGCAGAAAAGTGCCTGAGTTCACATCCCGGTCCTGTTTAACTTACTAGTACAGAGGTAGTCTAAGATGAAAGCGTTACAAAACTCCAAACTGTATGTATTTAAGTTTAAAGAACCACATGTGAATGAGGCATCCAAGCTCCCATTTGTGGTCTCAGTGGAGTCTGGGGAGCTGATCACAGCTGTGTATATTAGGGCAAGCTGAATATCTCCCTAGGTTGCAGCTATAATGCTTATTTGGTCTCCACTGACTGCAGCTGGAACATAGATGCCTCTCTAGTATGTTGACATTCCTAATTCTGTGTCTCCAAATATAGTTAATCTGCTTTGGGAAACAAAGAGGGGGCCAGTTCCAGGCCAATTGGAATGGACTGGCATGTGTCTTTTCCAGTTGGACTAAATAACTTCAAGAGTGCTGATACATCTATGTTATTATTTATTTGTATGTAATGATACAGAGTCCTTGTTATTATTATTGTTTACTTTAGGTAAAAAGTGTCTGAAGTAATGTGAGGACCATGTTGCAAACTGTCAGGGAGGTATTTCATAACACTACCAGTCTCTACAGCAAGGGAATAGCACAGAGTGTTTTAGAGGACTGCTGGGATAATTTTGGGATATATTCTAGATAATGAGAGTAAAACTTGTTCCAGTGCATTTAAACACTAAAATGGACACTGAAACAAATAATCTTTCCAATTCTTCCCCCAATTCTCAGTGACAGGAGCCAGCTGGCAAAGTTCCAACTGGCATTCGTTCAGTGAAATTAAGCAGGTATCTCAAGCGAAATAGAGAGTGAGATAAATGGACAGTGTAAACACACACTGATCTTCAGTTATGGACCCCAAGTTACTTACATAGGATGAACCTGAAATGAAGTGTCTGAGCATAATGCATATATATTATGAACAAAATGTATATGTATATCTGAAAAAATGATGGATCTTGATCAATAAATAGGGAATGCCATATAGATATCTTTCTGTTCTTCGGTTCTAGGGACAGGAAAAGCTAAGGCAAGTGATATGCAAATTAAAGTAGCTCAAGTTTCTTGTTTCTGTTTCCAAATGGATACTTTATTAGTAGAGATTATTGTAAAACATGAGCTTTGCTTTTGGGTTTTCCATATGTAAACAGAAAGAAAACAGAATGAGTGACCCTGTTAGATTGAACATCAGGAAAGAATTTTTCACTGAAAGAGTGATAGGGCATTGGAACAGGCTGCCCAGGGAGATGGTGGAGTCACCATCCCTGGCTGTGTTTAAGGGCCGTTTAGATGCAGTGTTAAGGGACATGGTGTAGGGGATGACTTTGTAGAGTAGGGTAGTTGGTTGGACTCGATGATCCCAAGGGTCTCTTCCAACCTAGACAATTCTATGATTCTATGATTCTATGACCATGGGACTGTTTATAGTGGCACCTGTATTCTTTTCTGTCACAATTTATCCTCAGCTACATCTTTAATATAACTTGAAGATACTATGTACTTTCTTTTTGTTGGTTTTTTTTTGTTTATTTGTTTGGTTTTTGGGTTTTTGTTGGTTTTTCTTTTTTTTACAGAAGGGGATTAAGGGATTCAGAGATTCTTCTCCCAAATTTTCTAAAATTAATTTCAATTTAGTGCAGTGTAATTATATGGAATGATTTCTACTCCATACTGAAAAAATTTGAATCAAATTGTCTTTTATGATTTCCCACAATGACATTGGAAAATTATTTATGATACTGATACGAAAAGAAGCTCTTACTCATCCGTGCTGTAATTTGATTTCTTTCTTCCATCTCTGAAGATGAAAAATTTGTCCTGTATTTATGTCTTCAATAAGGCTTTAAAGAAAAGCTGCACTCTGGTGTCAGTAAGTTATAATTTCAATAATTCATATGTAGACATGCACGTAGTACCATTTCCTGAAGTCCAAAAAGTTCCTAGAAAGGATCTTACTGTTTAATTTTTTTCAAGAGTTACAGAAGTACATCTCTTTGTTGTTAGCTATTGAAGTCTACAATGTTGCCATTAAAAAAACATAAATCAAAAATTACCCCACAATAATTTTCCAACAGCATATTTCCTTTCTCCAAAAAAAGTAAAATAATCTAAATCAAAATTGCATGAAGACATTATCTTCATGAAAATTTTAGCCAGGATTTTTTAAGTCAAGGAATTAATTTCAATACTTAAATTGAAAATCTGATGATGCATAAGAAGAATTTTAAAAGTAAACATAACTTAAGTGCTAAGATATCTTCCAAGACCACTGCCAGGGTGGAATGTAGGTACCTGAAACACAGTCTAAGGTGTTGTCAAAGTAAATTTGATTTGATATTTAGACCTGAGAGCTGGGATTTTTTTTTTTTTTTCTTTTACAGCTCTAATACTTCCTGTGGAAGTATTATTTCTCCTGTGGAAATATAGAAAGTAAAAGCTGAGAAGGAGGCAATGAAAAGTACCTAGATAATAGTGGAACACCCGTAGCATCATAAAGCCTGATCAAATACAGCAGCTGACCAGCTCAGGGCAGGGAAAAAGTATGGAAAAAGAGAAAAAAGAGTATGGTAAATGGATGATCCTTTCTGGTCCCTTCCAACTCAGGATATTTATTCTATTCTATTCTACTAAATTCTATTGTATTCTGATTTATCGCTGATTCCTTGGGGCGTTAATTTTTAGCATTTTTTAGTATTTTTTGCTATTTAATGTAAGTACTCTCCTTTTTACTCTAAGAATTAAAAAAAAAAAACAACCAAACAAAAAAAAAACCCAAGCCATAAGGAATGTTAGCAAATGTACCATTAAATAGCAAATTTATTCACAGATACTAAGTACAATGGTTTTATGCATACATAACCCCATTAAACTTAGACCTGCTTATGCAGGTAAAGAGAAGGAGAGATATATGATTTTCAAGACTCACAGATTTAAGTAAGACATCTCATATACACAATCCCATTCTTCATAACCTATAACCTTATAAACTTATAAACTTAGAATTTATGAGTTCATCTTCCCATATATGGATATTTAACAAATACTTACACTAAACTAAAAAAATTTAGTTTAAACTTTTACAATCTGCAGTCATATCTACTCGATAAAATCTTTCCTGTATAAGGAGAGAAAAAATGCTGTATGGTATGTAAAATTACCTATTAAAAGAATAACTCATAGATTTGAATTTTTATAATTATGTTATATGTAATTATGTTATATATAAAAGATTAAAATTTCTCTTTTCTATATTTC
>VXAK01015377.1:7289-17879 GCA_013399435.1 Arenaria interpres
GCTTCACTGATCTTACCTGTTTATTTGAGTCTCAAACAGTAAGTAGACCTGGAGCAGTAACACATACAATACTGGTAGAGCCAATAGTTAATATATGCTTTGAGTTCTGTCTTCAGAGGATTGCTACCTTGGTATGATTCTGCAAGAATTTAGAGTACTTCCATTTATATCCAATTTTTATGTTAGTTTTCTGAAACTGTTGTCTCCGAATGTGGCTAATAAATCTGAAATGTAACAGAACAGCTGTCACAAAAAAAGGAAAGCTCTTATGTTATTCAAGAAATCTAGTTTCAGTTTTCAAGTAGGGATTATCTTTCTTTATCTCATGCTTTCTCCATCTTATTTATTTGAATTGTAAACTTTTCAGGAAGGACCATCTTACTCTGTACAGGGGAGCTCTTAATTTTGGCTGGGATGTGTTGGCATAACTAATTAAAAATAAAGCATAAATTTGCAAGATATTTTAGGTGATTAAAGCATCTTTTTCTCTTCCATATATGTGCTTTAGTAGTCGTTTGCTTAAACAGCATTAAAAACTTATGGCTCTGATGCCTTAGAGCAGCCCATCTCTTCTTTATCCATAGCACGTTGAAGAGTATTAGATGAAGTGCTAGTTGACAGACCTCACTGGAGTAAGCCTTATTTAGTTCTTGTCTAGCTGTTCATCTAAACTTGATGGTAAAAGAGCATACTCCACTTTGGTCTCACCTGCCTTAATTAGGCTTGATTGGTTGCATTTAATTCCAGTTGGCTGTCCTTTCTATTTTCCCAGGTAAGTGATTACTCTTTCTTCCTTCCACAGTCAAAGGGTGGAGCATCATTATCCCTGTTGTTAGCTGACTTAATAATACAGAGCAAATAGGGAATTCTGAACTCCTGTTAAGAGGACAGAAAAAAAGAATTATTTGTACAGCCCAAAAGCTATGCTGAGCTCTAGAATGCAGAAGACAAATACGTTAGATCCCTGTGAAGAGGGAGAAGAAGTTAATCTTCACTTTGTTTTTATCCTCAAAGCATCTTGATGTTAGAGGCTTCCGATCCTCTGTTTCCGCAAGTCCACTAGCTTTATAAATACTGAAATTCAGGTACACAGCTCATTGTACTTTGTTATTATTTGACTATAATTTTTAATTTGACAAGTAAGTAAAATTTTGCATTTCTATGGTTCTCCAGTGTTTTTTATTTCAGCATTTCAGAAACAAATTAAGTCAGTTCATGATGCAGTACATTTTGTAATATTGCGTTAGGTATTTGAATAAAGACTGTTTGGATTAAAAAGAGGAAATGGAAATTTTTGAAGTTTTGAAAATTGGGAATTTTGGAGAACTGTTGCAGTAATCAGAACTGACTGATGCTGTATTCTCTAGTTACCACATTGCTTAGCTATTTTTTTCTCCCACTTGTGCCAGGAGACGGTATAGATGAATTTTCCAGGTGGGAGCTGAATAGCTTCAAACCAGTATCCAGAATGGTAACAGTCTATTAGCGTATTAAAAGCAAAGATTTCAGTGGAATTCAATTTGTACTGTCTGCTGGCAGGAGGAGCGGGTTGATAATTGGAGGGGTACAAAGAGAAGTGGGAAAATTAATCTTCTGATCTAGTAAGTCTCTTTCTTCTTTAATAGCACATACAAATTCATATTTACTATAGAAGCATCTTTTTCCTGGTTCTCAGTATTAGTCAGGGTTTTACCGTCTGTATTAAGGGAGAGGCAAAAACATCAGAACTGCTAAAGATTTCCCCACATGTAAAAATCTTCCTTGAAGATTCTTCCGGAAGAGAAAGCTTTATACTGTCTTGAACAAAAAAAAGCTTTCGTCGTTTTGTTTTTTAATAAAAACATGGAGGAATACTTGGTGAAGTCAATAAAGGCCCATTTTTGCTTAATTAGCTATTTATTTTCTGCTTTAGTACCCTCTATATAATTTCGCAGTTCACAGCTGGATATTATAACCTGTATTATAAAATAACTTCTAAAACTGTAGTGTTAAATAACTGTGTGTGTAGACCTACCTAGACGCAGAGTTTCCTGCTTAGTGGTGTTTTAAACAATGAAGTTGTTCTTGTCAGAAAAAAGAGCACTTAGAACACTTGCTGGCTTTAAACGCATCATCTGTTACAGCCCTTGAAGACCAAATTCTTTTATTATCTTGAGATTTCGGTGATATAATTTTTAAGGGCCTTCAGTACTGTCTTCTGTGGTTTCACATCTGTATGGAGGACATACCCCAAACTGCAATCCTAACTAGTGCCTGCCACCTTAATCCTTTCTACTACCTCAACTCAGTTTGTGTCCTGTCTACCACACTCTTGCTCAATGGGAGAAAAGAGGTGTTCATCTAAGCTAACATGCTTATCTTAATTTTCAGTCTTGTGTTCTCTTTTTTCTTCTGTTCTCTTGCTGCTCACAAACTTGCATTATAGCAGTAGTTTCCATGGCATACAGTATAGTTTCCATTAACATGATGCTAAAAAAAAAGGTTTGATTCTTACTTTGGTGGTGCTTAGTTGGTGCATGGAGATAAAAAGCTGCCTTTGCAGAACAACTGAGGTTGGAAATCCTGAAGCAATGTGATGTGACACAAGGCTGGTATTGTTGGCTGTGTGCCGTCACTTCTCAGCCTGTCCATAACACAGAGAACAGTCCCAGTTGTAATCCATAACTGTATAATCAGTTCTAAAGCTAGTAAGCTAAAATGAAGAAACTGTTAATTAGTCACTGTAAGCCAGAACAGTAGGTTTAAGTCAGCAGAGACACACATGATTATGGAATCAGAGACATTAGTTGTGATCATTGCTGTGAAGTCAGTATGTTACATATCCTGGTATATTTTCCAAATTCTTCTCAGCATTTGTTGTTTGTCTCAAGTAGTTACGGTGTTATTTACATCTTGTCCACAGAAGTTGTTTATAATGCTGATGTGCTATCAATTTTTTATTTTTATTTTTTCCGCAGAAAGAATTCTAAGTGCTTTTAGTTAGTAAATGAAGTGATTTCAAAGTATAAAGTATAAGTATGATTTGCAATATTTGTAGCTGAAAAGACCAGATGTAAGATTAGCATTTTTGAGAATGGTACTAAAGATGAGTTTCCAAAGTAATTACTGAAAGTGTTTTGAATAATTTCTATTAAATAATTTTTCAGATTCAAGAACACAGCACAAGATTTTTTTCCTTTTGAAGTACTGAGAATAAGTCATTCCTCAAAACATTTTTTTCCAAGATTGGTTTCTCAGTGTTGTTAAGAAATTAATACTTTTCACTTGTTTAGCTATTGCTTTATTTTTCTATATATGGAGTATTTTTTCCCATAATACCTTGCTGATAGATGAAGTACCAGAAAAAGGAGAAGAGGGTACTGTGGGGCTTGCTCAGTTTGCGTTAAATCAAAAGTAATTAAAATATCTGTAGTGAAAAGCAGATATAAACTGCCTTTTGATGTAAAGGAATAGTAAAGACTTTTTTTCTCCTGTCCAAGATGTGTGGTTTTGTTGTCTTGATCACTGCAGTTTGGGGTCTACTAATTGTCTTTGATTATATGCCAGACAGGGAAATCACTGAAAACCAACTTCTTTCAAGTGTATATTGCTGAATCCTGAATGCTATGGAGCTCTGTCTGAATTCTTTGTCACTCTGGGTTTTGAGGCAATAGTCTTATGGGATTTATATAAACCATGGAGTGTCCTTCAGTTAGTGCTAAATGGTCATGAGACGTGGAGTTATGAATCCAGACAACTTCTTGTATTTAAAGACATTGTGTCCAGAAGGTGCTTAGGAACTTGATACCTGGATCTCAGCTTTTGTTTGCCACAAGAATTTGGTCTTTGTCTTCAATTAATGTGATCCTACATCTAAAGAGGGAACCTTTTCTTTCTATTGATGTTAGGTGTCAGTGATGGAAGAGGAGGTAAGACAATCTGGGGTAGCTGAAAAGAATGAGATGTCCATTGAGTGGAAAGTAGCAAGTCTTTGGGAGGAAAAAATAAGGTTCATAGGCTCTGTGTTTCTTGTTAAGTGAATTTAAGGTGGTGTTCTGTGAGCAAGAGGTGGCCCATAGCTGTCAGGAAGCCTACTGTCAGTGATGCAATTCAACCCCTAGGCCCCATCACGCACACGGTCACAAACATGCAAGTAAGACAGCCAATAAAAATGCAATAATAACTGAGTGTTCATATTTAGTCTGATTTGCATGAGGGGCATATTCACTGCTTGAACTCGGGGTGTTGTTGTCTACTGAGAAATACTCCTTATAAGAATATTCTTTATTTAGTAATATACTTCTGCTGCAGAAAAACTGTTCAGCTATGAAATTCAAAATAGTTAATTACAATATCTACAGTAAATGGAAACTGTGTGCTGTTAAGTTTAGGCATTTCTTCTTCTCTCTTTGAACTGCGTGGAAGACTTCATAGTTTTCAGACACTAAAGTTCATAAGTTTCAGAGTTTGCAAGTGGAGAAAATAGAAGCGACCTTTCTGAAGTTGTGGTCAACTAATAATAAATTAAGCGAGTTCAGGTTGGAAAGCTGTGTTTATCAAAGTCTTGGGTTACTTCTGTATTTCAGAGTTTAAAAAAAAAAAAGAAAAATACCCTAAAGCCCAATCAGACAAAACCCACCTCCCAATAAACCAGTAATAGATTGTTAAATCTGCGTTGTCTGTTGGCATTTTGAAGCTTGTTTACTTAAAATTAGAAGGCATAACTTAATAATATCTAAAAAGGAGGTATTTTAAATCATGCACTTTTATGTTTAAATGTCTCTTTTAAAAACTAATTAGCACAGGACTCATTGAAAGGAATTTACTTATTGAAATAAGGTATTTTATTGCAAGTACTGATCAATTGTCTTTTATATAATTTTTTGTGCACCAGCACTAAACAACATTTGACACTATTGATTTGTAAAACCAATCTGATGTGAACAGTATGTGACAGAAGTTATTCGTTATCAAGAGATAGAATCCTGTCTCAGAAAGCTTGTCATCCTAGCAAGAAAAAAACCACACAAAATAATTTTACTTGTATCATTATATTACTTGTTTTTTCAGTGTTGACTCTGACAGCTGGCTTCATGTTAAATGTGAACAAAGCTTTGTTTATGCATGCATGTCTTCAATGGGTTATGGACACAAAGTTCCTTCTTTTGAAAGTAGCTTTCTTTGGTAGCACTGTTTTTATCTAATTAAGCAGCAGTGCAATAATTCTAATTCAAAGCATTCAGAAGAAATGTCTTGGTATGCAAGATAGTTTATTAACCATAAATTTGAGGAATTGCTGTAGTTTAGCAAGTTCAAAGCAAAATGTCAATTGTATTATGTATATTTATGAAAATAGAAATGTTGGGCTTGCTCTACTGCTTGGGTATAACTGTGATGAATACTATATAGATAGATCAAGGAACCTTTACTTTTTGAATTTGTGACGAATGACTGCATATCAGGCTATTAAAACCATTAGGTAGAGTTTTTTGAGAAACAAGAGCAACCAGAGGTTATATGGTGCCTCAGGCTATCGCTTCTCAACTTTTCTGGTTTCCACGAGGTAGCTATTAAAGAACCATAATTTATACAACTGGATTCTCAAATAAGACCCGGCAAGGTGGGCTTTAAAGGCTGAATTAATCACTCTGTTACTGTAGATACAAATCTCTTATTTGAATTTTTCAGCCTTGAGAAAGGCATCAGCATAAATCCTGTATATGTCTGTTTCAGTCTGCTTTTTATCTGCTACTCACTTTCCTTCCCACTCTCCTCAAAATGGAGAAATTAGCCAAATGAAGTACTACTAATTAACCAGAGCTTCATGAATTTTGCTGGCTGTATGCATGCATACATGATTTGCTTGTGTGTTCCAGTGTACTGTGTTTGCAATAGATGTTATATTTAGTTTACCCATATACAAGGAAGGCAACATAGGAAGAGGCTGCCTGTTCCCTTGTCTAGGCTGCTGCTCCCTGGGCTGGGTAGGAGTCTTTGAAAGAAGCAGCTCCAAGGAAAGGTAAATGGTCAGCAGGGTACAGCTCCCAGACCACACAGTGGACCAGGCAGAGAGGGCAAGATGCAGCCCTAGAGTAGCAAGAGGGATGCTCCAGGGAAGTACACAGGTACACAGATAAGCTTCAGCAGCAAAGGGAAGAATGTTTTCTTAAGAAACCAGAAAAGACTGAGGAACATTTTTGTCAAGTCAGTGAAATTTGGATTAGGCAGCAAGGTAAGAGGAAAAGTTTCTTATCCAGAAAGGGGATGGTTGGCACAGGGGATATTTTGTTTTGGTCTTTTTTTTTTTTTAAGTCTACTTTCTTCCTAGCAGATTTTGATTTCCTCCACCTAAAAACTCTGAGTTTGTGTTCTAATGAAAGCTAGTTTAAAATCTTGGGAACTTTCAATGGAAGAGGCTCCAGCACTTCTGTCTTTGGTTTGTGGAAGGTTTTTGTTTTAGCAGCCTGCAACGATTATTCTGTCCTTGAATCTTGAAAGCAACTGTGAGTAAAACTGGCAATTAAAGGAAAGAATCTCATTTTCAAAACAAAGCCTCTAGATTCTAACGTGAATGTTGTCCTTCCACGGATGCAAAATATACTAACTGAATCTATACTTGCTTCCATACCTGTCTCAAATTTATTTCCTTAAGAAGTGAGGCATGTCCTTTACTACAATGTTGAACAGTGATTTCAGATAATTCAATAAACAAAATTGGATACGATTTTGTCATAATTTCCATAAGGGTCATGAGACCCAGTTTCTGGTTAAACTGCCTAGCTCAGGCCTAGCAACTGGTGGTTCTTACAGTGCAACTGGGACCCTGATGTGTCCCTGGCATGAGAGCTGGGTAATCCAAAGTACTGGCTGTGAGGGAATTCAAGTGATCTGGAACTCTGGGGGCTCTGGAGTTTTCTGAGATGCAGCTGCATGCCAATCCCACAGTGACATGGTGAGCTGCCTGGGGAGCAGTTGTCATCTCTAGTTTATGAACTATTTCCATATCCCTGCTCTCCTACCACATCTCTCTGAGCTGCATCGCAGTATGTGGCACGCAGGGCTAGTAAGATCAGACATCCGGAGTTGCTAGTCCCACTGTGGACTTAACATAGGAGGGTGGTGGAATGGGACAGTATTTGTAAAAATTTGTAGAAATGAGTGTGGGAAACCTACCCAAAATATGCTATGTGTAAACAGTCTGCATTGCAGCTATAATTTTCTGCTTATTTCTGATTTAACCTGATTTCTGTTTACTAGTGAATCATAACAAGACTATTTTACATTTGTTTTATTTAATTATTTAAGCTGGAGAAAGGATTTAGCATAGCTGACATAATTTAATTTGATGGCATGGGCCATAAACAGTGAAGAGAGGCAGTGGTGTGGGTTTGCTACTTTTCATGAAAGTACCCAAAGGGTGAAAGCTGCTGTATTTTTTTTTGTCAATGTGCAGTTAATGATCAACACAGAGATTGCAAAAATGTCTTGGTAGACCATTTTTAAAGAAGTTATAAAAGAAGCATCTGGGAGCCAGACTTTTCTTGTGGAAATATGCCAACAACTGTATTGTGTTTCCTTTCACTAAAGTGAACTATGCTGAAATGCCTTGTCTTCTGTCCCTTTTTTGAGTAAGTTCATTTCTGGAATCAGACTATAAATTTGAATAGTTTTACCCTGCAGATTATTAAAGGATATTATGTGGTTTAAGCAAGATGCTTTCTTTATGAATTCTATGTATGTAAATATTATGTCAAGTCACATTTGTCACAATTAGGGATATGTAGTTTTCAGAAATGGCTTTTAAATTTAAATCTTGCTGCTGATCAACGAGTATGGGAAACTTTACTTGACATTTACAGACTTCTTTTCTGTGTTTCATATAAATTTAAGCCTGAGAAATATAACCCCAGCACATGGTTGTCAAATAACACTGCAGTACAGAGTTATACAGTATAGATTAGTTAATTGAATATTTGATTGCTAGATGTATTTACATAGAGAACTATTTATATTTTCTATGTAGATTTTAATAGCCACCACATTTATTTTAGCAAAACATTTTAATAATAAGGTTTATAAAATGTCATGTTGAACACTTAGACTATTTACATAACTAAGAGCTATTACGGGTTGAGAGAACAAACAAATTTATTTTAGTTACAGTGAATTCACATAAATCTTTATTATGTTTATATAGAAGAATGTACTTATGTGCATGCCACACGTATTTAGGCAAGCAATCTCTAGCGCAAATTCCTGTGAACCTACAATACAGCTATGGAATCAACTTCAAAATCATTTTTTGTTTTGTCCTTTTGAGCTACTAATTTGCATTCTGTCCAATAATTGCAAGTACTTTTTTGGGTGAGGGGGGACAGAGGAAGGAGCATTTTTTGCTAACCAGCTAAATAATTAGATGAGCGTGTGGAAACATTAAACCTCAGAAGCTTTCCTTTACGTTCTTGAGACCTGTTAAGAGCAGTATCTTAAGATATTTTATGCCTTCTTTAGATCCTTAAGTATGGATTTAGCGAAGATGCCTATTGCCTCAATTTTGTATGCCAAGTTTGAGGCTTTAGGAACATTATTAGAAGTGGAGCCAAAATTGTGGTTTTTGTTGGAAGCTACCATGAAACTTTACCTTTGGAGATGCTTCTGATCCAGTGTGGAAGTTGTTATCTAATCTCTTGATCAAAAAATTATAGGCAAGATTTTAAAAAGTGCCTAATCAAACTTAAGGAGTTTGTAAGGAGCTGGATTCTGAAGTTACTTAGGAAATTTTCACCTTGTTTGATGGCTTCTCAAATAATTTTTTATGTTCTGAGTTTCATATATTTTGACCAGCTCACTCAGCATATACCATTTGACAGTTCTAAGAAACTTGATTTCTGAAAACAAATCGCTGAATTAGTGACTTTAATTGTGAATGCAAGGTGTCTGTGAAAATAAAAATGGGAAAAGAATGAATGAGTTTCTGGAAGTGGATCTCTCTGTAATTTCTTTTATTCTTATTATAATTATTGTGTGCATATCCACGATTGAACTTGCTTGTGATGACCTTTATCTTTTCTCTTGAGAAGAATTACTATCATCAGGTCTTTCTTCATGAGGAAATAAAAAGGTCAGTGCAAAACCCATCCCTTATTTCTATGCAGTGCACATTGCACTTTGGCATATTTGTATTGAATTTTATTAATAATAATTAGATCATTTTGTCAAAGAAATTTTAGTATTCCAAAATTAGACATTCTAAATGGTCTTTTCTGGTATGTGCTCCTGCATTTTCTGCTTTTTTCTACCTCCTCTCCTCTGAATCTTTCTATTGGTGTAACTAATATTTTACATACTTCTATTCCTCCTAATCCTGTCAGACTAGCTAATTTCTTCCTCCTTTAACCTTAAGTTGACAAAGTGTATATTCTTTTGCATCTATGTTTGTCTAAGAAAAAAGAAGAAAGAGAATGTAGAGCATGTAAAGTTGTTGCCTTTTTTATAATTTATTGGAGAATTTAAATGATTTGTTGTTTGGAACAATCCTAGTTGTGCTAGGAACTGCACAACTAAGTTGCTTCATCTGTCACTCAAAACTTTACTGAAGGTTGCTTATTTGAAAGGAGAGCTCAAAGCAGGAAGCTGAGTTCATGAAATTTTAATGTATTCATAACTAAATCCAGGAATTGCCTGTACCTCTGTGGCTTGTTCAGTTGTCCTAATGAATATATTCTATTCTGTCGTTCAAGTTGCTGAGTGTGTTTTTCTCCCATTGTGGTACTTGCTTTTAAAGCCTGAAGGGCCTTGTGAAGCCCTGGGAACAGCAACTTTCATATTAACAATCTCTGTATTTGGTAAATGAACAAAATTTGTGGGGTCTGAAGACAATACAGTCTTTATACGAATTGGTTGTGACTATAGAAGGGGACAAGGGCAGGGCAGCGAGGACACTGGGACACTTGGTACTGGGGAAAGGAAAGAAAAAGAAAGAGGCAAGGTGCTAACATATATTCAGTTCTCAACAAGTAGGGAAGGTAAGTAAGGCAAAGCATGCTCCTACGTTTCCTGAAAACTTGGTGAAATTTTGCACAGTAGAGAGAGAAGATCCACTTTGCAACAGCTGTGGACAGTCTTGCCAACAGTGCTCAATTTTCTGTCTTGTGTGAGAGCAACTGTGTTTCCTCCAAGGACAGAGGTGTGTTCTTTGATCACTTAGTCTTCACACATTATGCCCTAAAACACTATAAAAAGTACTTTCTGCTAGGAAAATCTGTTGTTCCTTATTTTTTCCAGTAAACTAGTGAGAAGTCATATAGTATCTTCCTGCTTTTAAAAATATGTGTTTTCAGTCCATTGCCCTAGTATAGTTCATGTAGATGGGTCTGTGTGCAATAATATAGGAGAAAAACAGTGTCTTTTTCACAGATGTATTTAGAAAGAGCTTTTTTTATCTCAAACGCTTCTCCAAAATTATTCATTTCTCTCTACTACTTCACTTTGTTATTATTCTTCATAGCAATAGTTATATGATCCAAACAACATTCTTCTGCAAAGACTAGAGAATTGCAGCCTTGAAGTGTGTTTTATGTTTCCCCCTGGTGGGACTGGGATATTTTTTTT
>VXAK01015377.1:17909-42115 GCA_013399435.1 Arenaria interpres
TTTTTGGTATACTTCACTCTTTAGTTTAGCAAATGCTTTAACTCCAAAATGCTTTTGTTAGGAAGGGAATGTTATATCTGCTTTTTGGTTTTGATTAAGCCAAGCCATAGCATGTGCTTAGATTCACTGTATGGTGAAGGAAGGTTGTTTTAGAAGAGATTTTTTTTTTTTTTTTCTCCAGAAAATGGTTAAGTGACATTCCAGGACTGCAGGATCACTTCCTTTCCTTCTCACCGCCTTTTCCCACAGCATTGATCCTAAGTTAATTTATAACAAAATCTTTTTTTGTGAGGACAATGAATTAACTTTTCCGAGGTCTTCTCAATAGGAGGCAGTGCTTCACTTTTAGCTGAGATGGCTGGTTTGGCTGCTCAGACTGCTCACACAATTGGAAGTAATGGTGGTGCACAGTAGCACCTTTTCAAGATACAAGAAGTGGAACTGAGGTGGGGAAAAAACATGCAGGATTTCTCAAGGAATTCAAGAAACCTCACATCTGGAGACTTGGCAAGATCTGGACAAAACTGAGTCATTTGAGCTAATCCTGTTCTATAAAGTCATTAGCTTCAGCTGCCTCGTACGTGAACTATTAAAATGCACAGATCCTTATAAACTGCTGCTGTGTAGCTTAGTATGGAGTACCAAAAGCAGCCAAATTTTGTTTCCTAGAAACTTGATCAAACTTTCAGAGTTAGGGTGTTAGACTAAGCAATTTTCACAGGTCCCTTCTCCCAAAGTATTTAATCGTTCTAGCTTTTTCACTTTGTGCAGCCAATGCTATTTATTTGAGGCCATTGGGGGGTCAGTACGTTGTCAATAGTAATAACAGACTTCTGTTACTGTCCACTGTTAGTTGTGTGTAAATCTTCTGGTAATCTGTGATGTCTGGGAGGAACTGGGGGAAAGGGGCAGATCCATGGGAATATTGGAGGATTATCAAAACTAGAGTTTTGCTTCTTGGATTTGGACATCTCTCCCTACAGAATGGGTGGATCTGGAGTCTAAAAGAAGAGGCCAGAAAGGAAAGTCCCTGCCACTATAAGTTCACACACCATGTCAAATAAGTGTAGGATTGAGCAACACATGGAGGATTTCTGGGATATCAAGCTTCTTAAACTAAAACCCCACAAGAGTTTGGGTGAAGTGTATAGGCATGTCTAGGTGTGTCTATAGTAAGAATACTGCAGAGGACCCCCTCCCCAAGGCTGGGGAGTACTGTCCCCTCAGGTAAGGCAGCTTGCTGGCCCTGCATAAAACAGGGTGTTAATTCTTATTCCTTTGACCCCAGATGGTCTGTAGTCCTCACTGCTAATGCTAGCAGAAGGTGTCAGTTTGGCCAAAAAGGATTTAGTTCTTAAATTTTTCATGTTTATTGCTTCTTCTTTGGAATTCTCAATGTTTCTCTAAACAAATAATCTTGTTTGTAAAAAAAAAAAAAAAAAGCCAGGTCTCACTAATTTTTTTAAGAAATTACATAGCTGGATTGATTTATGTTCCTTATTAGAGTAATAACCCATCTGTTATGGGATTAGCTCAATTCATAAAATTATAAATCTGAGAGAGAAAAGGTCTCGACTCTTTCCCACGCTAAGCATTTATTCATGTTTGGAAGTTCTTGTTTACATTTGTGCAGAGTCATTATTTGGTAGCAAAAAAGCATTGTGGAGGAGTAATACCCTTGGTGTTACCATGCCATTGTATCTTTGACTTTTTCTGGTGCACAGCACTATAGACCCGTGATGTTCAGTGTCAGCAAAGTTCTTAATGTACACACCTTTTTGTTTGCACACGTCTATCATCCCTGCTGAGTACGATAGTAAAGACACTGTGATTTTTTTAAAAAATTGATTATTTAATAATGCAAGTGTTTTTGTGGGGATGTGTCTTACAAGATCTGTTTGTATGCTTATAACCTTCTGATACCACAGTGAGATTTCAAATGAAGATATATCAATGTGCATTACAAGCGTGTGATTGCTTTTATCATTATGGAATAGATGAAAAATTAGTTCACTGCAGTAGTTTTTATCTGAACTGATCAAAACATCTTCCAATGATTTTTCTAACAATATGTGATTGGAATAACAACTTCACATGTTGTAGAGTTCCATGCTGCAGCCGAGAGGCATGTAAATACAAGCTGCTTATTTGCAAGAAGCTTCCAGATTTGCAATATGATTGCTATGGGAACCACACAATGAAAACCGTATAACCATCTGTGTGGTTTGGTAGATTTTGCTGCATAGCTGAGCTGTTTTTGTTTACTGTTATTAAAGAGTTGAATAGAATAGATTAACCACAAACTGGGATTATCCAAGATATAAACTAGTATTGTGCAATGACAATGTGTCAGAGACTAGAAGACACTAGAATACCAATTAAATTAGAGTCTAATGTAAAAGTAATGTGTTAGTAGAGGAAACTGCTAAGTTTATGTATATTTATTATGGAGATACCACATTCCATTGAAGGAATGCACTGTTCAAGCCAAACTCTTATCCATTTTATACCCAAGTACTCTGATTTTCCTCCCTCCTCCCCCTGTAAGAAAAAGAAATAGGAAAAAAAAACCACCCCAGTGCATTAATGTAAAAGAACTCAGCTAGTGTAGAATTCATTGTTTACTTTTTAAATTGTGCGGATGGTAGAATCATCTGTGATTGGGTGATTATTTTTTTATTTTTTCTTCAGACTGCAAATTAAATAAGTAAATTATTTTCAACAGCTGTCATGGACTAACTAAAAAATGCTTAGTTCCTTGTTGCATTGTCACCACAAGAATTTTGTAGGTTGTTTGCCATTAAAATCTCCGAGTACCATCAGAGTATGGAACATAACCTGTATCTCAAGGGTTCTTTGTATCTGTGGCTCTGGTAGAGTTCACTTGTTTTATAATGTTAATTAGTCTCATTTTGACATAGTGAGAAGGTGGAGAGAGTATATTTTTTTTTCACTGCAGTGGTAGTGATGGTATGAAGAGATCCAGAGAAAACATTGTATCAGATTATTTTAAAGGTCTACGTGACTCCTGTTGCACACTATCTTAATAATACACAAGGACTTCTACCGTATTTTTTTATTTTTCATCTCTTGACTCTATTCCATGTTGCAACACAAACTTTAGTGTATTGCATTCAACTGTAGCTGTAATTTCAGGGGTAATTGAGGCTGCTGTGTTTAAAGGACTTCTCCTGCACGTAGTTATTGCTTCAGGACATAACACCAGAAAACACTAGTAAGAACCATAAGTTCTTTTTCACCACCCTAAGCTAAGCCTATTGCATCTGCTCCACTGTGAGCACAATTGCATTAATAGTAGTGTGGACCGTTTGCAACAGATTCATAAAGCACAAGTTTGTGCAGAGGACCTGATGTTTGCACTGTGCATGTTTCAGAAGGGGTTTCCTGGGGAGTCACTTTAGTCTGGGTCCTGGACTGAATGCCCATTAGCAGCTGGACCATGTTCAGCGTGCTTCTGGAGAGTCTTTTCCAAGTCTAATCGCACCTGAAAGTTTGACCTGTCTGTGACAACTCTGTAGCGTAAAGCAAAGTGTGATAAGTGGGGGTGGTTGGGATCCAAAGCAGTATGCTAATATTGGCAGCCATTGTTTGAATTTGGGACCTTTTCAATATTCAAAGAACCTTGATTCAGACATTTTCTCATCTTCAGATGTGGATCTGATGAACTCTTGTGTGTAGGAAATACATTTTTCAGGAAGGGGGAATGCACACATTCTAAGTTTTTCCATGAAACCGAATGCAATCTACATGTATTCATTCGTACCTTATGAAAAAATCTCTTTGAACCTCCTCTGCTGTTTTACTTCATTTGAAATACCCTCTACAAAAGTCAGTCCTCAGTTTAAGCTCGTCTGATGACCATGACAATGATAGAGTTAAAATCCACAGTGCATTCAATACATCAATTAATGCAGGTCCAAGCATTCAGTAACATGTAATATCAACATATATTTAATCAGCGTAGAATACTCTGTGTGCTGTATGAAACTAGGTAGTTCCGGGAAAAGGGAGCTATCCTAGAAAATGTGTCTGACAATGGGATAATACTATCTTTGAGCGGTGTAATAGTGGTAGGGAAGCCACAGAATGACAGTGCCTCCTAGTGCTCCGGACAGCACATAGGGATGTATTTTTGCCATTTATGCTCCAAATGTGAGTGCTTAAAATAAATAAGTGTACTTGGAAATGTACAACAACTGTTATGCCAAGTGGGGGAACACATTTGAATGCAGTAAATGGTTTAGCGTGTTTTGTGTTGTACCGCAGCTTCAGATTTTCCCCATTCTATTGTTTGGGGTTTTTTTAATTTTTTTTTCTTGGCTTAAATAATAATATATGTTCATCTTAACCAGACTTTTAGCTAGTAAAGAGTCAGAGAGCAGAAACTTTTGCTGGCTTAGTAGGGCAGAATTTCAAAGCTCTTTGTAGAGTGAATCTCATGATGTAATTGTAATATTTGTAAGACTGCGTATATATGTTAGCAGCAATTATGCATACTCATTTCAACAGGTCTACTCTTGTGCTTTAAACATCTGCTTTAATGTTTGCAGGAACAGTCTTGTGGATAGATTAAATTTTTACAAGGCTAAAAATCCTTTGAACTGTTGATATAAAATTCACTTTGTCAAAGTGGATAGGCAATTACATAAAAGTTGCACGATAAGGAACATTTTAAAAGCTGAGAGTTCTGTATCTGTTGCCTGTCAATAAAATATCAAAATTAGTTGCTGAAATGTGTGCCTTAAAAAGAAGCATGAATATCTGTATAAGATGTGATGACTAGCAAAGCCAAATAGTTAAATGTATTGAAGGTCCAGTTCTTGTTTGAGAAGTAGGTTTATCAATATACTGCTTCCTCATTCAGTACAGCAGCTTCGCCAGTTTTGATATACACTGAAGGCCAAGATAAATTGGTTTCTACTTTCTTATGAACCTAAAGAAAGAATACAGCTGAAAAGCTTCATAGCTTGTTCCCTTTTCTGCCTCATCAACTGAACTGTTGACTGTGAAATGTGAGGAGCAGATCTTATGTCCCCGTACTGCGTGGAGTGTGGATTTACTTAAGTGAGGGTGGGGGCATGAGAGAGCTCTCCATCAGTACCGGACCAGGAGCATGGAGCACATCTTTCAAAATTGCCTGTGGGGATTTCAGAGTGATCCAAGCCTGCTAGCCAGAAAACATGCTTCAGAGCTGATCACTGCCAGGCTTTCTCTTTTCTTGTTTCCTAAACTTGCACTAAGTTATTTGATATGGTCTGGCTTGCTTAAAACCATGGTCAGGCGCAGCAGGCAGGAGCACTGAATGCACAGCATCTGCAGGGGCTGTGTTCCCATCATGCAGGTGTCCAGCTAGTGCGTGTCTCTGATGGTGTTGAAGGTGAGATGTCCTCTGCCTTCTCTGAATACTTCTCTTAAGAACTTCTGAATTCTTGCACGGACTAGAGATACTTTTTCAATCTTCAGTTTCCTTTTCTTTGTCCTGGCAAGAAACGTCCGTAGCAGAATAGGACCCTCATTCCAATTGTCTCGGAATGACTGAAAAACAGCAGAACTGCAGCTCTACATTACTGCCTTCAGAGCAGAGTGAAAAGGGAAACAGATGTTCACAATTGAGATTTTGAAAGAAAACTCTTGGAGTGTTTGGATGGGTGGGGGAAACCACAGAAATAGCAACGATCCAACTTCTGTACAAATGCAAAATAGTAAACAGGGCTTATGATCTGGAAATGTAGAGTGTGGCTTTCAGAGTGATGTGGGCTGTAATTCCCGTCAGCTGAGGTGTCCCTTCAGAGTTTCATTTGCAGTTATGTGTTTTGCAGAAGAGCGTGTTCCTTCAAAGGCTGAAGTGCCAAGAAAACCGAGCCAGAAGAAAGTTACCACGGTTTCAGGTAATTAAAATCTTTACTCTTTATTTTGTGTATGCACTTTCTTTTTACCTTCATTTTCTTGTCTCTTCCCTTTGCTGTTTTAAAATAATGTTTTTATAGCTCTGTAAAGCTGTCTTTTTCACCTGGGTATTTGATGGCAGCAAAACTGCTTAGCACCACTTAGGATGCATGAAAACCACTTGAGAAGGATTTATAAAGTAAGCCAATTTATACAAGGTATTCCTTCCTGAATTACTTTGTAATGACTCAATTAGCTTTCATTTCTGCACAAAGGAGATTTAGTTGCATAAATTAGCTTATCATCATTGAGGAAGTGTCACTGCTAAAGGACAGTTTATAGATACAACATGCAGTTGCTGTCAAACCTATAAGAATGTAATATAGACATCTGTGTATACTTTGTGCTTGAGCAGAACAGACTTCTGCCATTCAGAGACTAACAGGGGACAACAAGTTGCCCAAGGGACTGGCAATGTAGACGTCTCTGAAAAGGTCAACTTGACACAGGCTCTGACAATCGACCCAAAGCTCTGTCTTCTTTGATAAAAATCAGATAAACTTAAGACCGCTAATTGATCTGCAGCCTGTTTAAATGTTGGCCATGCATATCTTCATTGCATATGATTACCACAGAAAGCAAATGAATTGGGTAAGAAATGCCAGAGTCCGGTGACAGCAGCATAAAAATTGGAAAAGGACACAAATGCCCAGAAAGGCTGTGAAGGATATTCTCTCAGCTTTAGCTTGGCAAGCTGCCCTTGTGCTAATTATCTCTGGGACTGGAAAAATAACTGCAAACACCATGTAAAGTCATATGGCCAGACAACTTTTCTTGACAGAAAGGTATTTCCAGTTATGCTTAAAAAACAAGATATATATGTGCTTCAAGGGCGCAGACCTTTAGATAAACTATTGGTGATTTGACACAGCAAGTAGAGAAGACTTGCTTCTTATCAGACCTTACACCTTTTTGAGATCTGCTGCATTGTAACTGTGACCTGCACTGACATGCAATCTGGCTCTCCTTCCCCCATCGTACATAATACACATAATTCTTTCAGGGCTGTCAAGGAAAGGGTGGGCAAGAAGAGTTCCTTTAGGAAGTAGCTCTGCAGTGCTCTTCCTGTTGCAACATGTGGAGAGGAAACAGAGGCCTGATTTCCTGACCCATACAGGAAAGCAGGAACAGGTTGCTGTGAGGGGTTTTGGGTTTCTTTTCTTGGAAAGGAAACAAGAGCCAAGTCATCAGATGCTGTTAGCATTGTGCTCTGCTAAAAACATGTGTAAAACAACATGACTCATTACAGTCTTAATATTTAGTACTCATTTAGACATTACTGTAATTATGAGTGTGTTGTCATAATGGAGCGTGGGGTCAATCCAATTATAAAGTTGCCAACAGCATTTTTTTTTCACTAATGTACTTTCTCAAAGTTCTAAATGATCATACTTTTAAGAAATCAAAACCTTAGCGACTTCATTTCTGAAAAGTTTGAACTGCTATGAGAACAGCCTTATCAGTCTTACCTAGTATTTGTGTAATGTCCTTGAAAATACCATAACAATTCTCCCCAGAAATCAGACTCATTTCAAGCAAGAATTTTCTGATCTGATCTTACTTAGTTAACTATTTACACTGGAAATTTGTTTGACTTTTAGGGCTGAGTTGACATGAGTATTTCTGATAGGCATCACATCATAAATATCTAAGTTGACTCAACAGTATTTCATGATTTTTCCACACAAACAGCGCATACATTCTTATATTTAATTTATTGCCTAGCTTTACTAAACCTGAATTTCACAGAAAATACTCTGCAAATTGTTTATGAGCTCAGCCTGATAAGTGCAAAAAACCTTTCTTTTTTCCTACTCTTTTCTCACCCTAACTTCTACTTCAATTAGTGTTCAGACTTTTATTCAGTTCAGTTCTTTTTATTCCTTGATGCTGACTGTTGCTGCTGGATAGCTTTACATTAATTGTTAGTGACCTAATTATTTAAAAATACCAAAGCACTGAAGAGTTTCATTTATATAATATGGCTTGCTGGGTCTTTTTTGCTACCACTGTCTACCCGTTATCATTTCCACAATCACTGTTTCAGTAAGTGTCATGTTCTATGCTTGATTTTAGTCTAAGGAACTAAGGAGCTATAGGACAATAGAAGGGAAGTGAGAAAGATTATACCGAACAGATTAGGCTAGATTAGAGGTTGAGTCCAAATAAATACACTACAATTATTTTGTGCTTCTTTCATAATTTTTCTGGCATGTGGAAAAAAGTACAAGTAAGTAAGTAACAGGCATTCTTTGCAGTTTAGGACATCATCAGAACAAATAAGTGTGGTCTTTAACAGGGTATGTCTCATCTGGGCAGTGAGACTCAACACTGAGAGTCTAAGTCACTTGTGTAAGAGAGAGTCATTCTGGTAGTATTAATTTTGAACTTCACTTGTCTTTCTATCTTCAGTAGCCTTCAGTATGGTAAATATTGAGCACATCATCACCAAAAGGAGATATAGTAATTTTCCAGAAGTTCACCGCTTTCAAATATTAAGTAGCCCAGGCTAGTAATCTTCAAATCAGATGCTATGAACTTTTGAAGAGTCTGATCAAGAGGCAGGGAATATGAATCAGAATGGCAAACTTTAATGTACTGGGCAGCAGACCACAGTGGTGAAAGTAAAACCTGCCCGTGTGTTCCTTTATTCCACAAGCACCGTGTAAACAGATAGTAGAACCACTAGTTCTAAGTCTTTACTGTAGTAGGGTTTTATAACTTGGAAGCCATCAATGATAAAATGGAAGATGGGTGGAAATTGGGCATGGTCACATTTATTCTAATGTTTTAAGGAGTGTGTTCCCATATTTGGGCTGTAATTCCTGTTTCTGTTTTGTTCAGTTTAGTTTTCTGCCAGGTTTGTGCTCAGAAGTGGCAAGTGCCTGTAGTTAGATGATTTTAAACTGCTGTGGGGCAGCATGCTTAAATCCCTGTGAAATATGTACTCTTAATCTGTTTTTCCAGGTTTTGTTTTTTTCTGTCTATTGAGGCTGTTAGAATATTCTTATAATGATTTTTCCCCTTGAGTAATCCATGGACATTCTTAAGTTTTAAACAGCCTACAATATTTTGAAGTGTTTGCTTGAGTGATATACTTGTCAGATTTTTTCACCTGAACTGTTCACCTTTCTTTCTTCAAGCATGTATTGTCAGGTGCCAGTATTTTTCAGTGAAATAAGCAGTCTGAGCCTGCTGTCAGGAAGGTGGCAGCCGTTGCTGTTTCATCTTTTAAATAAACTCTGAAGTGTTTTCCTGAAGATATTGGACAAAAATACCTGTTTTTCCTATTGCTGTTACTGGGAAAACAAAGATGACAGAAGAAAATAATGAGGAGTTCTTTGTGGGAGAGTTTTGGAAACTGTTGTATAGTTGTTCATCCAGATAGCTGTCCTGGAATGAAAGAAGTATTTCCTGGAGAAACAACCTACCCAAAATCCTGCTCACCCATTTCTTGTGATTGGTAATACTAAAACCAGTGGGTAGGCAAACCCAAACTGCTTTCTACCTTCTGCTATGCCTGTTTTTTTAAATAATTTCTTATTCATATGTGTGGCCGAAGAGACCATGCCTTTGAAATACGACAGACTTCAGTTTAGCAATTATGTCACCATAGTATTTTTAAGGCACAAAACATTTCACAGTGTGTAAGAATAGAGCATTATTCTGACAGGGTAATGCCAGGAAATCAATACCTTTTGAATTTGAACTCTAATGGACACATAAATTCCTGATGCTAAATCCACCAGCTGTTTTCAGGTATTACATGTGTTTAAGAAGCTCCACATAATTTCATTCCTGTATACATACAGAAATCTTCTACCTGGGTCTCCTGGTTTTTTGTTTTATTCAGTTCTTCAGTGGCAATCAAATGAAATTTGGCAGGGTCCTCTCTAGCTGAAAAAGGGGCTGAAATAAGAAAGAATGGGCTCGTGTTTTGCAGAGGTTTTTGTAGCTTTTTTTTTTTGTTGTTGTGCCTCTGTGTTTGTGAAATGCTACAGATCATTTTATGAAGTTTTTTTTCCCTTTAGATGACTCTGAAGTTAAATTTACAATTGGCTTTTATGCATGTGTAGTTACACTTAAAGAATTTGGAGAAATTTGAGCTGGTGGGTATGAGAGGGGACTTCGAGTTTGAGATTAAAACTTATTGGAAGACCAGCATAGTTGTTCACAAACTTACACTGGCACTTTATTGCCCTGTTTCTCATTTCTGTGCTCCTGGTGTACCAGGATATGGTCTTCCAAGAAACGTGGATTTCTGATTTAGACAACTGTGATGTTGAATTCACAAATGAGGGCACGGAGCCATGGTTAGTCTTTGGGCAACATCTTCACTGTTACAATAAGATTATTTTAAAATGCATCTTTTCCAGTGTTGCTGTGTCATTAGTTGAGTTGCTTTCCCACTTTAAGTCTTAGTTAAATGCTCATGATGAACACCTAGGGAGAGATGTGTCTCACCTGCTCTGGGATTGTTTCTGTTGCGGGTGTTCCCCATGTAACTCCCACTAGTGTTAACAGGAGTTACTTCAGGCACATAAAGGTAAGCACGGACCTCAAAGTCCGTGTGAAAAGTCATGATTCATTTCAGTGCAATTCTGAAGAAATAAAAGTCTTGATTAATGTATTTCAAACCAAACCGGTAAGACAACTGCTGAAAGATTTGAAATGTGAGATATATTGAAGTAGTTCTTTTAGTTTTTTTCTCATGTGGGTTTACGTTACTTTTACGAGGTAGAGCTGGGGAACTATGATCAGTGCAGTATTAAAAGACTGAGGTGATAGTCTGATTTAACATTTACCACAAATTAATTTGGTGCTAACCTGTGTTACTGTTTATAATTGTCTAATGCTAAACTGGTGAATAGTGACAAACGGGAAGGGCCAAAGTTTACAGGTGCAACATTTCAAACTGATTCCACCTTCCTTTTGAAATTATTCTGTCTGTCCATTTTACAATAACCAAATCTCTTATTTCTGAATGGTCAGGAGTTTCTATATATGTATATATTGCTGCTTTTGGTGTGCTGACAGCAGAATTTGTGCACTGGCAGTCAGAACGCCCCCTGGTGCTATGTAGCACGTGGCAGCTACTAATCACCAGTTTATGGAAAATTAAATGGTAGCTAACTTGCACAGCAGCTCTAAATTCAAGCCCTATGACAGTATTGCGCTCAAAACAAGATAGCACAGAACACAGACTGAAAACAATCTCTACTTGCTCATACAGAGAATATTAAAATTAAAATCTAAGTATTTGTCAAAATAGGGAAAACCACAAGTTGAATACGGCTATATTTCTTTGTAGTGTGACACTTTCTCTCGCTTGATACTTGATATTTTAGCAGGATTTTTTCAGTAATAAAGTGAACCAATCATGATTAAATTGTAAACTATAAATAATGGTTCAGAGTGCTAACGACATGCAAATGTAACTGGTATATGTTGGAATAACCAGCAAGCCTGCTGTTCAAGGTTCATATAACAAAACTAAGATGACAGCCTTGATCCAGCCAGTTCAGTGATATTTATGTTATCAGAATTAGAAGATAGCTTTCCAGTGATGTAAATTATTAGTACATATACATTCTGTCTGGTTAGTGTATACATAATGTAACTGGTCATCTTAGTGGTATTGCTTACATTCTTTTTGCATTAACTCATCACACTCCATTCTCATGGAATTAAAAACAGGAAATAGTTTGCAGTGTAACAGAAGCACCCAGTGTATTTAACCGTGTGTAAGCGCTGTGTTTCAATAGATGTACTCTGTATTGTAAGTGTATGACAAAGCATTTATTACTGTGTTATTGCCGTATTACAGAGCAAAGAGTGCTAAATAATCAATCAGTTAATGGTCTGTATGGCAGCTTGAACACAGCACATCCATTGTGCTTATGCTGTTAGAGGGATGAGTTTATGACTGTAGTGTAGTTGCATGTTTAGCCAGAGCTTAATGTCCTAAACTGGAGCTGACACAAATATTTTTAAAATGCAGCTTCAGCAACAGTTTCCAAGTTCTCCAATATTTCAGAAGGAGCAATCAAGGATTATCTCAAAGGTTCTCAGAAAAGTTGTTTGGTTTTGTTGGAACAGAGGGAGGGGGAGCATATCACAAAATACTTACTTTGGCTTCCGTTCACAGATTATTATTAATTATATTTTAGCAATTTTATCAGTTTCAAGTTGAGATACAAATATGGCTTGCTGGAAGTATATTAGTAGAGGAAAACTAGCTGCTTTAAGTTGCAGCTGGAAAATGCTTTGAAAACCTGTAGCTACATGTCTTTAAGTGATACAACTTGCCAGCGAAGGGCTCGCACATTAAACTTGTTTTCCACTTGCTTTTGTGGTATGAAGAAGCTGTTTCTACAAAGAGGAATAAGAAATGTGTGCTAAGAAATTGCTTTGTAGCATCTAGAAATATAAGGAGTAACTTTAGTCTCTCAATCTTTATCCTTTTGTAATTAGATGCTTTTTTTTTTTTTTTTTCCAGATAGCAAAAATACCGATTATGCCAATTTCTATCAAGGTTTGTGGGACTGCACAGGAGATGTACCGGATGAGTTGACATTTAAACGTGGTGACGTTATCTACATTCTCAGCAAGGTACGGGATGCTATTGGAGCTACACAGTTGTAAAAGGAGAGCCATGGCAGAAGGGCACATTCCCACAGTTCTATGGGGGGAAATTGGCACTCCCTTTCAGATCCTTTGTTTGCAATCAGATATTCACTGCAATTAATTATTTTGTCAAATGAACTATAATCACATTTAAAACATAGCCGTATAACAGGAATTAACTTAAAAGCATGTTTATTTACTTGTTAAATCTTGGCTACCATTTGTTAACTGATTTAGCGGGAGACAATGTGCTCTCTGCTTGTAAAAGTTAACCTTGTAGAATTTTAAATTATCTTGTATGTTATGTTTCTGTTTCCTGTTTTATATTCCTGACTACGTCGATTCTGACTTTTTGGGCATCTTGCTACAGAAGATGGTTTGTTTTTTCGAACTATGCTCTCATCTCTGTATGTATACTGTAATTGTTCTGACAGCTCAGATTCCAAATTTGCTTGCTCTGACAGATTTGGGCAATTTTAAATTTACTGCTTTCCTATTTGCAAAACAAATGATAAATATAATTCCTCTCATCTAAAGTGATGATAAGCAGTAGAAGCATGAATTTTTTTTCTACTTTAATGTTGATTATTTTTCCTTAACACCCTGCTCCCCCCAACAAAAACAAAACCTCTCCTAAAATATGTCTCATGGTCCATTGAAGTCAATTCATCAAAGATAATTTCTCTTTTCCCCACGTATTAGAAAAAAGCTGAGCTTTTCAAGTTCTCATTGAAAAAAACACCTTTTAAAATATATGTAGATTATATATCTCAGATGTAATTGCCATTTGGTACGATTAATTCCACAGATATTGTAGATCATTAAAATACACAAGTAGGTGTGTGAAAGCTAAAGGCATCTCTTTATCTTAGTTCCAGACTCCTCAGTTTTGTCACAATTGCTTTAAATCTTCCATGATAACTTTAACTGCAATGTTTCTGGATAATAAATGTAACAGCTTCTGTTTAAATAAATTTAAGATTTATGGATAGAAAGATAGTTCTATATAAAAACATAGAAGATGTATTACTAATGGTAATGTGACCATGTATGTCTTTTGAGGTATTTCATTGTCACTTAAACTAATAACTGAATTGCATTACTAAAGGCAAAGTAGCTCTTTTGGATTGGGCAGAATTTAAAGCAGTTATACAGCACTGAAGAATGGTACTAATATAAAATAACCATCTCTTCCCTCTCTCCCTCCCTCTAAAAAGCCCATGGACAAACAGATTCCAGTGTATGAGTTTGGCCTCCGTGGGTTGTGCTGTTCTGGTGTGGTATGGGGAATATAAAATCTTAATCTTCAGCGTGTAGGTGAAAAAATAATTTGCTACTTCTTCCCCAAAAGAGTGAGAAATTTAATTTAAAAAATGGAACAGAATAGAAAAACAGTAGCTTAAGCTGTCCTCTGTATATCAGCTGTCTTGTGGTCATGCCGTGATTAATCCGTAATCGGTCCTTGAAACGGTCTGGCTGCTTCTCCAGATATATAGAGCCTCTCTCTTTGGGAATGATTTCTACTCCAAAATACAGCCTAGAAAATTCAGCCCTGTTTCACTTAAAAATTGTTACAGCTTTTTCAGACAAATGAATGCTGGCCACTACTGTCAACTCTGAATTTAGGGTCCTTAGAGGGGAAAGTGCCAGAGAATTATCCATCTTAACCCTCGCTTGATTCAGTTTCAAGGTCTGATCATTTACGAGCTCTTTGCCTGCTAAGTGAAAATATAACCAAAGGAAAAGTGAATCTAACCGTCCTGAAGTGGGTCAAGACTTTTCTTCAAAAAATATTTCCTAATCCACTACATTAATATTTGGATTTTGTGGCAGTCGGCAGGAATCCATGGCAATTTTTTTATTTTTTCACACCATCTAGTGGTTGAAAATGAGAGATGCAGGTACTGATGGGAGGCAATGTGTATGGATCCAAAATGGTGTCATAAATTCAGCTTCAGCTTGAACCTAGCTATGGCTTTATTGCCTTTCTATCATATGTCAGCCAGGTATGAACATTACTCTTGAAAATCACATTTTTCTGATAAGGAAGTAAGTACAGCTATAGTAGTATTAGAGTAGGAAGGGCGAAGCATTAACAAAATATCGAACATATTTGTGCAACATGTAATAGTTCTTTGTTTTACAATGAAATATAAATGGTATTGCTTGCTCCGATGAATGTGATAAGATAGATATTTGTCTCTCCCAGCAGTAGTTTGCCAAAGTAATATATTTTTACCTGCTTTTCACATACCTTTATAGAAATGAAGGGAAAAGTGACAATTTTGTTTCCAAGAAATAAGTTCATTAGTACAACAGAAGTTTAGCAAATGTGGGCATTGATATAATTTAAATAAAGCAAGAGAAGCAATATGTTACATGTAAGTTTTGGGGTGAATGCCTTCCAGAAGAATGAGCAAGGTTTCAGTTTGGCAATACTTGCTTCCTAAAACTGAGCATCAAAATTCAGTGTTAGTACAATGAGCATGATTTGCATACTTACACTCTGATAATACAAATACCTGTGCCCAGCTACTGTAATTACTGTGGAAAAGCATGTTTTCCTTGTTTTAAAGGTGCAGTCAAAGTGCAGTCAAAACCTATTCTAGCTATTATCTAAATATTCATGTCTGTTGCAGCTTTTATGTGGCATCAGTTCTATGGGCTCTTTCAAAAAAATCCCTGAACTTTTTTGTAGTTTTTTCTACCTTTGAGAGTTTCCTTCAAAAGTTGAGTTTTTAATCTGAGCAGAATTAACAGAACTGTTGCAATAGTACTTGTTAGCTTTTCTTTATTTAAAAAAAAATAGTTAACTTTTCAGATTAATGAATTTATCTGTACAGATAACCTCATACTATTATAATTTTAATTTATAATATTCCTGAATATTCAAGTAGCTTTTATAACTTATGCTACGAATCATGTCAACTTTTGGAAAACTATATACCCCTCTCCCGCTATGCAATAGAAAACATTTTATGGCTCTACTGATAGAGGGACTCATTAATAAGACTTCTTTGTTAATATTGACTTAGTTAATATTGACTATTAGAAATGCAATACTTGGGCATCCTGTTTTCTAAAAGGATGATTGCTCTTAACTCCTGCTCATTTATGGGCTTGCCTTTGCTTTCAAGCCCATATGATAAACGGGGAAACAAGCCACGAGATAACAATCCTTTTTATAAATCTTCCATAGCTCTTACTCAAGAAATCAATTTCCAGAAACAAAGACAACTGTGAGTGGAGGTAGCTATATTTTTTTTTTTTAAGTTTGGTATGTACAATTTATGCAAGTTCAGCATTTGTAGTATTTGTTTGTTTGCTTTAGGTGCATGGTTTGTGTTGGAAAATGCCATGGTTTCATCAGCCAAATGCAGTAGTAATGGAAATTTACTTAGATGTTAGCAGGCTTAGTAGCAGATGTTAGCTTAGTAGGATTACTGACATTTCTTAACTTTTAACCTAATTTAATTCCCATCTCATTTATATTTGCATTAAAACAACAAATAATACTTGAAAATCAGAAATTACATCTCAAACTGAAATCCTCCTTCCCTGTTATTATTTTAGTGCATGCCAATGCAATATAATGCTGCTTAATCTGGTATTTATGATTCATGAAAATCTCATCTATGACTTAACCCTTTGCTCTCAAAGTTTTTATGGGAGTGTTAATTTGGTATCTAGATTACCCTTTATTCAGTGGTTGTACATTTCCAGTGTGGCAGATTTTTGCTCTTTCAATACAAGAAATGTCTGTTAAAATGCTCACATCTCAACCTCTACTTTCTGTTTGTGAAAACATAAGCAAAGAAATCTACATGGCTGGAATTACTGCTTGTGAAATAAAGCACAACTTAACAGTGCAGCTGTTTCATGATCAGTGTGAGCATTTTGTACATTATTTGTATAATCTTCATAAAATGTATTTATTTGGTATTTTTTCAGAAAGATATGAAAGGCATACTAAAATCCTCAGTGGTTTGTTTTTTTTTTTTTTTTTTTGTCAGGCTATTTTCTGGCTGATCATACTGAGATGTGTATTTAACAGTAATTTCTCTTTCCATGCCCATACTGCCAATGTCTACCATAGCAAATAGGGGTTACCAAGAGGAGCAGATTTGCAGAGGGAAACACTGAGGCCGCGGCATCCACACCGTGCGGTTTCAAAGGGTTTCAATGTCCGAAGAGGTTCTAGCCTGGTTTCGTGGAATGAGAACACATTAGTGGTTGGAGCACATTCAAGTGCTTCTTCCATTTTAATTTTATCAGAAAGAAATGTGGCGATTGTGCTCTGAGACTGGTGGCACTGCAAAGTGAGCCAAGGTGGGGAAAGTGGGAGCTCTGAGAGATTCACCTCAGCGGGACGCTTCTCATCAAAGCTAAAGTGCAGCACTAAGTTGCAATTTTCGTACTTCTGGCTTGTTTAGGTATATCCCTTATAGAAAAAAAATAGGTACGTGGCTGAACATAAGTGTAAAGTTATGGAAGATTGGTTAAGACAGACTAATTCAAAGTGACTCTAGCACTGATGGTTTGCATACTGATAATGTGTAAGCATTTACCTACCTGATTAGAAAAAAATTCTGGCATTGTGTCATCTAATGGAAAACAAAATGGCCCCTCTGCCATTCCAGGGTGTTTTCAGGGGCCAGTTTTGGTTCAGAATTCAGTCTGCTTCCCCTGATTTATATTGGAACTATTTAATTGGTGTCTATTTTGTCTCATGTCATTGCAGGAAATAAAACCTAATAATGCAACCATACAATAAATCTGAGGCTTATATTCTTAGAGATGACCATTTTATTGCTGTCTTAAAACAACTCTACTACCTGTGAAGAAGTCTTGTTCAGTTATCTAAACCATTTGTCATTTTCTGCTTTTTAGAGAAAATGCTTTTCTGTGCCAAAAATGCTCCCTGGTTGATAGTGTATCATTCAGCAATTACACCAAAGGAAGTTCTAAAATTTTTTAGCTAGTCTGAATCTCCTGGATGAATTAGAGGTGTTTTAAAATATTATCTTTCCAAAATTGCCCCCCAGGATATTCTTAAAAAAAAATTTCTCCCTGCTTCCCACACATCTTTAGCTTGATAGGAGAGGCTACTTATTTTAACCTCAAACAAGGCAATAGGTACGTTTTTCTTTTCAGTTTTAAATTTTGCAGATCTTCAGCTTCTAAGTTAATACTACTTATAGTGTCACTGGAAGAGGGCAGGAAAAAATTCTGAATTCACACACTTCAGTTTTTATTATCAGTAGTTTTTAAAATACAGCTCCATTGTTTTCTTCAAGGCATTGAAACACAATGATGCTTTTCAACAACTCTTTTTAAAAAACAAAACAAATTAAAAAAACCCACCCCACAAACAGAAAAAAAACATACCATATGTATTGAACAATAGGGACTAATTGCCCAAAGGCCAGATGTTCTCAACTTTTGCTGAAGCCAGTAGAAGTTAATATGGTGCAAAGCGTCTGGAGATCCTCATTTACGCAGAGGATCTGTTCTAAAGGTAGAGACTGTTTTGGAAATTTACCCTTGCATGTGAATTTTTTTTCCTCTTCTTGCATATCGAAATTATCTTCCATATAGTACAAAAATCGTGGATTTAAAAGTTATCAGTAAAAAACAGGTAGTCAGGTAGTGTGTTTCTACCTACTGTGTTTTCCCCAAGTGCAAAAACTTCTGTGATCAGTGTCTCGTGGAGCCATGGGTACACGGTGGTGGGACGGGAACAAGGAGAAGCATCTGCTCGCAGTGTGTTCAGTTGAGAGCATTTAAGGAGCCTGTAAACCCTGACAGGATTTCACACACGCACACACACACACCCCCCCCATCATAGCATGCTGTATGGAGAGTGTTTTGCCAGCATGTTAAATGTTAAGTCATAACCTGTTCCTTGCTGCCCTGTGAAATTACTTCACTTTGGTTAATAAATTTCTGCTGGAGAGAGAAAAAAAATAAAAAAAATAATCCACGGTATGACAGTGAAAACACAGGAGTAGCTTAGAAAGCATTCGGTCATTTGTTAAGGCGGTTGTTTCGTATTATTTGGCGTACTATATTCCCCTGCCCCTGTGCTTGTCTTCCAGGGGTGTCGGTGGCCCCTTCCTCCCCCCGTGCCTGCCCAGCGTGTCCTGGTGTGGCAAATGTGCTGCCAGTCACACGCAGAGCCCCGGCCGCACACTTGTGCATTCTCCTCATTGCTGGGTCTGGCCCTGCCCCCCGCTCCCATCCCTCTCTTTGCCTTGGAGCAATTCATTTTGCAGTTATTGAATTTCTTTGGAGAGTTATTTTCATACAGCGAGCATCACAGCACCTCTGGATCTTGATAGCGTTTCTACATAAGGAGAAAGAAGCTTTGTGTTAGTAATTACCTAACATTGTCAGGAGCTGACTGCAGGCCTCTTTCTAGTGATAACAGAATAACCACATAATGTAGCTTTATAGCACATGATTAATAGAAAATAATTACACATCCTACAAAGGGATGCAATATTTCTTATAAATTGACTACAATGGTTTCCTGTAGATTAAAGGACTCTTCATTATTTTATCAGTCCTTCTGAAGTATAGTCGCTTGCCTATGTTAGCAGTGATGTTAAGAGCTGAATGCAGTGAGGGAGACCAGATGGTAAACCCAGTGGTACCTGAGACCTGGAGCTGACGCTTACAAAAGCACCGTGCTTCCCAACTCTTAAAAATTCATATAAAACTCCTGACTGTATTCATATCCTTCTGCATATTAATCATTGTTTCCCACAAATGTGGGCTTTAGACTTCTACACATCGTAACTAGCAGCAATAGACATATGGATGTTACAACAGCAGTGCATTAATTAAATTATATTACAATGAAGGAGTTTATATGATAACACTGATAGAAACAATACATCAGTTTGGATTTTGTCTGTGACTTCAAGAAAGAACTGGAGGGCACTGCTTATCTGCCTGACTAAGAAGCACTCTTTTGGGGTACCGAGGACAGAAAGGAGGGGTTAGGAGTTTAAAGAGAAATGTCTGTACTTTAATCAGTTTAAAAGGGACCGCTATCTAATTATTCTAAAACCTGAGATTAAAGTTTTATATTCTTGGTAGCCAGGTATCTGCATTATATTTTTGTTCAGACTTCTGTAGACTGCAGATAGTTTAATTGGGATTCATGTTGCTCTCGAGACCCATGCAAAGAATAGTAATGTAAAGTAAAAGCTTCTGTGTTGCAATATTGTCTGTATGGTATAATGGTTGCAGTGAATCCTTAAATTAGTTTACTAGTCTATTACATCAACATTCATTTCATCTTCTCACTTAGCTTCATGCCAGAGCAGTAAGTGGTGTATTAGGAAGTAGCAAAACCCAGAAAGTTTTCAAAACAACAGCATGCTTTTAATTTTAATATGAGGTATCTGAATTGTTTCTTTAAAAACAATTGTTTCTAAGTTCATGTAGTGTTGCTAAGTGGAACTTTTTCAGTGGATAATGTAGTCCACAGGCTTTTTCTATGCCATTTGTCATATGCAATTTAATGACTGCTTAGCTAAGCCACTTCCCTCATTTCATGTATTGTTTGTTTTTTTGGCTGATGTCTAGCAAAACTTGCTTAATCACTCTTGTCAGTCACTTCACAAGTTCCATGTACAAGCTTAAAATCTTTTGTTGCTTTCTCTTGGAGAGATTTATTGCTGAGATTCCAGTAGTGTACGTGAATACTGCTCCTTTCAGCAATTTCCCACTTCAGTCTAGAAATCCAGTTTGTATATTTAACCAGTGTATTGTGAGATGAAACAGAGATTTTTAAGCAGGCTGATCTGGAACATTATAAACCTCAGCGTCAGGGTATTATTTGGCCGTGAAGGATTTGGGGTGTGACGTGTACACCCATGGGAAAGGTTATGAGCGGTTCTTAACTTCTGTGGAGGGCAGTTTGCACTGAAGATCATGTTCAGACACCTCTAGACTTTTAGACCAGACCATCCCCAGCAGTCTGTTCTGCCATGGAAGGGGGGGGAAGGTGGAATTACTTTTGCAGCTTTCTTGTTTGTGCGCCCACATCATATATGAAGGTTTTCCTGCTGCTTTTTATGTGGATTTTCTTTAAATCACACTTACTGCAGTGTTTTATGGGTAGTAGGATAGGATCTTTTAAATCACCAATTCACTGTGAAGAGAAGGAAGGAAATGTTTAAGACTGCTGTTCAGCTTTCCACAGTAGGAAAATATAAAAGTGTGTGTGTGTGTCTGCATGCAAGCGCATTAAGAAAAAAAAAAGGAAAAAAAAAAAGAAAAAAGAGCCTGGGCCCACATGAAAGTGGGCCATCAACAAGGCTTCATCATAGTTAAGCACAGGGAGAACTGAGTACGCTGAGCACCTCATAGGACCCTAGAGAACTCTCAACCAGGCCAAATATGCCAGCAGCAAATCATTATAGCTCGGGCTCTAATGAAACTCTATTAACCCTTAAGCTCCACTTGACTATTTGTAACTGAAAAAGTTTATCTACAGTCAAAATAATAGCTTCATCTCAGTAGGACCATTAATTCAAAATCCTACAGCCTTTTGCTTTTCTCATCAGAAGAGCAGTGTAGAAGGAAGCAGATGTTGCTTATCACAGATATCTGTGTATTTTGTATTTTCCATGTTTGTTCCAAAGTAATTTCTGTCTTACTAATCATTCCATTTTGAATGGGGTCTCTGTTTTAATAATGCTTCATTTGTAACTCAATATATGTGTGTGTGCAATTTCAGCTGTTACAATTTATTGAACCTCTGTTAGGATTGATCTTAAAATATTTACCTCATAGGAAAAAAATTAAATTTGGATCCCACAATACTCTTACTTGGTATTGCTTTTGGAAGAGATTATTTCTTTAAACTATTATAATTCATTTTGTTTCATATTTATCTCACTAAGCCTAAACAAATTTCAAACAAAAGTACATTAGTCATCTGTCAGACATATGAGATCTGCCGTAGAATTTTCTGCAAGCCTAAAGCAATAGTAGACTTTGTCCGTAGAAAGAGATTATGTATTAGATATATAGCGTTCCCTTCACATTTGAGTGAAGTAGTATTTAAAGAAAGTTGATTTTAAGTTTCTTAATAGTTTAGCCTTGTGATACTGAAAGAGTCCCCATTATTTCTTATATTTCAACATTGTGCTATTAGATTCTAGTTACAATGGTATGATTTTTATATTTGTGATGAATACAGGGTGGACAGGTCATGTATTTTTAGTAGGTGTTATAGAGAAGCGTGGCCATAATTAAGAAATTTTCCGGAGCATGCCTGGCCTTTTCAAAATTTAACTTCTCTCTTTGCCTAACTCTGCATGTGAATGCCTCTAACAAAAAGATATAATGTTTTAATTTTCAGTTGAAATGATTATAACTGTATATAAGAGAAAGCATCCATAAGGAGTTGCATACAAAACTCTATTGCATTTATATCAGACTAAAGGTTAATATTGCATATTGTTTTCAATTAGGAGTACAATAGATTTGGCTGGTGGGTAGGAGAAATGAAGGGAACCATTGGCTTGGTGCCTAAAGCCTACATAATGGAGATGTATGATATTTGAGAGGCCTGGGTAAGTACATTTTAATCCAATCTTCTGTAATGGCTTATATGTTCCCTTGTTCTCTGTTTCATAAGTATTTCTTTCCTGGAACCTTTGTAGGAGTCCTGTTAACATAAAGATTATGGCAAAATATATCGAAGCTTCAATTAAAGCACTTTTTCTGGGATTCTGCATGAAATATTAAAACATAGTGTACAAAAGATGATGTATTTTCTAGCTACGTTCCTTTTCCAGATTGTTTTTTTTAAAAATAAAATCGGTGTGCTTTCTAGTTACTTCTGTTACTTCAGTAATACGTCTGTGTCTGTGCAGAAAACTGTGGAAGGGGATAGATATATGCACTGGGTTTGATATGCATGATTGAGGTTTTTTGGTTAATGATGAACTTTCAACTTCCTTCTCCCTAATCAGGAGAAATCTGCGCTTCAAATCAAGAGTGGTGTGCAGCTGCAGTTTACAGACCCGGCCTCGGAAAGAAGAAGATTCTGCCCTACACGTTTTGTGGTTTCAGTGAATGTAGTCAAATCATTGCCTTGTGTATATTAAACATTAAAAACTGTAATTGATCATAATCCTGCGGAAATGTTCTTCTTAGCCACTTTTTTTATGGAATTGTAATGCTAGGAAATGAAATAGATGGTAATAAACATATGGGGCACAAGCAGCCAAATAGTGCCTGTTGCTTTTTTCTTAAGCAGCACTCTGTATAACTATAGGTTTGTGTTCTCTCAGGGAATTTGGCTACGTTTTCCTGTTCCTCAGATGTTCCTCAGAAAAATTAAGCTGAACTTCGAAAGTAGAAAACTATTACTCAGTTCCTGCATGCATTAACCTTTTAATGATCGCTGTACATTTTGTGCAGTTTCCTAGGAAAATCAAGAGAAATGTATGTGTAATATTGCAATTCTTCAAGGTATTCTGCTTCCAAATGTTTTTGTATCATGTTTTAGCCAATAATTTATTTTTCTCACGTGTTTAGGATTGGTATTGTTAATTAATATTTTGTTTTTGCTGATGTAAGCAGTTGCCTGTGTGGTAACACTGCCCCGATACCATTCTGACTTTGAGGTGTGAATTGCGTGAAAATTTCTAAAAAGATAATGTATTGAAAACCACTATTTTTTGTGAAGTCAAAATGACCTAAATGGCAGGTAAGAAAGATTTTTGTCTGTGGTAGTGTGAAATATTTCATCTGTACCTTACGGATACTTTCACAGTATCACACGTTCAAATCTGGATACCTTGTTGGTGTGTGGAATTTCTGATACAAGCTGTGCAACAGACGTCTTCAGCTCTACAGGGGTTAATAATGGCTACTTGCAGTCTTAGTGTCAAATCCAGAACTTTGTGGCTAAAAGCATCTGTTCAAACCTTAAAAAAAAAAGTACAGTAAAATACTCCTACATGTGGACAAGGGATTGGGCAGAGTTAGTACTTTAAATCCTCTTGTTTTGGAGATGTGCCTTACTACGAGCACTCAAGATCAACTTTTTTTGAATCCTCCCACACACTTGATTTGTGAGACCCTTAATCTGCCAAAGAGGCAGGTCAAGCCCGTCTGGGAATTGCTGAGCCTGTGCAGGTCCCCTTGTCGTTTCTGGTGCTGTTTACGCTTCAGGCGGGCCCTGGAAGCGCTGTGGGTTAAAAGGTAACGTTAGCCTGAGCTCGGAATTAGAGCCTTTTCGGTAAATGAAGCTGTTGTGCTTTATGTTAGCTAACGTATGATACTTGACGGTAGGCTGGATTCTAATAGGAGTCAAACAGGATACAGGGTTTTGTTGTAATTTTTTAAAAAAGAGATAGTCATTGAAATTGATTCTGTATGTTATCAGCGAAGCATTAAAATGATAGATTGTAGTCTTCAGATCTTTTACTACTTTAATTTATCAAGCGTAGTTGCGGATTGTGTACTGAATGTGAAGCGTTAATACCGCGGCTAGAAAAGCTCCTTCTCTCTTGTTAACATGGCAGCGTAATAAATCTGCCCACCGAAATGGCTTTTTATTAATCCTGCCATCCCGAATTCCA
>VXAK01015377.1:42436-53069 GCA_013399435.1 Arenaria interpres
TTTTTTAAGTACACAAACTGCCTTGAGATTCAAAACGTGAAAGATTGTCCCGAAACTCCCTTGAAATGCCTCGGAATAAACCAGCAACGGGCCAGGGATGAATTGTTTGCTTTAAATCTGTGCAAATGCCATAGCCTTTTTTGGATAAGAAAATCTCTGTGAATACTACTTAAACAAAACTCAGTGGTAGAAAATGCTAATGGCTTTATTTCCTTTGTTTACCTAGATTGCACTTGCCTTTCCATGAACAGTAAAACAGCTAATTTTTAAAAAGGTGACTGCAAGTCATATTTTGTACAGCGTTTTACTTGATTATTTGCTCTGTTCTGGATTTGTACTATACTGCCATTAGATCTTACAATAATGTTCTACTCTGCAAATTTTTAAGGTTCAAATAAAGTTTAATTGTTTGCAAACTGTTATGATGCTAATAATTCAACAGCCTGCTGTGTTACTAATGAAATTACTTTGTTATGATTAATTTGGAAAATAGTGTGTTGATTGTAGTAATTAAGCACAACAAGGTGAAGTAAATGATTCTAATGCCATCTGGCCTCCAGACTGAATGAAGAAATGAAATGGGGCTGTCATTTGAATTTATTCAGAGAAGTAAGGGTAATACAAATGCTTTTTATAGCAGACGCACCCGGATATCATCATGCCTCTCTCTAGTATTTTTTCATGCACTTCTATATACAGACAATTGGTTCACGTGTTTTTCCAGCATCTAGTTAGGATATACCTCTTTGTGCGTACTGCCACTAATTACATGTACTGATGGTAGTGTATGCGCCGGTTCTTCCATCAGAGAGATCTATGGATAAGATTTAGAGAAGTGATGCATACCAGCTTACCTTTTGCTCCTCTGGTAATGACACAAACTTTCTTTGACTGGAATTAAGCTGAATGTGAATGCTAATTAAGATCCCATTCTATATTAGAAGCCAAATGTGTAGACTTTCTTCTTTTTGGCTCTGGAGTATGACACAGCATTAGAAGGAGCGTAAAGAAAGGCCTTTTAGAACCTGATTCAAAGACTGCTGAAACTGAGAAGCTGTTGAATTTGGTTGCTTCTGGATCAGGCTCTCAGAACAGTAACTCAAAAACAGGCAATACAGTTTCAAAGTGTCTTTCGCTGAATACTCTTTGTCCTCTTTCTGAAAGAGATCCATTTTTTTCCGTAAGCTGAATTAAACAAAAGAAAGTCACTGACTTCTCTGGAGCTAAAAGATAGAAATCCATTTTTCTATCTCAGGTAAAGCAAAATGAAGTTGTGGCTGTAGATCAGAGTCCTGGCTCGCTAAAGTTCACTGGGATCTGTAGGAAAGCTGTAATATATTAAAACATGGGATGAAAGTAGCCAGGTAGGTGATGATGGCCTGCTCTTCAGCTGCATGAGCCATTTGGTGTTTCATCTCTCTCCCTCAAGTTGATAAAAAATTTATTAGTATGTAACTGTGGGAATAAGCGTATGCGTGGAAACCTTATAAACAACTTTCCACTTTACACAGCACAATGTACTGATAAACTGTGAGACCTTCGCTTACCGGGGTTTCTCTGAAGCTGACATTTCTCAGACGAGTGTCTGCTTAATTCCATCTTTATTTAGAAGAACTGACACTGAGCTCAGTGCAGAGTGCTCTGCCAAATCTGCTGCTCTGTTTTAGAGTTCATTTCCTGCCCAGTGTCTCGTGTATTACTGTGAGGGACCAGCACCAACCAACTTCAAACTATGGACTTAAAATCGTGGATTCGAGCTGGGTGTAAGCACCTTATTTCATGCTCCTGGGATGAAATTGTGACTTGGCTGCTCTCTTCTTGCTATAGGAAGAAGTAAAGGAGAGGGTGAGATGGTGACAGGATGTGCAGGTCAAGGGGATGCTGCTTTTCTTACCCAACCGTGGTTGTGCAAAGTAATATATATATATATATATATGTATATATATAAAATTGTAAAGCAGATTGGGCAGTGATAGGCCATGAATTGTTGTAAAGGAGCCTTTTATGGATTCGTTTAGGAGTGATTTTGTAATGGGATCTAGATAATTCTGTTTCCGCTGCCTGGAATTTTCCATAGTCCAAACTACCACACAGAGAAATTCACAGGGAGCCGTGCTCAAAGCGAAGTAGAGGAAAAACCTCTGCACCTGAAAGCTATGCCAACATGAGTCAAACTTAAAACTGGAAATGTCAGCTTCTTCCCAGCCTTTTGGGAGGAACAAGTTTTTTAATTAACAGGAATACCTTAAAAATTCAAGGTGTCATCTTGTAGCAATGTGTGGGAGAATATAGTAAGGGCAGTTTGAGAAGAAGAGCTGCTGGTAAGTGAAGAAACAGATTGTTTTTTAGTGGCATTTGAAACTATCTCTATTAATTTTCTGCTATAAACTGATGTGTTGGAGCTTTTATCCTAAAGTAGCCCCAGGGTCTCACTGCCCATAGAACAAACTTCCTTTCACCCTCTATTGTAAAGCAAGTGCTACTCTGTAAAGATATGTGATGGCTAATGAGCATTTTACAGCAAGACTTTAAAGTTTATGCTGTGAGATGAAAAAAATGTCCACATTCGGTTACAGTGGGAGGATTTATGTTGGCAGAATAGAATTACCAGTTTGGCCACTTCCAGTCTGCCGTAATTGCTTGCATATTTGTAAATAGTGCCGTGGGATTTTTAGCGGCCACAGGCAATCAGGATTTTAGTTTTACACCTCATGCTGCAAGGCAGGGTACGTAGTGCCACAGAACTGACCCCCTGTGCAGAACTGCCTGGGTTAAAGGGAAAAAAAAAAAGAAGAAAGTATTACACAGGATCATTATCAATCTTTCAAACGCCAGCAGCGTGGAAGTGTGCCTTGGCAGTCTCCCACCCAAGAGCTGACATGGCCCAACGCTGCTTTTTAATAGTCAAATCTAATAGGGTCAGCAGGAGAAGAGCAGAGCGCAGGCAGCCTGACAGGCGTGGGCAACTCAGTTTATTCATCGGCGGTCATCAGCCTCTGAGACTTCCTTCAGTTTGGAAGGGAAAAGATGAAAATCTGTAAAGAGTCACGAGGCGTCAGGGAAGTAGAGGGACCTTCTTCTTTTTCTGCTGCTCTCTTCCGAGAGGACTGCCATTCTTTCCTTATATTTAAATTAAAAACAGCCAGGCACGAATGCACATGTATGTGTGGGAAGGAGTGGGTTTTATTGAATAGTCACTTACGATCATGTTTTGGTGCTGGTTTCTTCTTTCTGAAAGGTGTTTATGTCTGCATGCTCATAATGGCTGCACTACCTTTACTGTAGAAAAATGGTATCTCCAGCTTTTAAAAAAAATCTGTTACCAGTTGTTTAAAGGCTCTATTCCAGTAACTTCTCTCTTGTCCTACGTTCCCCATCATGATAGTTCTCTTGGTGCATTATGTCAGGTGTCTCTTATCAAAATTTACATGTCTTTTTTGATACTAATTTTTGTTTGCCTGTACCACCAGGCTCATTTTTTGCAACATCTTCTGCACCTACTTTCAAGCTAATCTTGGACTTAGTTTTAAGGTATTAGACCACAATGAAGGGGTGGGGGGAGGGGTGGGTGTGTGTAATCTATGCATCTAGGTTTCCATTAATTAACAAAAAAAATAGTCATCCCACATACCAACTATGAGAACCATTTTGGAAGGTGCAAAATCTAACCAATTTCCTCTCCATTCATTCTTTTCTGCTTCTGAGACTGGCATGTTATAGATGATATGGGCACTTTACTTCTAGACTGAGATTACCTACTCAGCTGCTTACTGTCTTATCATAGTCAGCCAAGGTCACCTATAGGTCATTATTGACTTGTGACCAGAATTGCCTTCCCTCTGATGTATCTGGCACTGCTTTGAAGGCAGCGTTCAGGAAACAAGCATCTTCGCTCATGGGCTTTGTAAATTTTCAGAAGGTGAGTGAAACTTTAAAATGCAGAGACATCACCGAAAACAATCTCTCTCACTAAGCCATGTTTATGATTTGCACTTCTGTAAATACTCTGTCTTTGCTGTATTCCTGCACCCATACTTACACAAAATTATGAAGAGGAGAAGGTGTACCATGAGGCATCTTCCTGAAACATCAAATTTTTAGAGAATTAGGTCAAATTGATGTTTCAGGTGCAGGCCAAGGAAATGCCTGCTTGAGAGGTGTGAACCTAAATCTGTGCCAATGGTGGTCAGTGTCAGGCTTAGACAAGCAGTGGAGAGTGAAGACCTATGTGGCTGGCCCTTTGCTGAAAACTGATCCTGTCTGATCTATGCTCAATATTTTCTTGGGCCCTTCAGCTGCAGTGTTGCTGCTGAAGATCCCTAATAAATTCAGCGAGCTAGCAATTTTTGCAGGTGTTTGTCCATCAGGTGTGGATCATGTTTTTGAATTACAGCCTGGTGTGGCAGAAATGCATATGAAGCCATGAGGTGATGCGTTCCCATCCTCAGACAAGCTGATGATTCCAAGAAGGATACGTGGACCACAAAGGGATTTCATCATGCCCATTTCGCTAAACGGTAAAGATAATGTGTTTCAGTGGAATTCAATTTTGCACATTCTGGTTGATGTTGCCCCTATTAAGGAGGCCTTCATGCAAAATACCCTTGCTTAGATGTCATAACATTTGAAACATGGGGAATACGTGTTACAGTAATTTAGTCTAAAACTGACCAGAGTGACTCACAGGATCATTGAACAGAATACTGACCAACTACTGAGAGCGTATTTATTTCATTTGGTAAACAGTGTTTGATTATGAATTAATTGTGATAATTCAGACAATTATTTCAATAATTTTGTCTAGTTAACAGTAACAGTAGACATACTGTTTGCTAAATGTAATAACTGAAATTACAGTAGCTATTCAGACTACATTCATCATAATACTTATTAGCGTCTGCCTTTCCTATGTCTGTGGGCTCTTGAATGTTCTGCTCATCCTAAGTGTTGTCATTTCTGCTGGTATTACATAAAAAAATTGAAATGTAGGCAGTTGTCAATGACACAAATGTCTTCTGTCTTTTCCACTGTCTGCTTCTTGAAAACAGAGTCAGTTCTGCACGTACAATCTGAAGCGAGGGAATTTAGCCATGTGACTCCCCCTTAACCTCAACAAAAGTTATATAGGTAATTCTTAATTTGAGAGCACAGTATTAACTCCTTATTGGCAATAGTAACCATTCAGCCACATAGTTCCCTTGGCTTCATTGGAAGCGCTCCTAAAACTTCTTTCTCATGTGAAATACAGGACTTAAAATCCAGTTTTCAGTCTTGTGGAAGGTTAATTTTTGTGATTTAAAGAATACCCTTAACCATGAGTTAGCCACCTGGGTATAGGATGCCAATTTGTCTGTGGAGTAGTTCTTGATGTTCAAAATCACTCTGTGCCCAGCACTTAATGAATATGAGGAGTATTATGAACACAAAGCAAATGGCTTTGGTGGTCCTGATCTCCAGCTCCCCAGAGAAGATCTCCTCGGTGTAAGATGGTTCTTGTAACTAGATGGAAGTAGTTTATGTGCTACTCATTTTGAACTCCCAGTTCACACACTGGTGGTCTGTAGACTCTGGGCTGAGGTCTGGTTGATTATGCCAGGATTAATGGGGACTTACTCTTCCGAAAAATTTTGCAGGTACGCCAGCTGTACACCAGCGTAGTGAAAAGTTGTGTTTGACCCGTTTGTTTTGTTGTCTCCTCCCTTTCCCTACCAAATCTAAATTGTATAGGGGCAGATATTATTACTGTCTTCAGCAACCTTTATTACAGACAGCTGTCAGTGGCAGATGAATGCTCTGGCTGTGCCTCTATCCTTTCAGCCAAGGAGTAAGTGTATAATAATGAGGATTTATCTTGTTATATGGGTATACTGACACAGAATTATAACATCTGTATATGGGCCACTGACAGTCCCCATGTCTTCCAGTATATTCTATTTTCTCTAGGCCAAATTTATTGCTCTCATAATTAAGTCCAATCCTGAGGACTTAATGGAGTTGCACGTTCTGAAAGTAGCAGGAAATACGGCTCTTGCCTCTCCAGGAGCCTGCGCGGTGCCTGCTCCAGTCTGCCCAGGGTGTAATTCCACCCCTTCCCAATGAAGGGTGGGTGACACAGGCATAGCTTTAGAAGAAATTCCAAATTGTTTTTATCGTTTGCTCCATCTCACGTTAGGAATGCTTGAGTGACCTTTTATTCGCAGTAAGGTGTACACCCCTAGTTTGCTGAACGGGATCATGTTAATCATCGGATGACACCAAGAAATAACAGGCTTATGTTCCTCCCAGGTAGAGGCAGATCAGGCAGAAGTTGAGGCTTTCCAATGGTGAGGGCAGTGAAGCGTTGGGGTTGCTTGCTTGGGGAGCTTCTGCAATTTTAATTTCTGCAGGATTTGGAGAACCCGCAGGGGATGAACTCACCTGCTAGGAATGACTGAACCATGGTGATTCCTGCCCTGGGGTTGGGGCATGTCCTAAATGACCTCCTAAGATCTGTTCCAGGCCAGTTTTCTGCAATTCCATAAGTCAGTGGTGAGCTGACACTGCTTTGAAATGGCAGAATAAATATGTGCCCAGTCTTAAGTTTTTCTTTGCCTGGTATACTAAATATGCTGCTGCTCTGGGGGTTCCCATGTCCCTCATCCCTTTTCAACTTCACAAGATCCAAGCAGGAACCAAGTTCAGTATTTCCTGCCCAACAAGCATGTTAGTTCATTACCTTAGTAATCAATTTGACCCACGATTAGTATCTTTTAAAAAAGTTAAAGGCTTCTTTTGAGTATCATATACGTTGCCGTAAAGCATGTTTGGCTGTGCCAGCTGTTAAACCAATTTTGAGTATGTGCAACTTTATGTTGATTCTAATTGCCGTGGAGAGCATTTCACTCATGCATTTTTAAGCAAAATAGCTACAATTTCAAATTGTAGCCATTTATTCACTTCAGGTGGTTAAATTTTAGTTACCACTTAAGTGTCTAAATATCTTAGGAAATAGAGAAAGAGGTAAAAATAGTCTTCAGTTTTGTCTGTTGTTTCTTTTCCCTCTTCTGAGAACAGAAAGGGATTTTTCCAGAGTCCACTCAAGTAAATAGAAACGTTCTCATCCTTATAATAGGCTTTGGATGAGGTCCACCTATAAGGATAGTCCTCTTTTTTATTTTTTTTTGTACTCTTTAATTGAATGTATGACATATATTTAATCCTGGCAGTATTCTTTATCTCTGTAAGAAGTCCTTTTAATTCTCTGTGTAAGAAAGTGTTCTGTGATGTCGCTACCTGATTTTATTGAAACTCACATGTCAGGAAAAAAAATTATTGCCTACCCTGTCAAAACTGACAGTAATTACGAGGCCAAATATATAGCTGTGATTGACTTGTAAAACTAAATCTGTAATATTTCAAGTTTGTAAGTTGACTTGTGCAGCTTTCAGGAAATATAACCCAGTATTTTCTTTGCAAACTGACATCTCTTTATCCATTTCTTTTATCGTCTTTGTTTTTATTTGTGAGGGCATAGAGTAGACAACATTTATATAGAATGTACTGGATGGCATTTAGCAAGTCTGCTTCTGGGGAAAAATAGCATTCTTTCTAGCTAAACGGCAGCTAAAGGAAAGTCAGGAAGGTTTAAGCACACGGTTCCTTTTATTTGGTCCTCTTTATGCATAATCTTTCAGCAGTAAATACTGCATATTGATTACTTAATTGTAATGGAAACATACTTGGACAGGAGGAACGTTATAGCCTATTTACTGCCTTAATTTTGAAAGGGTTTTTAAATTTTAAAATGGGTATTGCACTAAATGCAGTGCTATGCTCTTCTGTGCAGAACTTGAAGTAGAAGGACTTTCTCCTCAAAGCTGCGTTACTGACAGCTCTTTCTGTTTCGGCTGCCTTCCTTTCTCTTACCTTTGTAAAACCAGAAAAATCTGTAATTGGTGTTTAGCCTCTCTTAGCATGTGTGACATTCACATCAGATCAAAAAATGACCTTAGATTGACTAGTGAAAAAGCCCCCAAATAGTGTTCTGTAGAGAATTTAGTTATATCCAGACAAAGTATAAAAGTTTCACTTGTTTATTTGCCTAAAAATATCAAACACATGCAATAGTTTCCTGGTGAATAATGAACTTGTATTAAAAAGGGATCCTTCTTTGGGAAAAGAAGGCACCTATGCATCAAATAAATGTGTAAACCAAATGCTGGCTTAAAGATTTCCTAAAGGTGAACTAACAGCACTTCCTGAAAAAAAAAAAGAGGAAGAAACGTTTTAAATATCATGTAGTCATGTAGCTGGAGTGCAAAAAATAAATGTAAGTGTTGAAGTGATACATATTAACAGCCACAAAGAGGTACTTGGAAGTGGCATCCACAACGTTGTATATTGTTTCGAATATACAATACCTGATTATTTTGGAACAGAAAAGATGAAGTTTCCTGTACTGGAGAAAATATTCTCCATTTTACTTCATCATTTCTAGGCTGTTGGGTATTTGGATGATATTGCTGTTGGGCTTTTAATTTTTCTTTTCCTTTTTTTTTTCTTTCAATATTTTTTTTTCTTTTATTTTAAATCCAAACCAGTGAAGCAAAGCCTGGGAAGTAGTAATTTCTTTGAATCTTAATGCAGTCTGTCTTCTTAATGAGCCTACTGCTCTGCCCTGAAAACAGCCCTTTACAAATAAACATGCTGGAAGTGATTTAGCCACAATGTCCAGACTGTGTAAACATCTAATTATTACAATAAAATTGTCAATAAATATACATTACTGCTCCCTTTTCAAACGTTAACCAACTTTCTCTTTGCTTGATAAAAAGGTATAAATTGTATTTTTATGTCTTGATGGGTTTTCTTTTCATTACCCTGCTTGCTGCTCTCCAGACAAAAGAACACAGCGTAATGTCTGAGTTATTCCTGGCTGGTGAAAACTCCTACAATTGTTTATTAACATAAAGTCCGATGTTTCCTTTCACAGCAAAATGAACTCAGAGCTTTCACAATCTGATGTTTAGTCATGGAATCTTTTTTTATTTTTATTTTTTTTAAAAAGTCTATAAAACCTGTTATTGCTGTTGCGGTAACAGTGGGATAGGCACACGATTAAAACTCACTTATTAGAGGGAGGAAAGGACATAATGCTGCATTAGGACTAAGAGAGAAGATAGGAAATCGGGGTAATTTCCTCAAAAAATATGAAGTCTGCTTTCCGAATTATGGCATCGCGTTGACCATAAATGTGGCATCAGCTCCCCCCCGCCCCCCCTATACGTAGCCCCTTTTCACATTTCTTATATAACTGGAACATTAACATTAGAAAAGCAGAGCGATATTGAATCCTAATGAGGTCTGGCCTATATGCTCCGGCAGGAGAAGAATGAGGATAATTCATTTGTATGCCGAGAAGCATTCACAACTCCATGAGCATCCCCGTGGCTTCGGCTTGTGGTGCTGATCATCTGTTCCTACTTTAGGGGGTTTCATTGCTCCGAGCAGCATCTGAGCTGGGGAAAAAATAGTTAACCGCTTTACTGCTAGCTTTTGTTATATAATGACAATTTAATACGGTGGCTATTTTTTTGTTAACCTGCTTTAAAAAGGTCTTTCAAATGGTTAAATTAATCTTCTGATTAGCTGTGCCTGCCAGGTAAAATATAAGGAGGAAAATGATGTGGAACACAGCAGTGTAAAATGTGTTAGCCAGTCTTGGTAAACATGTCTATTTTAAATAATCAATGTAATGACAGGCAGCCATTTGCTCAGAAAATATTTTTTAAAAATACTTTTAATTCTATTTTACTGCCTGTATTCACACTGCTTTTTTTATCCTCTTTTTTTAAACACTGAAGATACTCAGCAGAGCGACATGTTATTTAAAAAAAGAAAGCAGAAATGTTTACCAAAATCAAGGTATAAAAGATTCGTGCAAATTGCCATGTAAAATGATCTGCACAAAAAGGCATCGGGGAAGAGAGTGAAGGCTGTGCCAAACAGATGGCACACCCTGCTGTGTTTTTGATTGAAAAAGAAAGGTAACATTTGCAGCCACGTCAAAGAGACAGTGATCAGCTAAACAAATTGGTCTCCGAAGTACACCATTGCTGGAGCAAACCCTGCTGCAGGGTACAGGCGAGGTTGTATTTCACAATAATGCCGTGTCCGCATCGCGGCTTTCCGAAGTGAAGGGACATGTCTGTCCCCTTTTCATCTCTCCAAGGCGAGCAAAAAGCCTTTGTTGCGATAGACTGCAACGTACTCTGCAAAAAGCGGCAGAGAAACCACAGACAATAAACGTGGGGGGGGTGTTTTTAATCCTTTTTTTTTTTTTTTGCCTTTTTTTTTTCCTTGATCGTCTCCAAATCATATTCAGGGACAGCCCAGCAGGTTTTCCATTTGGTGTATCAGGTGTCCAGGGTTCACGGTGAATAAGATTGCGATGGGGCTTAAAAGAACTGGGAAGGCGCTGCCAAAGGATCCGCACAAAGGTGCGGTTGGAGGAGGAGGAGGAGGCTGTAGCCAGAAGAGCCCTCCTTGCGCCTGCATGCTGCCCGCAATACAAACATCAAACGTGGCAGAGGAAGGGTGCATGGGGGGCTTTCCCCCCTCCCCCCCTTTTTTTTTTTTTTTTTTTCTCTCCTTT
>VXAK01015377.1:55578-126568 GCA_013399435.1 Arenaria interpres
GTATAGTGTACTGTGAAGCAGAGTACTACAGGATGCTCTGTGTGGCCGTTCTGTGGTAGATCCTATCATCATGTAAATGCAGTGGTCATTTATGCAACAAATAGCTTCCCATTTAGTAAAGGAGCTAAGGATGGTTTAGGACAAATAAAGAGAAAGTAACTTATGTTGACCTGCACTCATATGAAAGTTAAGTGTTGTGATGGTGTTCCTACCTCACTTGTAAGGCACATGGGTTTTGAGTGGTTGGATGCACCTTTGTACCAGGGTTTCCTAAATCCTGCAGCCCTCCCTCCAGCAGCACTTAAGCGTCAGCTTAGCCCTTGCTGGGAGGTCTGGCTGGTGACTGACCTCCAAACGCCGGGTGACTTTAGTAGTATTTGTGCATCTCCTGCTTCCTGGGATTAATTCTTGGCCAACGGGAGAGGCAGCGTGTGCCGGCAGGGGCTGTGTGGGACTGGCATGGTGGCTGCTGGAGGGGCTGCTGCTGAACTGGAGGACAGCTGAGTGACTCGCCGGTGGCACAGATGCTCCAGTGCTTTGATGGCCAAACTGGCTGGAACTGTGGAGAGCCAGCTTGATCTGCATGCAAAGTTTCAAAGGTGAGTAGAAAACTGTCACCAATTCAGAAGAAGGACTTTTTATTTTCTTTTTTTCTCTTTAGTATCATTATTGGTAGACTTTATACAACAAACAGCAGGCATTCTGGGTTATCAGTCCATTTTTTTAATGTTTATAAGACTGCGGATGGTTTTCTGGTTATGTTGGATATTAAGGACCTCCTGGTATGTACCAGGAGGAGCTGATTTGGGGACGGGTTCAGCCTGCACAGAAGGGTGGTTTAAAGCCCGTTGCTTTGCCAGGCTCAGAGCTGTGAGCCACAGTTTAGCATTCAGAAGAGCTGCACCGAGTCACCGGCGCTTTCCTGATATCAACACTGCTTGACAACCTTATGCATCTTTCACTGAAGTGTGTTTGAATGATGCTGGGCTTTCATCCTCAAGCCATGGAATGAAACTAAGCACTTGTATGTGTTAATATTTTGCCGATAGGTGGAGAGATTTATTTTCCAAAACATTTTCTCTGGCTCCTGATGAACATTTCAAAATTCTCTTGATAGTTCCAGAGGGGCACCCATGCAAACCCTTTCAGCAGAGGTAGGTTTGTGGGACACCTCTCCCACCCCAGTTCACGACCTCTGAAGATGATCTGTAGGGACTGGCACTTTGGGAGGGGAGGAGGAAGAAACATCAAAATGGGGTTTCTTACGTTGTCCTTGGCCTTGAGCGATGCTGCTGATTGGCCAACTGTTATTTTTTAGTACCGGATGGCTGGAATCCAAGGAAGCATCATGATGACCTCAACAGTTCGTGGCCGCAAGGTCTGTGGGAGGGTGGCAGCCTGCCAGCCCCCCCCAGACATCACTTGCAGGTTGCTGTTTCTGACGGACCGGTGGTAGTTGCTGTAAATGAGTGACGCTGCCTGTAACTCACCTTTAAATCTCACCTGGCGGGCGTCGGAAGAGCTGCGGGTACGTGCTCGAGCACACAAAGGCGTCCCCACAGGCACATGCCCACCTACGCTCACCTGGAAAGTGCTTGTCACCGCCTTGACTTACCTTGGCGTGATTGACGATAATTAGGTTTCAGCTGCCTTCTGATGCAGAAATACACACCACCGCAGCGTGGCCGGTTCTGCTCCTGCAGTCGTGCCTCTGAAAGGCTATCGATTCACGCTTTTACATTTTTAAAAGGTCACGGCAATAATTCCGCCTGAATTGTGCTAAGTGAAAATAGTTTGCAGAGGTAATACGGTTCCTGCTCACTTCCAGTGTAAACAAAAGCCAGTGGTTTTTATTATTGTTTTCAGTGTATTTTAATTACATTTATTTGCCTCACTCTCACATCGTATCAATGAGCTATTTGTAAAGTTGTAAAGCAAGTGACCTTCAACATTATATGACTCTTGGTTCTGTGCAGAGATATTTTATTTTTCTATTATGTAAGATGTGCTGGAAGCGCTTATCATAATACGGTGCTCACATTAAAAATTAAAAGCTTAAGAATAAAAATTGCCATTTTCCCCTTGTTCTGTCATATATATGTCCATTTTAATAAGACAAAAGTATCTACAGCTCTATGACTGTGGAATTAAATGTGCTTACTTTTCGCAAAATATCATTGTAGTTAAACAAACAGCCTTCTCTGGCTTGACTGGGAGCAGATTGTTCCCAACAGTTCGTTTGACTAACAGGCTATATAATGCGATGAGTTAACGTATTAGAATACATAGTTACTGCAGCCCAAGTGCCCTAGAAAGATGACAGGAAGCTATGGATGCCATGGCATAAATTATTTCAATAGCTGCGCTGCAATTAGTGACTTTGTATTCTGTCTGGCTTATGGGATTTTATGCACTGAATGAGCTTTCCAATCTTCCCATGGTTTTTTTCCGAATGTTTCCTTTGTTTACAATTGTTTTACTGTGTCAATCACAGGTATGTCAATAGAGCTCTCAGATTTTCTACCAGCAGGGCTTTATGCCTCCACGTGGAGCTACTGAAGAACAGAGCTGAACGATCCCACCCTACACCATGGGCTTTGCTGGGGTGATGTCCTGTGTATGAGAGTACATGGAAAAGGATTTTCCTCCTCAGCATCTTTAGCATGAATGTAAGTGACATATGCAGAGATGGAAGCTTAAATGTACTATGTTCCCATGTGCCTCTATTCAGTCCCACTACAGTTGCCGTAATTCACTCCACAATTGATTGTTAATTTACTTTAATACATGTGCCTGTAGCAAGTGGAGCTGATAAATAGTGAGAAAGTATGTGATAGGCTATCTAACCTTCTTCATATAGATGAAACACTACAGAGCTGAAATCCATTCATGCTCCCTGAACACAATGCTGTATTCTGGTTTTCTATTCATAGTGTTGTAAATTTGTCAGCCTAATGGGACACTCTGTAAGACATTTTCCTTTTTAAGTGCTTTAATGGGAGTAGGTATTACATTGATCCAAAATCTAGCCTAACATTTCATATTGTGAAGTCTGGAATTGTGTAGTTAACTGCATAAAAGTTGAGAGGTGCTTTGTTCTTCCCTTTATTTTAAGCTGAATTTTGCCAACCTGATACTCACCCTACCATTTATATATGGACTAAAATCAGCACTTGGTTTGGTCACCAAATTCCAAGGTCATACTGTATTTTCATTTGGTATAAGCACAAGTGGAGGTAGTAAGCAGGCAGAGCACACAGCCAAACTTGCATCTTTTTCCCTCTTTCCTTGAAGTGGAAGGGCTGTGGCAGCGGGTATGAAATAGTCACACTAGGATAGACACAGTGCCCATGGCGGCCGGTAGCCTGTTTTTTGACAATTGAGACACTGACGGAATGAGATCTATGCAGATATCCAGTGATAATTCCCTAAAATAGTCCCTGGCACCCACTAATTTGCAGGTCAAGTACTTCTTAAGCAGAAGTGACGTCTCTATATTTAGTACAACTGATGGATTTTTCTTCCCTGAAAGGATAAAGTGAACTCAGTTACTCAGTATGATGGGTGGAAAACTTTGGAAATGGTTCACAGTGTGAACATTTATGACTGATCTTTTGAACTCTTCTATGTTGGAGACTTGGGTTGAATAAGTTTGATACTAGGTTTGGTATGGCAACAACCATACAGAAGCCAGAAAAATTTGTGTTTAAATGCCAAGAGGCAGATAAGCACCTGAGAAAAATGGCCAGTCAATACAAGTCCTGCTCTGAGAGAGATGTGGAAATGCTGAGATGCAGTCAGGCTCTGAAATATGCCTTTTGCCAAGCCAAATTGGGATGCAGTGAACATCTGCCTTGCATGTAAACATCGTTATGACATGTTATAGGTGGGGATTTTTACTGCTGTTCAAATGTAAGTTAGCTTTGATTTCCCCAGGCTCCCAGTATTGTTCCTGATTTAGGAAGAGAAGCGTTTTCCCTAAAACTGTCTAAAGCAGTAAAAGTGAAATATTCTGGGGAACGCTGAGTTAGGAGACAATGGCACAAGAAGACGACTTGAAAAATCAGTGCACCCGAGGGCCTTGCAAGGAACACGACAAACCCCAGCCACAGAACAAGCTCCTTGAGAGAGTCATGGGAACCCCCCTGATTTTTGAAGGGTTTTTTATTACCCTGTGTGGTTGTGTGCCACCTACAAGCCTGGGAGCAACAGTGCAGAGCTCAGACAATGCACCCACAGCCCTGAACACGTATTGATCTGTGCTGCCGGAGCCCAGAGCTTACAGCCTGAGCTTTTCCCTGCCCCTTTGTGTTACATCCATGTGCTAGGCTTCCTTTGAGAAGGACTGCATTTATTCCAACAAAAGCTATCAATCTGTGACATTGTTTATAACGGGGAGAAAAAGTCAACATCAGAAATCTTTTCTGTTCCACATAACCTTTGAGATTTATCATGGCTTGGATTTCTCCAAGGGTTGACAGTAAGGTGACAGTATGAGCTGTTTCATAATTTCTTTTTTTTTTTTGGTTTATTGGTTCCCTGTGTATGAAAAGGCTCTATAAATAATAATCACTGATGCAGGCCAATACAATTGTTAAAGACCCTTAACCTGCTGGCTATGACTGTCTTTTGAAGTGGTGTTTTCCTCCCTGGTTAATAGGGGGGCACTGATGCTGCCGGAAGAGAGACGGCAGAAGTTTGGAGCATGTTGGTTGTGTACTTGGTGAACTTCTGCTGCAGAGAAATGTCAAGGTCAGAACATGATTGAAGAACCTTCTTCCTCTCTTGAAGTCGCTGTTCCTGTATGATATTGTTTTCCACTGTAGAAGGTTCTCTTAAAAATGAGGTTGAGATCCCTAAAGAAATTGCTTCAATCAGCAACAGTGCTTAATGACTGTTAATGGGAAGTGGAGATAGGATAGTAAGTGTTACTTTGATTAATAAGAGAACTGCAGAGAATTTAAATTGTGCCACTGATGGATTATTTTCTTCAAGCTTGATAAGCGCTTCTCATTTGTTCTTAAATTTGGTCAATACTGTTAAAGACAGCAAAATGAAGTATAATTAATTCTATTACTGCTACTCAGACCCAGTGTTACTGGGAAACAGATTGTGATGCAGACAACAAGGTTAGGTAACACTTCTGACAAGTTTATCATATGAGGACCTGTCAGTCCTCAAAAGTAGAGAACATTTTCTCCTCCACGGTTAGAAACTGCCCAGCACCAGTTGCCTTTCCTAGCATGTGTTGGTCTGTTTGAATCTGCCACAGAAATATTTGCAGTAAAGAAAGCAGCTGATTCTGAAGTCTGTGGACAAAACAAACAGCTCCAATTTATTCCTCACCCGGTATTTGGGGATGTTGTTGTTGTATTTTGAGTATATCGCTGCAGATACTGAGTTTGCAGTAGTAGCATTTACCTAAATAGCTTTGTTGAGTTCAGTGTTGCGGTATAAGGCCCTATGAAAGTTTAGGTCATTAGAGAGCTTGGGAGGGAGGGGTCAGATGAGCTTATTCCACTCCAAGATAATACAACATTCTATTTGCAGACCCCATGTCTTGTGAATTTAGCCCCGCTACCTGCTGTTAGGATCCAGCGCAGTGACTAAGACACTTATTACAATACTGTTTTCCCCAAAGATATTCTGTGTTTCATGATCATGTGTGTTTCTTACCAGTCTTAAAGATCAGCAGGTGTATACCCTATGGGTTAATATGGCTTGTGGAATAAATAATCATGTTATAGCAGCACCTGAAAGTTCCAGTTAGGTCCTAGCTGTGTTAGACAGTGGCAAACATTATAGTTTTCCCTCAGGAAAGCTCCCAAACTTCTTTAAATGCTGTTCGGAAGGGAAGCTTTCCTTCACTTGGAGCAGTGAGTCGCTGACATCTGCAGAGGTCTCTAGTCGTGTGTTTGCACATCTCACATCTCACATCTCATACCTCCTGCCACAGTGGGACGTGATCCTACTGAGGATGGGAAGTGCTAATCCAATATAGGTATTTAGTGAGAAGGTAGCATAGACTCCATGCTGGTGTACCTATAAATTATCATTATGCTTTTAAACAAACCCATTTGCATGATGCAAAAAGTAGGGGAAATATACTGAGAAATGCAGTTTATTCAGAGACCTTCGTGCCATTTCTAAATCAGATTTTAGCAAAAGGTGATCAGCAGCTCATCCATTCTGATGTCTCGGGAGAAATCCAGGCTATGTGCAAAGGAATAGGGAAACTGTTCTGTGCTTTCATTAGCGGCAGCTGCAATTATCGCTTAATTTAACAGACTCTGCCTACTTCAAAGTCCATGCTTCTCCAATTCCGACTGCAGAAAGTCATTGTGTGAGTTATTTCGAATTAATTTGAAACCAGAGTGTGTTGGCTAATAGTATAGTTATAAAATCAGTGAAGGTCTAATTCTGTTATTAAAAATGTAAAGCTTATGTATTATGAATAAAGAGTTCATTCTCTTCCAAGGATATTCCATAAACATAATTCCTAAAAGTATTGCAAACATCGAGAAGGTATTTCAGGCATGAATTTGGTTGCAATGATCTGTACTCTAGAGAGCAAAAATACATGAAAAGCCTGAGGTGGAAGGTCATGTTTAAAACTTAGAAGCAGAGAACAGAAACCAGTGACAACTCCTTTCCCTCTGAAACTCCCTGTTTATAGCTCTGCTGGAATTCCATGCAGTAAAGGGAGAAACTGAACATCTTTCACTCACTTGACTTGTTTGCAAATGCTTGAGGGTGGCTCGTAGGGAATGTGATGGCCTGACGGAATCATTCCTTCATTGATATTTCCTTGCAGATAACCAGGGTAAACACTGACCCTAATTACAAGACACCCTTTAATGCTATAGGAGAGGATGTTAAGGGTGTCATAATCCTGGCAAGCAGAGAGATGGCACCCAGCATATAAAGAATAGACGTGGCAGAGTACTGATGGTCTTTGCTCTTAAGGCAGCTGCAGAGTGGTGTATGTGTATCCAGTATACATGATGAGTTTACACATATTTTAAGGAGAAGGCTTATAGATCAAAGCAGAAGCCTTGTGCATCACTCCTACAGAGGACCATTTATACAGGTGGGCCAGCAACTTCTTGAAAAATGGCAGATGGCATCATATATTGCCTCTAGTGCACCAAAGACAAAGAAATGTTAAATCTTAGGTATTATCTCTGTAGAACTAACCAGAGATTTGGAGGCCAAATAAACCTTTCTCTCTCCTGAATTTTTCTGTTATGCCATTTTAGTGTCTGTCAGCTTGATACAAAGCCCCACATATGTCTGTAGGTGTGTACTTTAGTTTGTTGCCACTGTTTTATTATGCAGCACAATGGAAATTCTGCTGGATAACTTGTTTGCACCGTTGATTCATGGCAGAAGAAAGGTAGATCCTATATTCCCCTTTACAACAACTATCCTCCAGAATTAAGGGGTATATATTTGAAGGATTGTGGTGCTGTAAATGTACTTTTCTGAAGGTACTTTAATAGTGTCTGGTTTGTCATAAGCTCAGGCTTAAATAATGAAAGAGAGCCCTGCATGTACCAAGAGCCCTGATTAAGAGAGAAGTACAGTTTGTTACAGTTATGTGGGTACTTGGCTATCATATAAGTTTATTAAATCATATAAAATTTCAATTTACACAATAATATTCTATAAAAGATGGAACACACAAAACGAATAAATATGCCAATTTCTTTCACGTATGAATTGTATTGTTGGTTGTGTTAAAGCTGCCATTTTCAGAAGCAAGTTTATTTGTCCTAGAATAGTAATTTCCTATCTCAGAGTTAAATTTTGTAGAATTTAATTACAGATTGAAATAAAATGAATGGGGTATAAAAGCTATTAAAATGCCAATATAATGATATATATTGTGGGAAGGAGAGAATATATACATGTCTTTATATAGTACATACAAATATACTTATATTTGAGTATTTGTTCATTGTGAATATAGTTTTGTGGAAATTTTGTGGATGGGGATTCTATCCTGATACAGTGTGTTTGGGCTTTGTTCTGTCGCAGGGAGGTGAATTTACTTGATTTTAGGCCTTGTTTTGCATAATACCTCTAATTTGCATAACGTATTATAATGGCTTTCATAATGTTTGCGAAGTCGAGATGCAAAGTCAGCCAAAGTTCATTTTTCCAATTGGAAGAAAATCTTATTCTTTACTTGCACACTTCTGCGAGTTCTCAGTTAAATGAAGTTGATGGTATCCCAGTTTGTTTTCTCTTATTTCAGCCTACCCATGATTTTGGAGGTCATAACTTATTTCTTCTTATCACGTCAGTATGCTTCTGAGCATACTCAGGCTGTACCCGAAGCTTGTGTTACTGTAACTGTATTACAAATTGTTTGGTGGGCTGTTTTTTGAAGGTGGAGTTGTACTTCTAGATTTTGCACTGTGAAGAAGAAAATTTCTTTCTTCCTTTGTTGCCAGTGGGGCAATCTGAGTTTCAACCTCTCCTGCCTGCTTCTTTCTGGCTTCTGTTGTCCTTATATTTTACCATCATATGCAAGACTTGGCAGGAGTATCCCATTAATGCAGTGAGTGAGGTGAGTGGTGCTGTCCTGGAAACGCACCCTGGAAATGCTCCCAGTCATGAACTGGGAGAGGAGTAAAGCATCCTCTTTTAAGTAAAAAATAAGTTTGAATAAGCAAAGAGGGAGAAAGTTCATGAAGAGCATGTTTGGAAGCGCTGTTTTGAGGTTGGGCAGATCTGGACTGGACTTGGATGAAGCAAGGGGTTGTCAATGGTCTTGGAGATGATGTTTTTCTTTACTTAAGCTGCTTTCGGCAGAGTTCCAGCATCTGCTGGGTTGGAGCACTGGCCCCAGAGGAGACGACAGAGAAGACAAAGCCATGAAGACAACATGGTCAAAATTTCAAGAGCATTTGGGTGGTTTTGCTGTCACACTGTCAGAATTCACAGCTGAGAGAAACTACAGAGCAGCAGAAGTTCCTCTCCCACTCCTGCTGGCTCATGTGTGCAGCCCTCTCCTGCCAGTCCTTTCTTTTCTCTTGTTCTGGTAGCACTGTCACTTATTTGGAGGAAAAGTGAGGCTTCGTGTCAGTGCTCCTCAAGATTTTACAGCCCTCAAAGTCCCGCAGACATTCAGTGTGCAAATTATGACTGTGAGCAGCAGGGATGAAAACCGAAGAGGGAAGGGAGAACAGAAATCCCTATCTTTTGGACTTTGCAGAGTCGCTCTTGGCTGGATAGAGAACTATTTCCTTGTTGCTTTATTGCCAGTCCTGCCCTGAGATAGCTGTGTGTCATACTCACAGCCACGCTGTGAGACACTCAAGCCTTGTAATGCTTTTAAACTAATGAGGGTGCAGTGGATTAGCTCAGGATACATCAGGCAGTTTCCAGAGGGCTTGGCATGTCGTTTATGGCTTGTGCTTCATAAAGAATATCTCTTTTTGTATAGCCTGGATGTAGCGCACCACCATTTTGGAGCAGGCTCGGGAACCTTATCACGATTGGCTTGCTAGGTGAAAGGCTTTTCTATTTAGCTTTTAATAGAGCAAAAGTGACTCTAAATTTGTTAATATTCTTTAGGTTATATAGGACAAATTACAGATAAGTGAATAAGTAATGAAATTTGTAATGAGAATTTCTCAACTATGAAATGTTGGCGCAAATTAATTGCAGGATTTTACAGCTATTATAGTTTATATCATAAATGCAAAAATGACTAGGGCTTTTTAATTACAGTAGGAACACACTAAATTTTTATGGAGTGCCATTTTGTTAAAGAGATACTTTAAACATTAAGAGCAAATGCCATCCGTAACAGTGAGCCCAGATATCTGTGGCACATCAAATAAATATGCTATTGCTATGATATTGTTCCTCAGATATTGTAATTGACACAAAGACTAATGAGAAGTCTCTTTTCACACCTTCAGTTTACTGTGCCTTTTTCTCCTGGTCATTCTTTCTCTTAATTACTGTGTGTTTGCAGAGGGCCATGGCAAATCCCTTGGAAAAATATACAGGGCTTTTTCACTTACCCTTCAAAGCTGCACTGTGAATAGCAAAATGTTGGTGTCTCAGTAGAAGTTAATATTATTGTGGAGGGGAAGAAGGAGGATGGCTGGATGCTAATTCTTATTAAATATTTGATGTGTAGAGAAACCTAATACAGTGGAAACTCAAAGAAATCTCATTACTTGGTGGAACACATTGCATACTAAGATAGAGACGACTCTGACTCAAACACTAACAGGCAAATTTAGTAAGGAAGCACATCTGAAGCCATGTCCTGCTGTTCTTTTCCATTAACATAAGAAATCTACATATCCTCTGCTACCCTGCTTATCTAGACATTTCTCAGAGTCAAGAATATGTTTTTAAAATGTCACTGCATGCTATGTTCCTCCCTGGTGATGCTGTGTTAAGTTTTCCCCCTCCTCTCCTCACACCGCTGCTCTCAGAGCTGGATGGCTGGCCAGCAGTAGGTGCCACAGATCCTCCTGCACTTGTGCGTAGCTCCGAGGCTTCCCCTGAGCCTCTCCTTCTCCCGTCAGTAAATATATTCCACTCTGAGGCGGATGGTTTTGCTTAGGCACACGAGACTGGAAACTCGCGTCCCTTTTCAGTGCCTCCTCCAACACACACCGTGTCACAGACTGCTTCCCCAGCTAAGGTCTCTAATCCATCACTCACAATTCCTTAAGGGGATTAATTAATTTTAAAAATGGTTGTGTTTCTGGGTATGCTGAACATCCTCCCTCAAGGACAAATGCTCATCTTTCCATTTGCACATCTCTCTTGATTTGCCTTATTGGAGTGGCCGGCATTACGCCTTGTATTATACAATACCCAAACCTTGCTTGTGAGGAATTGCAAATGAAGTGATCATCAGAGAGCTTGCTCATAATTAGCTGGTATCCTTTTCCTGAAGGTGAATCTCACTGGAGTGGAAGCGGCATGCAAATATGCTGCTGTCGCACCCAGAGGTAGGTAAAAAAGCTTGGAGAAAACAAGCTCTGACAGGGCGCTGGACCAGGACTTAGGAGTCAGCTCTGGCACTGGGTGGACAGTGTTAACTGTGTCCTTTTTGACCGCAGAACTCATTTCCTCTCTTGCAGGTTTTTAATGTGACCCACTTTGTGTTCCAAGGTTATGAAAGAAAATGTGGCATAAAAGCTGGATTTTGGTAATCTTCTGTCCCTGAGACACTGATGCGCATGAGGAAGATCTCTCCCACGACTAGGTGGCCACGCTGCTTGTTCAGTGCTCATTGGATGCAGGCTGGAAGCTGATTTAGCTGCTGCTGAATAATATTTCCTTTGCCAGACCAAGGCTTTGGCCTGAGTGTTTGCACATCCTTCTCTCTTCTAGACTGGGAAACCTGTCACCAGCAAAGTATTAACAAGTCTCACTTTTGTGTTTGCTATATCACTGGGATGGGAAGCTGACATCAAGTTACATGAGTTTAACTTGGCGAAAGAAGGGCAACAAAATGTCTCCTGGAAAAAGGTGAGTATTTAGGTCCTAATTCACACAAAGTTACAGGGATTTCTGTATGGTCACCTTTGACAGAGAAGACGTATACCCATGACTCTGTGTTCTACCAGAGCATTCAATCACCTGGATGGTCATCGGTCTACTGGTGCTCTGTCCTGACCAGTTGCACTGAGACTGTGCAGCTGGGGTTGTTCCAGCTGATCCTTGTTCTATGGCTATCATTTCCATGAATTGCGCAGGACCTACAGTCTCTGTTAAACTCCCCAATGTTATTTCCACAGCAGGGAGGGGTAAAAGGCTGCACAGCCCATTTCTCCTGCCAGTCTCCTTGCTGCATTCTTCTTCCAAGGACTGATGACAATCTCCCAAACTTATTTTGTGCTGGTGAAAGCAAGCAGGGGTTATTTAAGTCTTACCCCAAAAGTTATTAGTCTGAAAGTTTTGCCATAAATATGCCACTGTTTTCCTAACTGCATTTCCTGGAGTCCTTCCTCACTTTCTGTCTCTGTTCCTGGTTCCTTGCTTGCAACAAAAGAGACAACAAAACTACATTAAATATAGTTTATTACCCATTTGAGGGTGAGGAATGACTGACATTACTGGAGGAGTGACCAGTGCCTCTGACTGAACGTGGTCTAGGCCAACTGGGATGGGCAGCAAGGAGTGTTGTACTTGCTTCGTAGAAGTCCTATGAAACACCTCTCTTCCACTCTTTTCCATGATGTGAGCCAGATGTGATACCACAATCCAGAAAGACCTTGCTATGGTAGGGTTAGGATTAATCTAGCCGAATAAGATAAAGACGCTAAGCAACAGGAAAACAGCAAAACAAAAAGCCATACCCAGATTACATTTGTGTTTGTACTCATCATTGCCTGAAACATACAACTCATCAGCTAACTCCTAAAGGATCTTGCTCCTTTCCATATGAATACAGGAAAAGAATACATGTTCTTGGCAAATTACATTAAAAAAGGAAGAAGAGATGGCTGCTGAAATGCTCTCATTGTAAATGAAGGGCTTTATGTTTACACAAAAACCACTCGTGGAAAAAAGTAATTTTGCTAATGAGATATTCCCATATCTCCTGGGGAGCTTTTCATTGCTAAGGCACTGTTTCAGATCCAGCACAGATCTACAATAAAAAGCAATAACAACTACCCCAAAGGAGTTAATGGTTGAGCTAGCTCTCCAGTAACAGAGTCTGCACAGCACACCCAGCACATCGGATGACAGTGATGCACAGTGTCAAAATCACCAGTGGTGTTGCACGAGCAGCTCAAACCATGTGAAGTGTGAGCTTGGGGCTTACCTTGAAAATGATGTGCGGTTAATGAAAACCCACGTGGTTGTGTACATATCTCTGCTTTCATGTCTAAGGTAGCTATGGGACCTGTTCCTAACTAAGGAGCAGATGTGTCCCAGAGCCCTCTAATTGCCACTGGATTTTCCTCTGGACTCCTGGGATCATCCAGCTGGTTGGAACAGACTAGGTACCCTACTAGATGCCAGGGCCACCAGAGCTACAGTGGATGAGTCTGTTGACTTGCAGATGTATTGCAGTGCAGTGTGAGAGGTCCCATTTCTTAAAATCTCATTTTAAATATGGCAATCCTAATCTCAAGCAGGCTTGATTTGCTTGATTTGACTGCCTTGGAAAACAAAGAGCCTTAAACCTTTAACTTGAGGCATTTGATCAGACCAGTCACTGATCTCTTTCCCTGGCCACGTTAGAGAAGTTAATCCCTAAGTGGGCTTGACCACTCAGCAGTGGTGCTCCAAGACAGGCTTTGAGTGCATTGGAAAGGCAAACATTTGTTCTGCTGCTGTCTTGCTGAACTGTTCCAGGGAGAACCCTCTCAGCCCAGCTGCTGATGCCTTTCATGGGTACCGATTAAATTTTTATATAATTTTTTATAACCATAAATATACTCTACAGACTTGCACATAATTCCTCTGCTACTTTAACTGCTTTTCAAAGCCCTTTTCAGCAGGCTTATCTTTGTTTTGCTTGTGCTGATTAAAAGGCAAGATATATTTTTAATAGGGTAAGTAGTACCAGAGAGCACACTTCACATAAAAGAAAAAGAAATGCAGTCAAACCCTTGTTATCCAAGCTGAGTAGAAGACATTGAATTAATTCAGATAACCATGGTTTCAAATAACTGATGGGTTTTTCAGGCTACTGAATACATCAGAAACCCTTAGTTTGTTTTGGGCAAACAAGGTTTTTGAGTGATCAAACCTCTGACTACAGGTAAGCAAAACAGCATATGAAAAGATCCTCTGCAAAAAGCTGCAATGCTAAAAATTGGGACTTGAAATTAAAGATTTCTCTAGATGTACTTCCGAGACTCACTGGGCCAAAAATAGCCTGAAGGCAGCCAAAAAGAGCAGAGCCATCCCTCTGGGCAGACCCCATCCTGAATGTATCAGCACGACTGAATATTTCCACAGAGATCCTGTTTCCCATAAAGAATCTTCCACTTTTCCTTTTTTTTTTTTTTTGGTGCAGTCTTTTCCTCTCCCTGGACTTTTTTTCCCCCACAAATAAACCTTAATTGTTTGTTTTCCCTGCAAACAGCAAAGAGAGCCATATTGCACCATAAAAGTAATGTCATGTGAGTTCCCATCTCATCAACTCTCCATGACTGCTGAGTCACGCCTGGGTAGTTTTCGAGTGCTACTACGGCATTAGAAGACATTTCACAGAAGTCCTGATGATTTATTGGAAAGAGGTGGCCTTTCTCCATGTAACATAGGCTCTGCGGTTTTGAGGTGATCTCTGTTCATTGCTGAAGATGGGAGGAGATCTGGAGCTGGTCATGGCTACTGAAGAGGGCAGAGACCTGATGCATTATTTTAGGAGGAATACAGGAATACCTTTTGCCAGTCCTCCAGTGGAGAGTGGTCCCAACAGCGTACCAGGAGACTGCAGTGGCATGGAGAAGCAGAGGTGGTTGCGACGGTAAGAGCAGCTGGTGTATAGTGATGAAATGTATCAGGGGAAGGAAATCATTGGTTCCAAAATGATAAAGTGGGCTTTAATTGTCCACATCCCAATGCCTAGGGGAGGACTGCCAGGGAAACTAGAACAGACAGAAATGCTGCTGACATTAGAATAATGTGCTGCGTGTGAAACCACTGCAGAAATAGTTAAATGGCTCCTTTGCCAAGGCCACAGAGTGAAATGTTACTACACCATGGGGCGGATTAAAATATGCATTTTCTCCTAATTGAGCACAGCGGACTCAGCTGGAGGTCCTGTCAGGAGAAGAAGAATAATTTGTCACAGCAAGAAATGTATAACTTGACAGAGCATCTATTAGGCAGTACAGTAAAAAATAAAGTAGGACTTGTGCAGGTTTTCTTTATGCTCCACACTGTCTGGTATAGGCACCCACGTGCTGTAAGTAAATTTCAGACTGCTTGGCAATGGACCAACCTGGTTGTACAATGCTCACTACCCTCATGGCAATCATATCGTGATGATGAGGAGGTTAAAATCTTTCTGGACCATCCCTCATCAGAAAAGCCCCATAAACAGCAACGATCCTCTCCCCACAGTGCATTTAACTGGGTTAGAGCCTGCAGAGCTCTGTAGCAGTTTCTTTCATTACTCTTGGAGAAAGTATTTATGGGGATAACAAGGCAATGCCATGAGGATGGAGGTAAATCCAGTGAAGAGCCAGTACTGACCGCCCATCAAGAACCACATTTTCTTCCTTTGGTAAGTATTGGGTTGTGAGAAGTGTAAAAATAGGCTCCATGAAGACATCTATAGGGCAGGGTTTCTCCCCAGCCCGTGCATTTGCCCTAGTACTTTCTTTCCTCATGTCACATATATATATATATAATTTTCAGGGAGATCTGCCCTGGCTTGGCCGTAGCTTTTTGCTGACTCAGCTCCCAGCCCAGGTGGATCTCCCATGCACACAAAGCAGAGCCCTGCCCTGACCAGCTGTATGGGAGGAGGGGGCACTCTGTGTGCCAGCCACCAGGTTTAGATGCAAAAGCAACTCCATGGCATCCTTGCCCTGCAGCCTTTACTGTGTTTTGTGTAGTGAGGTGATGCCCAGAAGCCCAAATTTCAGCTCTGGCCACCGTTTTGCAGCACTTCATAGAATCGTATGCTGAATCTAAGGGGCAGCTCCCAGGACTGGGTGCCACAGAAGCAACCTGTCACCTCCATCCATGAGGCTGTGTGGCAGCTAAAACCAAGTAGCTTCTATTCAGGCACATGCCTTTTATCTCCCTGAAAGGGAGAACTCTGACTGACAGGGTAATTCATCATTTACCTGATGCACGAAGAAGAAGTCGCCCGAAGGAGCAGAGCCACACACATTATTTTCACACTGGTGGAGGTGTATGCCCTGTGTGAGCTCCACTGTTTCTAAAAGTTTCTGTAACCCTACAAAATAAATTCTGGATGCTCCAGGGAGGTGTTATTGGGAATTTTTGTCCCATGCTGTAGGGCATTGAAGCGACAGACCAGAGAGTCATTTCCAATGGATGATTAGCAGTGGCAGGAGGAACGGCTGGCTGGGAAAACCCCAGTGACACTGGGAGGTAGCCCTGGAGAGATCAAAGGACTGGTAAGGAGCTGTAAAGGGTCCCTAGGCCTTGCATGAATGGTGGAGGTCACTGCTGCCCACATCATTTGCTTTCCAGTGTGATCACAGGGCTACTCTGATCCCAGGTGCTGGGATGCTGTCTGGGCAATACCTGCCCACTGTGCTTGGTGGGTCTGGTGTTCTGTAGTGCCTTCACCAACCCCAGACCCTCAGTAGGATTATCATGGAAAATTGACTTGGGCTTTACAGGTCACCTGGGTTGTTTACCAGCCAGGCCAGGTACCCTCTAGTAACAGGAGCTGTGGTTAGATTGGACTGCTCTGCCTACAGCCAGGCATCCCATTTTGATTCTTGCATTTTGCCATGGCTTTGGTGTTCCCAGGAACACCTGATGGAGTAAAGACAGCCCTTGCCTTAGTCCAGTCACTGTGATCAGAAGGCTTTGCCTGTAACTGCAGAAGTTCATGGCGTATGGCATGATATAAAATCATAGAACGGTTTGGGTTGGAAGGGACCTTAAATATCATCGAGTTCCAAATCCCCTGCCATGGGCAGGGACACCTCCCACTAGACCAGGTGGCTCAAAGCCTGGCCTTGAGCACCTCCAGAGATGGGACATCCACACCTTCTCTGGGCAACCTGTTCCAGAGTCTCACCATCCTCATAGTAAGTGCCAGGTCTCAGCCACCTTAAACGAGAAAGCCTGAATGCATCATGCCTGCCACAGTAGCACAGGTACTTGCTGTTACCCAGTGTAAACAATGGTTGAGGCCAAAGACTCTGCCCTTTCTATTTTTCTAGTTATTACAGTTGCATCCAGAACCCTAAATCAATGCTCAGTACCTCCTTGGACTAGTCACTATACAAATACAGTATAAACACCACCTCTGCTCCCAAAACCCTGCAGGGGTTAATGCTCACTCCCAGTGTGTCTGATTCCTCCTGTCTGCACTCACAGCACAGCACTGGAACTGTGTTGTGGGAAGATTTTGCTATCTCTTCCTTTTTGCATTGTATCTGTTCTGCAAAGGCCACCTTCAAGCTCCTACTTTTCCTAAGCATCAGGTTCTCTTATAGACTGGGCTAATTAATATATAAAGTTCTTCACCCTTTTCTCAGCTGTGTTTTCCTCCTCACCCATTTCTGCCAACTCTGCTCTCTCCAAATGGCCATCTAACACCCACTATGAAACATAAATAAAAGCTCAAAGGTGGTACTCGCTCCCCTTATGTAGTTCCTGTAGTTGAAAGCAGTTTGGTATGGTGAGAAGATTTATGGTGCTGTTGATATATCTGGTTACATCTGGTGACATGGAACTGAGCTGTCCAGATTTCCTCACATCCAGTTCCATGGAAAGTGAAACAGATTTGCTTAACTCATTTGCAATGATATGGGACAGGGTAGGTTCATAGAGTGCACAGATTTTTTCCAGTATAAACAAGCTCCAGTATGTCTTGGGAGTGGATATGCTGCTTTTTGCTGAGCAGATCATGGTTAAAACCAGCTGGGATAGCTGGAACAGAGGGTCAGTGAAAAATGCCCCAACAGCAATATTTGTGTTTGTTTGTCCATATGTTTACTTATTTTGATGCACTCTTGCTATGAGTTTCTTTGGCAGGATCTCCCGCAGCCCAAGCCTCACCCAGTTGTAGTTCAGTCTTGTTCTTCTTGACCGTAAATAAGATGTTCTTTGCTCTTTTGGTCTGCATCAGCTCTTTCCTGATCCCTTTTTGTGAGGGGTGTTTGTCCTACTCCATAATTATTTTCCCCCTTTTTTGTGTTTAGGAAGGGTGGGATGGGGGTGCAAATTCATAGGAATTTTTGTACCATTGAAGCCAAGTCCCTTCTACATTTAGATCCTAGAGGTCATAATATTTTATTTTCTGGCTTGCTAGACATTTCAAGTTCAAATTCACACACAGGTCATGGGTCTAGGCTTGTTTTTGTCCTTCTTCTTATTTAAAATTGAATTAACTCATGGTCATTTAGACCAAACTTCTATGCTACAAGCGGTTACCCTGAAGCATTTTGATACTTACCAGAACTGTACCTAATATTGCTCTAGAGCCTGGGACTACTTGCTGTAAAAATTTGGCCCTTTCCTGCAAAGATAGTTTGTCCTTCTGTATTTGGAAGTATTGCTTACTGCATTTTGAATTTGAAACTCTTCTAATGATGTTTTCCCTTTATTTCTTCTAATAAGATGGTGATCTCCAACCATAACAAAATCCAGCCATCAGAGTGAGTGGCAGACCCTACTTTAATTCCTGTAGATGCTCTTTTTCAGGCTTTCCAAAAGTGATTTTTGACTGAACCTGTTTCTGGGTTTTACTGAAGCAATCAATTCTTATTTCTTTTCAGTCTACTTCATCAGTTAATGAGAATTGCTACCTCACTGCCTTTTACCTTTTCTTCTTTTTTAAATATTGTGTATTTTTCAATGCCTGTGTTTGAGACAAGATTGCTATTCCAACTTGTTTCTATTGTTCTTGTAATATCTTTTTCTTTTGTTCTGCACCAGAGATTCTACTTCCTATATGTATCTGGTCTTAATGCACAGCATTTCTCTTGATTTTCTCTGTTTTAATCCAGTTTTAAATAGCAAATTTCATTAAACGTATCGCACAAACATTTATTCCTCTCTTCAATATTATTCCCATATTCTCTTGCTGCCTATTTCTCCCCCCTTCCGTGTCCTATTACCCATTGCAATAATCTCATTTATCTGGTTTTCCTTTTTTTTCTTGCGTTAAAATCAGGCATGGAGATTAAGTGAGTCTCCCAATGCTCTCCCCTCTGATTCTAGTTTAAAGTTCTTATCAGTCATGTGACTGCAATCCTAGGAGTTATTCACATGGAGTCCTCACCCTTTGAACCCCTTTTTTGGGGGTCACACATTCCAGAACCTTTTTCAGGCCCATGAGCCTTTCCTCTTTGCCTACTGAAGGGCACCTGTAACTTTAGTCATTTCTGTGTTTTCACCTGGCAACCACTCCTGATCACCCCCAACATGACTATGGCAGTGTCATCTGGCCTGCCATGAAGGACAGCTGGTGGATTTTCTTCCTTTCCCATCAGGATCTTTTCCAGCCCCACAGCACATCCTTGCTTCTAGCTACAAGTACCCATTCTCTTGTCTAAATCTGACTTGGACAGCAGTCTTCCCAATTGTTCTTTCTTTGACTGCTGCATCTTTTTCTTTTCTTTTGGAGTTGGATGACTTTCTTGTGCTTTCATCATTTGTCTGTTCATACTCTTCCTTTTTTCCAGTGAAGCAAACCTATGCTTCTTTTTGATTCTTTGTTAGCTGATCTTTTTCTCTGTTTCTTCTTCCACGGTCACATCTTCCACATACACCATCATCCAATAATCTACCCGCTGAGTGTCTTGCTCGGAAGTTGTCTAGAGTTTGACATCTCTTGTCTCCATCACGTGTCTAAATACCCTTCTGAGATCCACCTACATGTCAGTATCACAACATGTAGCTGCTTGAGTGTTGGAAAATCGTATTTGCATTCCTTTCCTCCTAACAGACCAAAACTGCATCCACTCTCCAGCCACCAGAAGACATCTACCAGTGGGACTGCAGATGTGAAGCTAAGAGCAAAGGTGGGCTACATAGACGGGAGAGCACTTAAGAGCTCTGTTGATGAGTGGGCTGGGGGGGGATGGGAGTCTCATACACTCTCCCTTCGCTGTGTTAATTGTTTCAGTGTTAGCAGGAATAAAAAGTAGTAAAAGTTTATTTTAGACACTAAATCAAACAAATGTGCTATATGCACAGTTCAGGAATTAAAAATCTAGTAATACATCTTGAAAATGTTTCTAAAATGTTCCACTTAGTGCCATTTCAGGGTATGAATTATTTTATGGATTTGGGTTACTCACTGTTATTAAACACATTTGCTTGATTTTAAGAAGCTTGGTTTTGATTCCTCTGATCCTGTTATCTGTTATCTGCATCACCACAGTACATCACACAGGAGTTAGGTCTCACATCTGAAATATGCAATTGTGACTTTGGGTAGGAGCAGCAGCAGTGAATCCTGCTCCCATTCATGTGCTTCCATGCAAGTGAAACAAAACACAGAAGAAATACTGACAGAAGACAAGCATGTAAGGGAATGGATCTGTGCCATATAATAATAATTATTATTATTTTCACTATGACATTAACACTTTTCAGGTTATTTCAATAGCAAGATATTTAAGTGACAGTGTCAAAATATTGACAATGTGATAAATATTACGTGCGTCCTAGCCTGAAAAGAATCAGCATAATGTTGTACAACTTATTTCTTCCCCTTTCTCTTTCTTTTGTAGCATTTTTTCTTTCCTCCTTCTCTTTTCCCTCTTTCTCCCTACTTGCAATGTTAAGGACTTTGATTGTTTGAGACTTGTTTTCTCTTATTTTTCTACTTGTGGATGTGTGTATTTTTAAGTGGATAACTCCCACTTTATGCCCCACTTGAATTACACAAAGGAAGGAAACTGTCCTACTTAAAAAAGCACAAAAGGAATTTGCAAGGCAAGTATTTGAAGAGGGTTATGTCAAATTAAATAAAGACCATTGTTAAGCATTTTTCCTCTGGTATAGTTTCAGTTCTGAAGAGAGTCTAAATTTAGACTCTGAGCAGTAGGTATGGCTTCATGTGGCATATCAAGTCCTACATCTGGAAGAAAGATTTGCCTTGAGGAACTGGCCTAAAGAGCTTTTGGAAAAATCCTGAGTGCCTTGTTTCTATCCTCTGAGAAATATGTTTTTTGTTGTTGTGTTTTGTCATGGTGCTCCCCTTTAAAGGATGGGAAAGGATGTGCCAAATGACACCTCTAAGTCAAGCAGCTTTTCCTGGTAGGGTTTGGTAATGATCCAAAGGTAGGTGAAGTTCATATACAACAGAAGGCACTTTTTGCTCAAGCAAGGACAAGAGTGGCCTGGGCTTGAGATAGCTGCAGTAGTCACATGGTGGACTCTGACCCAATGTCTCTTGGTGCCTGGGCCCAGTTGGGGAAACAAGACTGAGAACCCTGGAGGATGCTGGAATATTTCAGGCAAGCTGATGACTTACACAGAAATCAGCATCTCTTGCTCAAAAGCCAACTCAAACAACAGGACAGGGCATCTAAGTGCCAAATCCTGCTCTTGGGTCACAACAACCCCATGCAGCATTACAGGCTTGGGGAAGAGTGGTTGGAAAGCTGCCCGGCAGAAAAGGACCTGGGGTGTTGGTTGACAGCTGGCTGAATATGAGCCAGCAGTGTGCCCAGGTGGCCAAGATAGCCAATAGCATCCTGGCTTGGATCAGAAATAGTGAGGCCAGTAGGGCTAGGGAAGTGATCATCCCCCGTACTTGGCACCCGTGAGGCTACACCTTGAATACCGTGTTCAGTTTTGGGCCGCTCACTATAAGACAGACATCAAGGTGCTGGAGCATGTCCAAAGAAGGGCAATAAAGCTGGTGAGTGGTCTAGAGAACAAGCCTTATGAGGAGAGGCCGAGGGAACTGCGGTTGTTTAGTCTACAGAAAAGGGAGACTTTACTGCTCTCCACAACTACTCGAAAGGAGGTTGTAGCGATGCGGGAGTTGGTCTCTTTCCCCAACAGGGTATAGGACAAGAGGAAACAGCCTCAAGTTGCCCCAGGGAAAGTTTAGATTGGGTATTAGGAAAAATTTCTTCACTGGAAGAGTTATCAAGCTCTCCAGAGGAGTGGTTGACTCACCATCCCTGGAGGCATTTAGAAGACATGTAGGTGTGGCACTTATGGACATGGTTTCATGGTGGACTCAGCAGTGTTAGGTTTATGGTTGGACTCAAAGGTCTTAAACGTCTTTTTCAACCTAAATGATTTTGTGATTCTATGATTCTGTGACTCATTCTCAACTGCAAACTTTCTTCAGCCAGCTTTCAGGCAAAATACCTCTACTTTTGTTGATGCCACATATCCTAATACTTGCTTGAGTAATGTCAATTTTTAACTTTGTCTCCTGTTTTTCTCCAGCTTTTCCCACACACGCCCTCCCTTGAAAAATAACAAGTAACAACTCCTCCTGCCTAACTCCAGAGCCACTGCTTGAATATCCCTTTATCCGGTGAAACTGAGTCTCAAGGATGAGTAAGATCATGCTCCTCTCGGAGCACCCTATAGCAGAGGTGGCATCACAGCTTCATTTTGGAGCTCAAAACGGAGGCACAAAACAACAGTACACCCTGCCAGTGCCAGTGGAGCCAAGGGCAGAGACAAAATGTCTTGTAACCTTGTCTCCAGGGCCACAGTGCCTCATTTAGGTGGGCTGCCTGGGCAGTGAGGGGGCTGTGGGACAGGGAGGCACTCGTGAAGCTGTGTAGGAGGACGGAATCCATTTCTGAGCTGATCTTAGGGACAATCTACATATCATTAAAACTCCTGTGCCATCTGAATGCATAACGGTACTTTATCAACTAAAACTTCTTTATTTAATCAGTTGATTTAATTATGAGCTAGTTAATTGAAAAATTCATGGTACAAGTTCTGAAGGTCAAAATACTCAGAAGTTCAAAGAAGACTGGAGCATTAGTTTCACTCGAGCTGTGACGTGCAGTGCTGAGTTACAGAAATCTGCTCTGATTCAAACTGGCAAACTGATCTTGGGACTAAACAACTAAATTACCAAACAAAAAGACAATTCACTTCCATTCATGAGGTGTGAACGTAACTACTGCCAGCCCTGGTTAGTCTGTGATTGATGTGTCTGTATGTTGTGGTTTCCAAAAGATCCAAGTAGTAACTACTCCTGCAGAAATGCCTTTAGCACTGTCCTGTCAACCCCTTTAGCCCTCTCTCAGGGACACATCCGTGTCTGTGCAAAGTGCTGGATTGATTGACCTGCAGACTGTGGTTCTCCGTGGATGTGAGGGACATGCCAAGGGCAACAAGAGCTCCAGATTCCCACCTCCGGTTCACTATGTTTCACTGCTGCATGAAAGGTTCTTTCAGAAGTTGTAGAGGCCAGGTGAAATATCTGGTCAATAATCTGGAAATAATCTGGATATATATGGGTTTACATTCTGCAAACACTGGTTCCCCTTCCAGGCAAGCAGGCTGGAGCCTGCTAAGAACTTATTTGAGATCCCCATTTTAGACTGTCAGTCATTTAAATATCTGCTGGGATATTTATGTGCCTATAGAAGATTAAGCAGAAAAACCTGTACCCAAAAATCAGTGAGCTTTGGGCAGATAAGGACACATGAAAACCCTGCAGACTCAGTGCCTGTACATAGTGTGAGTCCTCTGCATGTTATTGTTTGTCCGAAATGTATGATCAGAGCAGGTTGAGGGCATGCATCCTCATGTTCACACCTCTGTCATATGCAATGCAGACCTCAGATGCACAGAGACCTCAACATCCCCTCTTACGGGAATATCCCATGTATTGGCAAACACTGGGCCACTTCAGGCTTTGTGTTTTTATCCCTTTGTTACAGAATTTTGCCATTCCTATCTCAACAGGAGGATAGCACCGGCATGGGTTCAGCACAGGCTGAACATTTATCTGTTCTATATGTTTATCTGCCCTAAACAACATACTCTTAATTTAAAGAATATGATGGGTTTTTTTTTTTAACAAATAAAACATTACATTTCTGGCCTTGATGGCTGCAACGTGCTTTGAAAGAAGTGCAACCAATTTAATATTGTTTTACTGAATCTGCAAGTAGCCCTAATTATTAGCTCTTTGGGGTTCAGTTTCCCTCAGACATTCAATAATAACAGGACATTAACTTAAAAGCCCTGTGGTGGTTATGTCTATCTGTCTGTCAACGTTAAATATTCAATTGCTGGATCTTTTAATGAGAAGAAGCAGGGACAGAAATGAAGCCAGAAGTAGAAGACAAGTTAAATGAGAATGAAAAATGCAGGGGAAGAAAACTAAAGCAACAACAAGAGTAAAACAAAAGAGAGGGGAAGAAAACCAAAATGAAGCAGAGGACAAAGCACACGAAAAACAAAAAGGATAAAAACTCACGTACATGTATAGATAGGTGAATACTTATTCTTGAGGGATGTTGCCTATAAGAAGAACAAAATGAATAAATAATAGCTATAAAGGCATTTAGTACTGTTAAAAATACTGTCTGGGAGACTGTTGGTTTCAGACACTCTCCCTGGTGCTTTACTGCACTTCAGACACTTTCCCCCTAATGCTGCTTCCTGGAAGACTTGTTTTTTCTCTCACTAACCTGCACTAACCATGAGCAGGGCTGGTCCCTGCTAGACACTGCTGGGAGAAGTATTGGGAAATGGAGGCCTCCAGGAATGGTCCTGGGGCCATCTTTTTAAAGTGCTGCTGTGCTATTAAAAGTGTATACCTATACTACAGGGCAGCTCTCAGAGGTTTTTCTCTCCTTGGGTATCCAGTTAGAAAGTTGTCACGATGCTTGCACAAGTCCAAGAGGACTTGGGTAGGAACAGTCTTGTTCCCACACAAAACCCGTGTCCAGCTATCACTTCTGGGGATCACTCTGCCCTTACCCAAACTCCTTGCAGGGCTCTCTTTACATTTCAAGCTCCTCCCTTAGGAGCTGTAAATATGAGTCGAGATGTACTTTTTTTTTTAATATTCCTGTTGGGGGATTACTGGCAATCCCTGCTCATCTTTCAGCAAGGAGGAAGGCAACAAGACCACTGCTAGATCTTGCCCGAGACCAGACAACATGGTTACCCAATAGTTAGTGATAACCATAGGTTTGGCATGTGTGATTCCTAATGTGAGCTTTGCAGGATCCTGTGAATAATATAGAGACATTTCTTTTATCTCTAATCCATGGAAAACCTCTCATCAACATCAAAGGGTGTTGGATTGGGCAGGCACTGTCTGTAGTTTTAAAAGATCACTTTAGTCCATCAGCCATCACTAAAAATGGAAATCTTTGCTCTCTGATATGTGATGTTTGACAATTGGCCTAAGGAGGCAGCAGAAAGAAAATAACAAAATAACAGAAATAGAGTGAAATAGCTTCCACATTTTTCTCAGGTTTCCTGTCTTTCATTATAGGCATTTATAAGAAGTGAAAAACACATGAAAATTCAGAAGGCGTTATTTGAAACAATAAGTGAGCCTAGGTAATAATGTACTGTACGCCCAAAAGCAAGGGAAATAATTGTTTTTCAGTCTAATGTTGTATTTATCACTCCTGGGATGAAACCACAGCTAATATATATTTCAAATGTAAGTTCAAAATACTCATGTGCAACCAAGCAAAGGTTTATTTCTCACTCTCCATCTGTTTCTAGCGAGGTTACGTTGTTTTTCTGCATCGTGTGGTTGCATTATCTTAATAAATGATTAGTTGTGAGATATTATTTCCTTTTAAAACATATGACAGCAAAACAAGTTTTTAATAAAGTGTTTTGAAAAAGCAACAGACTGAAAAAAACTGGGCAAGAGTTCAAATTGGTAATGAACTGAATATGCCTCTAATTACATTGAATTTACAAGTAATAGGATGAAGCAACATTAGAAATTACTTCTGACTGAAATTCAGTGCCTTAAGGCTGAGAATGTTCCCCTCAAACTTCCGGAGACTGAATAATATTGCTGTATCATTATTTGTTTTAAATATCTGTCACTTCGAATCTCAGAATGAAGGACAGTGGGCTAAGCCTTCCTGAAAACAGGCACTCCAATAAATGTGTCACAAAATCTAAGATTTTTCTCAGGGCAAGATTTATTTTTGGAATTTTGTTTCCCCAGGATATGTAACATTTGGTGTAAGTCGGTCTGGCTGTGTGTAATACCGGACTCATTATGCATTTAAACTGGAATTCAGCTGTGTCGACCTAAATGAGGCTCATCATGGGTCTAAATCTCTGTCCCCCATTACTGGCAATTTAAGGCTCAATCTTAATCTTTGTATGAAGTAATTTTGTATCAAATGTATAAATAATTAATGTGTTGTGAATAGAGGCACTACCAGATTAATTCCTTTAATAACAAAAATACGTAGATATATAGAGGTTGGTCAGCAAAGTGACCTTTTATCTTTTTTTTTCTGTGACCTTGAACTAAATCCAGTGTTGACCAGAATGACCATTAATCATTTTGATCAGATTGCTGAGAGAATTACCAAGTGAAGTCAGTTTAGTCATCTCAGTTTACTTTCTACAGGGAAGAGGCGCTGGCTTTGTATCATACAAACAACACAATAAGCCCATGATTGGTTTCTGCAGGTCAAGGCTGATCCGTGTTTGTGAAACAGTATGGACCTTGTCTGTCTGTAGTGCTCTTGAACCTACTGCAGATAAATAAAGGATTTCTTCCCCCATCATGGGTACATTTTGTGCCATAAATAGAGAAAGGGTATGCTTGCAGGTCAAGCAGAGTAAACAAGACGGTCTCACAGATTCCTCTGAAGTTTAAATATCCTTATATACCATGGGGAAGGAAAATACAGGTTTCATGCCTACCTCCATGGCTGCTGCTACTCAGCTGCTATCAGCACAGTGTGAATGAGGACACAACTTGAGAGAAAATATTAAAAGACATTTAAAAACTTGTCAGACCGGTTATTAGGTTAAGTAACATTCTCTATAACCTTAGCTTCATGGATCAGCTTTCCTGATGAGATCACAGCAGGTTAATGCTGGAGAGAGGCAGAATCAGATTCTGAGTCAGAAATGGAGAAGTCCATCATAATGTGGAACAACAGAGAGTTCCTGACATAATGTGTTCATCAGATATATTTCACCTTTTCCATGCCGAGGATAATATTTTGGGAGTACTACAGGGAATGAACAGGATGATATGCGTAGTTCATCAAAGTCAGTATCTTGATTCCTGTGTGGCATAAGTGATAAAAAAAATTAAAAGGGTTTCCAAAATCTCTCTTTTGGGAAATACACCTTACCTGTACAAGCTAGAATATGTCACTGCCATGAAACCCAAGTTCTTTTACCTAAGAAAACTGCTGAATCAATACAGAGGAAAAAGTGCTGGAAGGAATAGGAAAACGGCTGCTCAGGAACCTCCGCAGTTATGGTGTGGCAGTGCAGGCACTTCCTTCTCCTTTCTGAAGGCAAGGTGAAATGGAAGAGAAACATGTGGCTCAGACAAAAGATGTGGCAGAAGGGTAGGGAAAGAGACAGAGTCACAGGATTCAAAAAGTAGGGAAAAGCTGGATGAGTCACCCTATAGCACCACTCGGAGGAGGAGGGTGTTTCACCTGCTTGGTGGACAGCACTGGTGAGCATCCAAAGACAAAGTTTTGGGACAGGCAACCAGGGTCCTGGCTCCTGCTTTCATATGGAGCACAGGACCAAGGGCTTGAACCCTAAAAGAGTGTCAAGGGACCCTGAGAGGTTTCCAGGCCTGGAAGCTCCACAGATCCAGGGCCAGATTCATTAGGCGTAAGTGATGTGACACTGCTGAGCCGGAGTCCATTGCCATCCTCTTCCTCATTATACGTAAACACAAAAGGTCCAAAGGCTCTTAGTCACAAACCCAACCATGTCTGGACTGGGTGTGCAGGTTCATGTCACTATGGCTGTACAACATGGGTTTATAGTCACCTGTTTCTCTTTGTGTGAGTGCCACATGCAGCGCGGTGTGACATTTAGTGTGTTCAGTTATAATTCAGCACGGTGATGCAAGCCAAATTAGTAACCTGTTTTCTGGTAGCCATTTAATAACAGTCACAAATGGCCTGAGGAAATCCCCATTTGTACTAAAGACAATTTAACAGACACAGATGTGTTCATCTACGCAGAAACTTCAAAGCAGGCATTTTCACAAATATGTGCTGCTTATTGCCTTCCCAGTGGCATTTGTTACTGCTTCCTGCAGTGCCTGGTTTATGTTGGGTCTGGTCTTCATGGGCCACATGAAGAGTCAGTCAGAGTAAAGGGCCACCCCTTCTTTTTCTTCTTGCTAAAATAATTAGTCCAGATCAATTTCATATTCCCATATTCCATTAGCACAGAAATATGTTCTTAGAAAGCATCAGCTGGTGCACTGCACTGCCTTTTATAGACAGAGCTATTGCTTCGTCATTTGATATAAATTAGAAGACATTTCAAAAAGTGAATGCAAACCCAAACAATCATTTCAGTGCACTTTTCTCTGAGATTATTGTTTTAGCTAGATACATTATCTATATTTAAAATATATGAAATGGAGGTATACTTAATGTTCAAAGTGATATATGATAAAGATAGAAAAAGGTGAACTCTTGATATATTACAAGTCTTTCATACCATGAAATAACTATTGCCTATTATTTTACTCCTGACATTTTTATTTTTAGGGGAATTTCAGTTGATTTGTATTGCTGACACCGCTGATATGTTGTTTCCAGTGACCTTACATCCAAAATCAGTAGGGTGTGACATTTGATGGCCCAGATAAAAAACATTAATAGTAGAAGAGAGGGTTTATTTTCCTGGTCGTAAATTAAGTTTAAATAACTCAGAATTTATTTTAAACTCTTCAGTACTTTTTACTGTCTACCCAATAAATGTATTTATTACCGGCAGCTTAACTCAGGTTTTCTTGGTGAAGCAGTTTACTCAGGTGCTTACGTACAGCCTTGTCTTTCTTTCCGAGGCAGAGTTTTGTAGCAAGCACTGCTTTCCACAAATAAAAGGAGATGGCTCCCACGTAGTAAATAAAAAGGAATATAGTGGCATTGTCTTCTGATTTTGCCTACAGGTAAATAGGCAGAAGACAGCAGCTTTTGGCATGATACACAATAGCGAAGAGCTGGGCTCAGAGAATTTTGCACTCTCTCTGTTAATATATGCAGATAGAGACTGATATAAATAATAAATGCATAGTATAAATACTAGTATGACCTAACCTGTAGTCTTATCACACCTCTTCACAGTCATGCCTGTGTGAATTGCTCTGCAAATGTTCTCATGAGGCATTTTTTTCATGAATGCCAGTGAACTACACACCGTTCTGGTGTATATTTCTCCACTTTGAAAATATTCAAAGACCATGAGCTCCAGATGCAAAAAGGAGAGAGAGAGTGAGAAATTCAGTCACCAGAACTGTTACCATCAGCTCTTTACACGTGTGCCTTTATGTGAAGGAAGAATATGGCTGATGCCTCAGCAAAACCTTAAAAATCCTGAAAAAAAAAGGCCTTCTTGCCCCTTTCTGATCTGCAATTAGGTATAAGGGCCTTGCAATGCAGTGAGGAGGGTATAATTTTACAGACTAACATTTATGAAAATGACAAATTGTTATTGGATTGTTTTAAGAACTTTTATAACAGGGAGAAGAGAGCTGTCACCATATATAGGCTCTTAAAAGTCAAGATGGGTTCCTGTAATACAGGGTATTACTCTGCGTTCCCTCCTGTCATTTTTTATTGCCCAAGTCTGTTTAGGAGACCACTGTGTCTCTTACACACTGTCCGTGGATGGTGATACAGCATCTGTTTGCATAGCTGAGTCCTGGAGGCACTGGCAGCAGAGAAGGTTCATGAAACATTTTTGCTCTTCAGAAAGGTCGTCTTGGAGTTTCTGAAGCAATCTGATTCACTGAAGCAAAACCAAGCTCTCTGTTATAACAGAGGATGTTCCTTTCCCAGGGAAGGAGAGGGGAGAAGATTAATTTGCCCGGTTGAAGGCGTTTCCCACTCTCTTTCTGTTGAACAACCACCATCTGTAACTTCAGTGTGGGTAGAAAAACACAAGAGATTTTGGATACCAACATGTGAGCTCTACTTCCATTGGGAAAAACCTTATCAAGGACAGCTTTTATTTCGAGAATCCTAATCCAGCTCATGTCTAGACTCACAGATGTGGTCTGCAGGTGGAATTTGCCTCCCCTGTCTTCCAGCCACAACTCTTGTTGCAGCGAGGCAAGGCAGCATCACTGTCACAGACTGAATCCCCGATACTCCAGGTAGCTGCCAGCACATGAGGCTGTGAAGAGAACTGCTGCCTCTTAATGGGAAGATAGCAGCTGCCTGGAGCAAAAGGTTTTGCTGTTCATGACCTCTGAGAGGGATTCAACGCAGGCTTTGAACCCAGGGTGTGAATTTGTAACTGAGGTGTAAAGTGCATACAGCAGACCTTTCCACGCACAGCTTTGCCCTGCAACCCCTTTGGTCTGCGTGTTTCAGAGCAAGCCACAGGTAACCACAGTCCTGGGAAAACAGGCCTCATTTGATGCACCACTGCTAAAAATGAACTGTTTAACTTTGTCTTTTGGTTTCTTAGATTTTAGGATGAGCTTAGTTCCTGTTTTCTTCTGCAGCCAGCAGGACTATTTCTGGGGATTTTTATTTTGGAGCCTTGATTTTTTTTAATGATTTAAGATGATTCTTGTATAATCTCTTGATTTCAACATCAGAGTCCTAAAGAAAAAAAATCTGAAATCATACGAGCTGGCAATGCTCAAGTTGTACAACAGCTGTTTGAATGCACAGATGTGTATGTCTTCTTTGACTCAAACTTTTTATCCAAGTCAAAGCCTACTGATTCCAGCGGTCTGCTGTAGCTGATTTGTTGAGGAGAACCAGGGCCTGTGAGCATAAGTTTGGCTGGTACTTTTCAAAACATTTGCTTTGGAAAATAATCTATAGAAGAATAATAAACCTAACAGTGGTTTCTTTTACAGTTAATTTTCCTAGACGCATATGTTGTTGCTGAACTGGTACAGGAGCTATATATCAGATGGCCAATGACCAAAAAGAGGATGGAATTTCAGATCATCCTGTAACCCTCTTCTCCAGAGAGCTATGGAGTGGAAATGGCCTTCAGCTGGTCCAAGGGGGACATGGAGGCTTTTATCTCCACCACCTGGACACTCCTCAGCAACTATACCTTGTGCAACTAAGTGTAGAACAGGAGGATCCCAAGGCACATCTGCACTTCCTGTTGATGGTTCATCCTCCTCAGTGGGTTTCTCTGCACTCCATGTGGCTGGGGGAAAATGGAAGGCGCCTACTCCAGATGTCATGGGTGTATGGATGTGTGAAGAGCGGGGCAGATCGCTAAAATAGTTTTTTGGTTTCCCCTCTGCCTAAGCTCAAGAGTAAAGGGCTTTCATGAGCACCAATCCACCCAAAAGCATGGCGATATTCTTTCTTCCTTCTTCACAGTCCCTTGCTTGGAGAGTATGTGAGATTGTAGGGGATCCTGGGATTGTTGGATCCACATGGGGATGTCTGTGGAGCTAGTGAGAAAAGGACCTCACAACCAGAACAGCACTTAAAGTGATAGACTGGCTACAGACACTGGTCTGCTTCTAGTGAGATCTCCAGTCTGTCTCAAAAGAAGGACATGGGAAGAGAGATGCTCCAGCCATAGGGCCTGACAGACCCCCCCCTTCTCTCCTCTCAGATGTAGGGCAAAGCTGTCCTGCTACACAGCTGATCCAGCCCTGAGACACATGCTGTGGCCTGAAGAAACCCACGCTACTCAAAACTGCCTAATGACAGCTGCTCTTCCTATTCTGGGATGCTTATGTCCGCTACAAATGCAAATAGGAAGGTGAAGCAGAGGTCATGTCAGAAAATGGCATCACCAAGGTCCCTTAAAAGATGTATCCAGCTTCTGGCTTGCTTTGAACAAGTCCTTTCAATGTATCGCTCTCCCTTCAGCTACTCTGGTGATCTTGGAGGGATTTTCCTAACAGCTGCACATGCCGATTTTCCACAGTTCAAAAGAGTTCGTATGTCTGGAAGTCAATATGTCAGCCATTAATATATAGCATGCTTTTACTGTGAATTCATGAAGTATCACTGCAATTAAATTTCCCTCTTAATGACATGATTTATTAATGAAACAAAGTTCATCTTGAAGCTCTTGAAAAAGAAAATAGGGTGGTTCTCCCTCCCAATATCATAAGATTCACATTAGATACAGATTTTGAATGACATTTTAAAATACTGCCATGCTGTGGAACCTAGTGGGGTGAATGCTCTTTCACGCCTTCGTTTGCCCTCACACAAAGAAACGAGAGGAAGACAGATAAACAGTAAAAAACCCCCAAACTCAATCCCACCCAAACCCAAAACCTCCTGATATGAAAAATCACAGGAATCTACTAAATGCTTTGTTTTGAGTCCTCTCAGTTAGAAGGAAGACAGCGCTGAGATGTAAAAGCTTTTCCTGTGCAGGTGGAAAGGTTCTTGGAGAAGGCTAAAGAACAGCACTGCAGCATATAAGATACAGTGTAAAAACCAATTAGTATGGGGCTCAGATGATGGTTTGATGGTCTTTTCCATTCATTCTTGATAGGTGCCCTCCAAAAAGACCTGGTATAAATAATAACTAAACCAATCAGACAAACAAAATGCAAGTAACTGCTACCTCAGTGATATCTGTAAATCCAAAGAGTTGCTTTATGTTAATGGACTCCATATGGTTGCAGAAGTTCTGTGCCTATTTGCTATATGTGCTGTTGTGTTCATTTGTTGGGGTTTTGGTTGGTTTTCTTCTTTAATAAAATGCTCTAAATATTTGCCGTTGGAAGAGAACAACGCTATGGGAGGCTCTGAAGTGATATTCATAAGAACTGTGAACACTGACTAATTGATTAACCAAGAGTTCTTGAAGAGAATGATTTGATTAGGGTAATTTATAGAGATTGTATCTTTTGTCATCATTTGTCTTTGAAAACATAGAAGAAAACTGCTTCCAAGTGCATGTAGCCGCTGGCATGAGAGATGGTGTGCACTACATCATCAGTTACAGCAGACTGCTCAATTTTGTACCTTTCCAGCTAGTCAAATATCCAATAACAGCACACATACACACACACACGCACGCACGCACACAAAAGCGCTCTAGGTCTTTGCACTCAAAACTTTTCCAACATGGGCTTAGAAAAATATTTGGGGTTGTTCACTGCTCTGCTCTCTGTAGCATAAACATTTATTTAAATGGGGCTGTCTTTTCAGTAATGAAGAATGAAGGAAAAACAATGGTCTGATTTTGACAAATTAACTTGTGATTTGGAGAGTCAGTGAAGCAGGGAAGAGACATTCCTAACTATACTAATTAAATGAGCTTGCAACATTTATTTTAATGCAATGGAACCAGCCATATGAAGATGAACATTTTAATTTATTTTGCGGTGACATTATGAAAAATTTCTCTGCTGCAGATTATCTACAAAAACAAATCTCATCAGCATCTAGGTTTGTGCATGAAATTTACATCTCTCACGTAAGTTTGACCTTCCCCAGCGAAAACAAATGGAATGTGCTAAGTTAAAAAGTTTCTGCAAAGGTTGTCTTCCCATTGATGCGGTGGTTTATGTTCAAATTACCTCTGTGAAAAACACATCCATTTTTCATGGTGCAGTGTAGATGAAAAATTCTGAATCCATTCTAAGGGGAATGCAAATATAGCTCATTAGTTCAAAAACATTTTTCATAAACGACTGCTGAGTATTTTCAGGCAGATGAGAATGTGCAGTTTCAGCCAAGAATGAGCACCACATGTCCTACTAATTGTTTTTTAAACTTGTTCCTTCCCTCTATGGCATTCAGTAAGTCTAGAAAGTGCGAAGATTCCCGGAGAAAAAAAATTATGGGTATCCTCACTTACAGCATATACTGGGTCTTTTCAATATACTGTGCAGTACGAGGAAAAAAATAGGAGCATTAGCTTTCAGATGGGTAATATCGTTATATTCAGGCACATGACATTTCTCTCCTTGGATTTTTTTCAGGTTTTAGTAATGAGTAGAAATATTATTTATGGAGTGCCATCAGTGGAGAGCGTTGTCCTAAGGTTCATATCAGTGACGATGTTATAGAGCTGCTGTCAGTAGGAGCTGCAGGAGTTCATTGGGTTTTGATTTTTTAACTAGGTTGGGTAGCAGTAAGATATTTCTGTTGTTTAAAATGATTCTTAAGAAGGTGCTTTAGCCAAGATTTTCCTCTCTTCTGCAGGTGTCCCAGAGGTTTACTTAGGGATGGCATCAAAAAGGAGGAGATTTGAGCAATAATTCAGGTTTCCAACCTTCTCTCCATGAGCCTGAAAGCTGGAACAATTAAAAACAACAACAAAAAATTTACATTATTTAGAAATTAGCTAATTTGACAGTCTGGTCACTCTTTGCATATTCCATGTCTCTGAGTGGTGGTCCTCCATGTGTGCCGTGCACCCACTGACTCCTCCTGTGATAGAGGATGACTCTCCATGGGGCCTTTCTGCAACCAGACCCACCTTAACAGCTCAGACTGGTCTCTTTACCCACTCAGCAGGGCCCAGGAGGTGAGCTGCCCCTGTCAGGGTCTGTCAGGGGTGTTGGAGTGACTCAAGTTGGCAGCACAGCTCCAGCTGAGCCAAAACCAACAGGGCATCCTTTGGATGAGCTTCTCTTCACCTGGGCAACTTTGCAGCCCTCGGTGTCAGCCTCAGACAGCACACAGATCTCCTCTGCTTTCCAAGATTTGTGCTGCTTAACAGACTGCAGATATTTATCTTTTATCTTGGCCCTTTATCTGTTGGCTTTGGATGTTGGATCAGCTTTTCAGGCTTGTTACAAAGAAAACTAAGCCAGCTGTCGTGAACTAGGGTTTCCTACAGCTGATCGCTCCTCTTCTTCTACCTCTTGCCTGGCACCCATGGACCCTTCTGCAGAAGGTCTCTTCCCCACTGAGGGATCAGCAAACCTTGGCACTTTGTGAATTATTTCGCTTATCGTGGTGTGGAGTCTTAATGACAGCCAAGTATTGAAACTTAAGCCAGTCGATGGTAAAAATCCTGTTGCTCAAGATCATAATCCTGGTTTTTCACCTGAAAAGCATGCCTGTGCTCCCTAAATGTTTCCTAAACACTTGCTCATTACCATTTGTTCAAGATGGACTGTCCTGCCCACCTGTCACTGAATAACTAAGAACACTATCCTGTAAACTTCTTAATGTTTTGTTGACAAATGTCATGTTACCATATTTTTCTTGACTCAGGGTGTCAGTCACTGCTTTTCTATTTAGGTCTTCCAGAGTACTTCTTTTTTGGTGGCCAATCTTAGAAAAAGTTCCTATATAACAATTTCAGGTGTTAAGGTTTCTTTACTAGAACAAAAATATCCTCCCAGTCATGCACAGGAAGGTCTTCTCCAGCATGTACCGCCATGAGGACTGCTGTAGCGCTGTCATAGCAGGGAGCTTCACAGCCCCTCCTCACACAAGCAATCTTCTGCCTACATGGCCCATACAGAGCTAAAACTGTTTACTGAAACAAAGGAGATGTTCAAAATGACAGACAGAGAAAAATTTCTCTGCAGATTTCGTGGCATCTGCCCATAAAGCAAAAGAGCCAGGACCTGAAATACAACCTTTCTCCAGGCTCCATGGCTACAGGACCACAACACAGCTGGGATTTCACTTGCATCAAGGAAAGCTCCCACAAGAAGGTGATTCCTCATATTTCCTGAGAATATGAGAAATGCCCCAGATAGCATAAACACATGGAATTAGATTCCCCACTGCTCCTGGAGCAGTGGCAAATGTGAGCTCCAGTAAGTGACTCACAGTGTCAAGGGAAGGTGGGTTTATACAGACTGAGAGAGGTGATGGTGAACATTTCTGTTGAATATACACTGTAGCACTCAACAACTGGAACATTAGACTGAGAAATAATGAAGCTACCACATTGTGCATTGGCCCCAACAGAAGAACTACATTCAAGAACAAACCTTCAAGACAGCTGAAGCCACACAAAAAATGCCATTGTATCATCTGAGAGGACAGAGAAAATGAGCTTCTTCCAGCGTGATGGAGTTTTTCGACTGAGGATGTTTCACTGATCTTGAAATATGGAGTATTTTGTCACCACTAAGACTTACGTATCTCTCCTAAAACAGTCAACAGCCAAGCTCCTGCTCACAAAACTGAAATGTCCAAACATGCTTACATTCAGCTGAAAACACTAATGCACTGAGAAGGTCTCACAGGACCAAACTCATCCACTGAGGTACTTCTACACAACTACAATGCCACCAGCAATGAATCTGTCCCATGTTTTTCAGTATGCCATTTACAAGCAATAAAGGCTGCTGTCATGCTTCCCACGAGATCTCTGATGAGAGAAAAAGATGATGCATTTATACAAAAGCTAGCACATAGACCTTCTAAAAGAAACTTGACAATTTGCTTTTGACTCCAAAGTAATGTACAAAAAGTCATTGCTCTTTTGGAGCTCATATATGTCTTGTGCTTCTATTGAGGAATCATTTCTCTTCATTCACCTTTTTACTCTATTTAGGCAACCAGATTAATGTTGTGTGTCTGGACTGGGTGCTTTTCTGACTTTCATGCTGTAAAGCTAGCAGCTCGAATAATGTCAGGAATCCATCCGAATGGGGAGAGGCTTTATTTCTCACCAGTCTTCCTGACCCCTCTAGAAGCCACATTTCTTCCCCTTTTATTTGTCCCCTCTTCCCCTTTTCCTTCTCTGATTCCAATTACCCTTTAGCTAAGAAGAATCCAATGATATTACTGTCGCCTTCCGCAATCTATAAAGAGTGGCCAATTGCTTTCATCCTGATAAACATTTATATTAAACCGAGCCAAACAAGGAGCAACCTAGTGAGGCTTTGTTGTGAGAGATTAATCTATGTATAGTTCTGTAGGAGCTGCAGCCCAGCCACCGTCTTCCTGTGGAAGGCGCTAAACAGTCCCAAATTGGTAAAGAATGGGCTTAATGGTTCTCAGCCATCTTCATTGATGACCACTGGCAGGAGGTGTAGCTAGCACACAGACAATGGGGTCAGGATGCTAGGGGTTTCCATGTGCTCCCGCCTACCTTGGGAAAACCTCCAACCCACCCAGGGCCATGCAAAAATTAGAAGGGCTTCTGCCTGTGGCAACAAATCTCTGAAGACCTCCAGGTATAAGTCTGGTGTTGCCAGTTCCAGCTTTTCTTTGAACTTAGGTGACCAGGGGCCCTCTTCCACTGAAGTTAAGCTGGCTGGAAATCCCCACTCGGAGATGCCAAACTGGGACAGTGCTGGCTTCACGGCTGGAAAGTGGTGTGTTTGATCCTGGTGGATGGCTTAGAGATCCTCCTGCGTCTGGCTGCAACTCCCGCCTTTTCACACTCCTGACACTTTGACTTGCACTGATTGCTGAGTGGCTCAAGTACCAGCCTGCAAGTTTTCTTCCACATGATGCTGGTCTTTGGATAGCAGCAGTGCCATAAATGAAAGCTGGCAGATATGAAAATAAGTTTTCTCCCTTTCTCTTTCTCTTTGTCTCTCTGTCCTTTACTGCTGCAGTATCAGTTTGCAGGAGATTAATTTTATGTAAAGTTTTACATTTCAGATTGTGATCAGCATTTTTTTTCCCTTGGTTGGCTCTGAGAAAACATATATTCAAGTTTGAGAATTCATCATGTCTGATTAATGATGTGTATATAGAGCTTCCTGTATCATCTTCCTTCTTTTGGTCTTTTTTATTCAGTTGTTTGCTGTACTCCAACCCTGCGGATAGATGGTTCTGCAGTGATAAATGTAAAGTTTGCATAAGCCATGTAACAGCAGGACAGCCTATTATCACTGTACATTTTCCATGGCTGTGCAAACCTCTGTAGGCTATTTTATTGCTAATAGATCCACAGAGAAACAGTAGTGATTTTATGACTCTTTTTAAAATGGAAATTCATGTTTGAGAAATACAACTGGGAGGAAACAGATGTAAACCACTTAAGCATTTGCAGAAAATTGAGATGCACACTCTTATTTACAGACCCACATCGCCTCCATCGTTTTATTTTCAAAATTAAAATAAGCAATCTGTTTGCCATGGGAAATGAGGAACCGTAAACTTGTTGTTTTTCCTTTACAAAGCAATGGCCAGCATCACTGTCTCTGTGCTTAATGGCATTGGAGAAAAGGGATGACAATTCTACCCCCCTAGATTTTATTGTCTGCAACACGTTCCCTTCGTAATCTCTGTAAGAGGTACGCAAGTGGGAAAGATTTTAGCATAACCATGTGTCTGAATTCACATTATGTTATAAAAGCTAAAATGATTGCCCAACCCATTATAAGGTTTTACCCAAGTATTTAAAGCTATTGGAAAATCGGTTTTAAAACTTTAATAGCAAACAATTGCAAAGCATTTGCACTCATGTCAGAGTGCTAGTGTGCTCATTGCATACACCAGCAGAAAATATTTCTTTCTTTTTGCATGCTGCTTTAGATTACTGAGTCTGAGGGCCAAGCACCGCATTGAAAGATTATTGTAAAATATCCCTGTAAGTTCTGTTCAAAACGTGAACTCACGAAATTATCTGTCATAAAAAGACAGCATTTAATATTTATTCATTGTAGTAATACTTTTTGCTGATCTACAGGTCTGCATCCATAGAGATTGGAGCTCTACAGCTTCTTATTCTTCTCTTAAGAAAGAGGTGCTATATATACTTTACAAATAGCTAACCAGGGACGCAGAGCTTTATGGAGGCTTGGATCTATGTCATGGCACCACTGAGAGCTGAAGGTTGGAAGAGCAGCTGGTCAGTTCCCTACTCCTTGGTAGTCACCACCACACACAGGTATTTTCTGCCATATATTTCCAGCCATATATTTTCTGAATTATTGCTCATTTTCCAGGAAAGTAAGGGGGCTACAGTATTAAAGTAGTTAAAAAAAGACTCACAATATACTATCACCTCTGAAGAAAGCCACTAAGCAGTGTAAAAAGCTCTACTTTCAACAACTCCTGATGTGGGAAATGTGAAAAAATTAAAATTTAAACATCAACTGGTAAATGAAGAGATACAAAATTTCTTCCTCTTAGGTACTGGCATGCTGAATGTTACATGAGAACTGTGTCTCATAGGAAGTAATCTTCGCAAGTGTATACCTACAGTAACACTTCCTTACAGAAACAGCTCCATACCCTGGGAGATAGAAACTGCAAATGCCTTCTGGTCACAACTCCCTGCTGAAAGCTGGCCTCAAAGTTCAGAAGAAGCCAGGTCCTTCTCCTCTGCAGCCACTCTGGCAGTCACCTGGACACTGTTTTCTTAAGAGCACAAAATTATGATGAAGCAACTGGGAAGAAGGTGGAGGACATCACTGACATGCCCCACTTGGGCATCCTCCTGTGCTATAAGAAGGAGAAAAGGAAAGGAGAGCTGTTTTTATTAAGGACAAAGCCACCAGTGTGCCTGGATCTTGTCAGCACAGCTTGCAAGCGGGAGAAGAGCAGGAACAGCCAGGGAGAGCGGAGCTGGCAGGGTAAAACACCCAGGGAGCAAGGATGCAAACTCTCAGAAAGTAGACTGAGGAGAAAGAAAAATCAGGTGTCAGGAAAGAATGGCCTGGGGAAGTGGGGAAGCAAAACAGCTGGGATGGGAGAGCTCCCATAAAGAGCAAAGCCAGACACTAATTCCACTTTTGGGAGGAAAGACTAAGACACATATTGCATTATAGAGAGCTAAAAACACAGACTGCCTTCCCTAATGTTATTCTTCCATGCAAGCAGTTTCCATAGTGATGTCGCCTGATTGCAAGCGAGAGAGGAGATGGCCACAAGGCAATCTCTGCTAGGATGCGGTTCGCACCATGAAAAAGCACGAGACCTCAAATCACTTGGAGAAAAAAACCCCGCAATGCAGTTGCTCAGTCCCCACAGCGTGTCTGGGAAGGGAAGGGGCGAGCAGTCTGGTCCTACCCTCGGGCAGAGCGAGGAGACCTCCCCTCTCCAGCCCGGAAAGCCTGCAGAAAACAAACCCCTTGTTGACTGTGCTGCATCTGCCACCAATGGGCCTGCTGCATCCCAGCCCTTGGGGCAACCGTTCGAAAAATGGGCTTTGGCCCTCCAGACCCTCACGAGCACAGCCAGGGATGACACTGGTAAGCTGGAAGGGCCGAGGAAATTTCACACAAACATCAAAGTGAAAGAATTCTTTCTTATACTTCCCTACACTTCACCCAGCACTGATTAGTACATTAAAGAGCTTTATTGACCCCTGGCAGTTAAACGGAAAGCTTTCTTGTTGTAGCACTGAAAGAAGGGACAGATTTTCCAGCAGCTGTCTAATATCTCTGTCAACATGGAAATGAAATAGATTTAAGGACCTCAGAAAAGCATCCGAACATTTAGTGCCCAGTAATAATGAATTCCAATTTCCACTTGCAGAAACTGGAATTACTCTCAGTCTGTTCTACCAGCTTTCTAAATAAACATCTGGCACAATTTTATTTTTAGAAAAAAAAAATCTAAAAGCAGGCTACTAGCTGACCATCTCTTTATTAGCTACAGAGGCACAGTGTTTGAAAAATGCTAGCGTGAACCCGTGTGTCATGTTCAGGCCCGCAGGGAAAAAAAAAAGGGTAACAATAAATACCCAAATAACACAACAAATGAGAGTCAATTTCACTGGGATTTGTGAGACACACCGGAACCCTTCAGATCCGTGTACAGCAGTGCTCAGATCAATAGACAAAGCAAAAAACATCTCAGTGTTTCCGTCCTCCAGCTGCACACAGCACCCCTTGTTCTTAGATCAAGGCACTGTGATAAAGAAAGATCAAGCAAATGTAGCCTGAGGACCTGTGAACAGATGTCTGCTCCTTTCCTTGGTCCAGCCCAGCCTGCTACAGTTCGTAGCTTAAAACCAACAACAAGATTAAGCAATTATTCCCTATACGCTTGTTATTGTCGTCCAATAAAGCGGCGTCTAAAATAATAGCTTTTCCTCTGCCATCCAAGGTTGAGTACTGCAGAAAAATGTGTTGAAACTGATTAGGTTAGAGAGATAGGTCTGCATAAATAATTGGTGAAAGTCAGTTAAGTCAAAATAATAATAGCAGAGAAAATTAACTTTCAGATAGAAAAGCTACCTGCCTGTGCTCTCATTTGTACACTGAAGACTAATTCAGCAAATGAAGAATACATTTCTTGGGATGAAGCAGGTAAGCTGTGGATTCATGGTGATAGCTGTCACAGAAAGCAGGTCTACCTTGAGATCAATTGGCCTCAAGAAGATTTAAATTAGTTATTATTTTTACTATCATTATTTTTATCATTATTGTCATAGAACCATGTTAAGATTTATACAACTTTTCTTGCTTGTTTTGCCCTCCTTTGCTTGTTTGTCAGCAAGGGAGCCTAGATTTACAGATAATTAGGTAGAATACTTGAAACAATTGAAGATTTCCTTTCATACTGTTGGAAGATGTATTTCTTTTCCTGAACTTCTCTTTTTTGGCTCCTATCGGTCATCAGTTACTTTCTTGAGAACTGGCACACCGTACAGAGATTTCTTCTTCAATTAATATCGCTATAGTCATTAAAGATCATCACTTCTCAACGTTTTGAATGTGGAAGCCTTCATGACAATCATCCCTCTCGCAGGAGAGGAAATGTCTTGGGTCAGTATCTCATCCCTTCAAGGTCTCTCTTCTTGGTCTTGAAATAATATTTATAGCCCCATTTGTCTTGTCAGTACCATTCCATCTTCACAAGAAGGAGCCAGTTCAGAGTAATCATTACCACCACGTTTTATGCAGGAGTCTACATCTAATAGCAAATACTCCTCTTCGGCCAAGTTGATGAGAGCAGTGTCGAGTCTGCTGAGCACTTCTGCTGTCTCTGCCTAGCTCATTCGGCATGGCCTATTGGTCTCCTTTTCTATTTTTACTTCAATTTTTGTATTACTATCCCAGAAATGGATGTGTTTCAAGTAATCTGACAGCTCTCTCCTCCTTGACTATTTTATTATTTTCAGTGGAATGCATTTCGTACGGCTTCTTTTGCTCATCATCATAAACACCCAAGAAGTACATTTTTCCTGGCAGGTGAAGAAAGCCTGACAATTCTGTATTCAGGACTGAATGTAAGTTAAATAACATTGTACTGATCGGCTATGAAAACAAGCAAAGCATGCAAAAACTCCCCCAAAATCTGACATCTCACGGTTACAAAGTGACTTTCCTACCAAACATTAAGTTGCAATCGAAGATATAGTGCATCACTTTTAACTCCAGTAAAAATCTTTTTTTGTGCTTCCACATGAGCAGATGTATGACTCCTTATCTACAAGAAGCAAAATAATTTATTTATTTTCATTCACATTCAGAACCTAATTTGGGTAGCGTGCATCTGATGAACTTGCAGGACTTGAAAGGCATATCAGTACTGAGCTTGTAAAGTTTTCATTTTGAAGAGTGCTTCTGCATTATATTCGTACTGACCCTGAAGTTGCAGAGCACGTGACTGAAGGCAAACTTTTAGGGATTCTGCAAATGACTTAATAGTAGCCCACAGGCAAAAAAATGGAGAAGTAGTCCCAGAACCCTTTTTATCACAGAAGAAACTTGGAAAGATACAGCTAACATGGAAAGTGTGTGTATGAATATTTTTTACATGTGATTCCCCATCATCGTCCCCATCCCCACCCTGACTGCCAAGGGTGGCTCTTGCGTTTGATGAAATCTATGATCTTTGTCCCTCAGTGTTAATGGAAACTGTAGCCTAATATAATAAAGTGATAAAGTTGACTTGTGGTAAATCTTGAGGTTATACATCACATACCCCATTGCAGACTCTCCCTAGTTTACCGCAATCATCATGTTTTTCTTGTAGCTCCGCCTTCCACATGTAAGACCTTAGAGTTTCAAAGGCAATCAAAAATCAAAAGACAGAGAAAAGAACTGCAAATGTGTATGCGGGCTCAAAATGTTGGGATTATTAAGGAATCTCACTATTATTAAAACTGCATAAAAGGAAATTCTTTTAAATTTAGAAACCTCAATCATCAATTTTGCAATGCCTGGAGTTGGCAATACTGTGTGCTTTCTTACAGAGATTCACAAAGCACTGCACACCACAAGGCTTCCTGTATCCTGGAGGCTTAAAATATGCAGGAGCATCCTGTTCCTATTAGGTGACCAATATTCATATCTGAAATCACGTTTTGGCCACAAAAGAGAAATTAATAACCCATCACTCACCATTTTCTATGGTAATTAAGAGGTTGCACTAAACTGAGCATTGCGAATTTTCCATGTGCCAATTTGCTGCCACTTTTTAGTACACTAGCTGAGGAGTCCAGAAATCAAAGAGATGCTGTGACTTCAAACACGAATACCTAGAGCTGTGCTGTTCTGAATGAAAATGGACACAGAAATGAACGTTAGCGTTTTTCTCTGTAGACTCCTTCACACAGGCATGTTTGATGCTTTCCTCTACCGGGGCTGAAGCTGGAATTAAGTAATGAATAAACATGTCTCACTGAAACAACTTTGACATTTCAACTAAGTTTACACATTAATTAAGATAAGGTTGTCCTAGCCCCCCAAAAAAGGAGCAGAAATTTGAGAGAACCCAGTGGCTGAAGTATGGTATAAAAAAACTGTATGAACACTTTGTTAAATGCACAGATTTAACCCTGCTGTTTTGCTCCTAATCATTATTAATTGCCTCCAGTGGTGGACATTAATTTCCCTATTGCAGCAACATGCATCTTGAGTTTGGGCATATCCTAATATATCAAGTGGGACAGGTGATATAATTCAGCTGGTCACAGCTGGAAAGAAGACAGCCACCCACATGCAAGCAGTCTGTCAGCCTTAGTTACGCTGCAGACACCACCACAGCCTCCATAACAACATTGTACATTTATCTCTGGGGATAACTTTACAAGAAGTACAGCCGATCAGTTCATCCTATTTAATCTGCTGTTGTCTTAGCAGGAATAAGAATGCTTTAGCCTGGGCTTTAGTTCTGAATTTGGGGGCGGGGGGTGGGGGGGAGGTAGAACTTGCACATGTGGCTGGACTGTTCTGCAGAAGTGCCTGACCCTCTCCTGGTTGTCAGAAAGGGAGGGAGTGGGGATGGTGTCCTACAACAGGGCATGCCCCAGTAGCCAAAAGTCCAGTGCTGCCATCTGGACCATGACAGATTTGCATTTACATCCCTGAGGTTCCCGATTCAGACCGGAACCTGCTTCCCAAATATTTTATTTGAAGGTTCATCTAATGATCACTGAACTGGAGAAGCTGTCCCAGTAAATGGACTGTTTCTTCCATGTGGACAAGGGCAGGAGAAGTGGACATGGCTCCACCTTGGAAGAGGCTGGTGAAGAGAACCCTCTGTTTGCGTGCAAAAGGTGCAGCTGCAAATGTCTGCTCAGCCCCCAGTCCTGGTGGGAGGAGGACACCCCTCGCTCTCTGCTTTGGGGCAGAACTTTCCACTGGGGAGGCACATACATTTCCACAAGAAGTTTCCAAGTTCGATGATGGCACATATACAGGTGAAGAACGTTTCCTTGGGAAAAAAGCCTTGCCTAGTGTCCTGATTATATAGTTAATTAAACATGCAAATTACTGCTAGCTCAGAGTTCCTTTCCCAGCATGCCCCATAACTCCACCTCAGCAGCCCTTATGTTGTCTGCACTGAATTTAAGCTTGAAGATAAAGGAAGTTTGAGGAAATAAAAAGCGGCATTAAAGGATTTTGGGATTTGGCCCAGAGGAAAGATGAGGGTTTAAACTAAGCAGGACTGGCTTCCAAAGTTGCCTTTCTTAACTGTAATTAACTGTAATTTTTCAGCAGTGCAATTACCTTTATTTGTAGCAACCAGCAAAGGATTAACCATGGAGCTGTTTAGCACTTTGTTTAATAAGTATACACAAGTTTGGCTGCCTGTCGTAACCATTGTCCAAATGTGAAAAGTAATTTCTCCAGAAAAAAGGATGAAATTTAGGATGGTGAAAATTTCTGGAACAAGATCTTCCATTTCAACATTTTCAGTGAATTCTGAAAGCGCCTTTCCAAAAGAAATTTCTTTTTAACATAAAATGACGAATATATTTTTGGAACCTGAATCTCAAGCTCTGTTTGACGAGGCTTTAAGGCAGTTCTAATTCAGAGCAGCTTGGTGATTTCTGGTAACTACTTTGCTCTTGAGTTCACCACTATAAACATGAAGTGCAAGAGTTTCAAAAAGGAACTCAACTATTTAACAAAACAAGTCCTTCTGTAGTAGCCTGACTTGAACTTGATGGTCTTATTTCTGGTTTTTAGTTATTGTGCCGTTCAAATTAATCAAATCATAAAGGTGTTATCTTGCAAATTCTTGTTGCATTTCACAGATATGCCTTATCGTTCAAGGATGGTACCATCGAAGTATAGTCTAATTAATCAGAACACTGAGGTGAAGCTAGTCCTTAGCATCTTAGCATGTAATAGCAGTTTACACCAAGCCTAAAAAAAGTGCATAGTGTGTTTTTAAATGCTCAATGATTAAGCTTGATGCATTTAACCTAGCTGAAAATCATAAGTACTAGAGATAAAGAAAAAATATGTTTACATGGCTTTGAAAGGGTTTAATTCCTCACCATGTCTGTGAATTATTCCATACCAGGTCTCCCAAACGATATCTTGATAATTAGATCTCCATTTCTTTAAAGGTGACATTCTGTCCTGACAGCTTCTAAATTACATTGTTTTCTTTTTTTTCCTGTTGGGACAAAACATTGTCAAAGTAAATCACAGTTCGGTAAACTCTGTCTCCTGACTTTCATCCCCCCCTTTTTCCCACAGAAGAGCTGGGGCTCTGGCTCGGCAGCGAGCTGGTGCTGACCCGCTACCGCAGGCATCCGGGGTTGTGTTTACCTCTTTCTCCTTCTCCAGATTTGCTGGAAGGAGCCAGCATTCCTCCCGCAGCAGATGGGTCTGGCTCCTCATCTACTTGACCCCTCTCAGCCTTCCTTGGAAAACTTTGTCCGCTTAGCTGTGGATAGCTTTATTTTTCATCTGGACTGGCACCTGGTTTGGAGGTCTGGAACACAGTGTTTATGCTCATCTTGTCTTTTTTTACCACATCTAAGGCATGTCATTTTACTACCCAGGAACCAAGTGAAGGCTTTAGTAGGGGAGAGATTTGCTTCAAAATCCAACAAGGAAGGAAAACAATTCTGGATATGCTGCAGCTGCTGTCATGAACTTACACGAGATGTTTTTTGTTATCTAGGCAGCAGGAGTGTTTGGGTTAAGCTGCCAGTGCCACTCCATCACAAATCTCTCTGCCAACCTGTGAATCCAGCACCCGTGATCAAAACGGGTCAATTAAACTGTTGGGTTGCCTGTTTTGGATGGCTTGGCTGAACAGCCTTGTTTTAGCTTGAACTGTTATTTATGAGTTATCACAGGAAGATTCCAGTGTTATGATCACTGTTATTAACTCCACTTTAAAGGAACAAAGGCTTTGTACTAAAAAGGAAACAGTAAGGAAAAAGCCTTGCACAGTGGTATGTGGGCTGAGCTCCTTACAGCAGTATACATTTCCCTCTTAATTAAAATAGTTAAACTGGGGAACTAGACATTGATGCAATATGTTGTTCCCATTCTGGAAATACATTCACTAAGAGTTAATAAATAATCTATGAATTCTAATCTTTTAAAGTCATTTCAGAGGGATGAAGTCATCTGCTATAATTGTAAATGCAGTACCTCTGCCTTCACTGCATTCAAATGTAAAGGTGAGAAACTGATTAGAGGTGCTGCGTTGCTAGAGATAGATGCCCCAATTTAAATGCCACACCATTTGTTTTTACCAAATTGACTTGGTAGAATAATATTTCCTTCTATTGTAAGGCTTTAGCGCTGGATTTCTACCTACTTATCCCAGGGGCAAAGGGATCCATTTTCTTCTTACGAAATCTGCAGGCATTGCCTCAGTCAATACAGGATACCTCGATACACCAGACTTCCCAACTACACAGCACTAGCTACCTGCTGCCAGACCTACATCAGTGCCACACTCTCATTTTGACATCTGAGGCAAATCTTGCTGCAGGAGCACTTTTGAAGCTGCTTTTGATAAACGTAAGGGTGTCTGTCTCCTTTGCTTTGCTTTTAGCAGGAGCTGAGCTGACTTGCCTGGAAAATCAAGCTTTCTGTGTCCAATTTCAGACCCTAAAATCAAAGTACATGGCAGGCTGTAAATCTCCCCAGGTAGTGGGGAGACTAGTCCTTGCTGAATTTGGTTTCCCACCTCCAGACGACTACCAGCCTCAGGGTGGACCATTTAAAACTGGCCTGCAGGTGACTATGGTGTCCAGCAGTTGCAATCAGGACTGCAGCATAGACACTTTCATCTCTGATAACCCGTGTTTCCGTAACCAGGTTTAATTCTCTCGTCGGCAGCCAAATTAGCTGACACAATGCTGTCCGTCAGTGTGGGCAAGGATAAGCCATGTCAAGCTTCAGATTCACTCAGCTCCCTTCAGTTGTTTACTTATGACAAAATGTCACAGTTTGGAGCATGACTCCCCCTCGTCTGTAGCAAGCAGTGAGTTTTAATTGAAATCACATCATCAAAGGGCTGCAGTCAAGCCCTGCTGTGTTTCTTGGTGATCACAAGCCCAAAGGGAATGATTTTAATGAAGCAGAGAGCCCAGGAACTCGCTGGCTAAAGTCCCATCTAAAGGAAAACTCAAACACACGTGAAAGTGCAGAAATACTCAGAACGAAGATCAAACTTCCCTCGCACCTCCTGAAGTGTAGCAGAAATGGTACTCACTAGAGATCCAGCCCCAGCTAAACCCACTGCTGCAGAAATCAAAGACAGGCTGTACCACTTTCCTAGGTCACTCAATTCCCCAGCATTTTACGTGTATATCAATGGCAGCATTGTCCAGTATCTACATTATATAAAGACAATCAAAAATGGTATATCAATGATAGCATCTTTAATAGCCATAAAAATAAAGTGAGGAAGACAGAGGGTGATAAATAAAGAACAGCCTGTATTGATCCATCTGCATCTAGTCTGTTAGATTTCTTATACAGTTCATGGGAACAAAAATCTGTCAGTTCGTCCTCCTTCAAAATAAACTGCTTTCCATTAACAGGCAGCAGATGATCTCATGGGTTTCAAAGAAACATGCAAGAGGAATCCACAAAAAAGAATATGATGAAAATTATTAATATAGCAATAAATTTCATCAGTCTTGCATCTTGAAACTGGGACAACTGCACTCAGCAATAATAGTAATAATAACAGTCTGAAGCTCTTCTGTAGCTCTGTAACCTCCCTATGTCACTCTGAAGTGGTGCTTAAGCTGATCTGCTAGGAAAGTGTCACTTGCAGTACTCTAAGCGTGCATTAATCCTGGCTCCCACGTGTGGCAGCTTCACAAGGGTCCTGCTGCATCTGAGGACTGTCACGTTCACCTGGCAGAAGACGGAGAGACGCTCTGGAGTCCCTCTGTGGTTACCTCTGGAGCCCAGCCAGCCTGCCATGGGCACAACTTTCTGTGTATCTCTTCATATCTGGTGAACAATTTACTCACACAGCAGCCTTGGGGCTGCACTGTAGCTGGCAGGATGGCAGAAAGGCCTGGGAGTGGAGGAGACATGAAAGCTTTATGGTATTTATACAAATGCTGGCAGACTGTGCCAGAGCTACTGTTCCCCCTGGGTGTCCCTTCACCCTGAGGCAGCACAGTCCTTCACCAGCCCAACCATCCTCAGCCTCGGCTGCCAGTGGATGCTCTTGCTAGGTATTGCTCAGCTGGGTTGTGCTGGCACATCCCATGAGACCAATGCCTCTTCCTGCATCCAAGGTTGCACAGAGAGACGGAGAATGAAAGCACAAATAAAACTACTTTTTGCCTTCTGATTTTTCGCTCTGTCCCCTTTTCCTGAAATAAAGCCTTCCTGTCTCTCTTTCAAGGATCAGATATCTCAAAAATTCAGTGCCCCAAGAACTGGAGTAAATCTTTTGCACTTTATGGTTTAGCTGCATTGGGGAGGAAGAGGTCACAACCAGAGAACAGGGACTGAGCCACTGTGGAGTTGGTGGTGGGACACCCCTCCGTATCTGCAATGGCCAGGTGGGTGACTAAAGCTGAAGCTGAACTTACAGCCTACAGTATATGTGGTTTTGGCAAATTATTATTAATATCAGAATCTGTTCAATGTCAAATGCATAGGGGATTTTGGAATATGCGTGTGCATGTGTTTGGTGAGCTCCACATGTGCTCACCAATACGTAAAATATCTTTCCCTTCAAGACCTCAGGTGCTTGAGGCTACATTCCCAGAGCATGTGGGAGGTCTTTTGCAGGGCTGCTCTTTGCCTCGATGGAGGGGATGCCTGAGTGCTGAGTACACACTGTTTACCTTCCAGCCATGACACATGCTTACATATTTGGGAGGGGAAGAGCAGCATTTCTAATAAAGACACATCACTAAGCATATGACTCAGAAATCCTCCTTGTTTTCAATTAATTCAATCCATTGAAGGTCTTCCCTTCTGCTGGGTTTTGAGCATGATGCGGTTCTGATGTGTCACATTCTGGTAGGACTTTGCACGTGATCTTTGCCCATCTCAGTTTCTGGTTTCCTGCAATATGAAGAAACTGACTTATTTTCTGATCAGATTCCCATTTTCCATCCCTGAGTCACAAGAGAAATAAAGCCCTGTGAGGGAGAGGAAGATGCAAATAGCTTCTAGAAATTTGCTATTGCCAAAGTTCAACAACTCCTTAAATTCCAGTTACTTCACTTTGTTTTTCCCAAAGAAGTGTTATTGAAGCCACTATTGGTTTATACCCTTTTCCAAAGAGTGTGAGACGAGCAGACAAGGGAGCCGCAGCCAAAAATACCTGTATGCCACTAACAGACTTTTATTGACCTTGAAGCTGGTGGTGGTGTGTGGAAGGACAACAGCCAGGGTGAAAATCATGCCATTTAGTTTGGAAGGCATCACTTTATATATATGATGCTCATGTGCCGAAACACATCATCTTCTAAGCAAGGTCACCTTCTAAGAAAGGTGTGATGACATCCAAACTGCCTGTTGTCCCAGACCTGTGCTGAGTCCTAGACCATGCCATGGGGCTAATTAAGGGAGAATTTGTTGTCCCAGGTCAAGAACACTCTGACGACCTCATGGAGCGGATTGCTGCCTTCCAGCACCTGGGAATGGGTCGAGCTAATGCTATGGAGACATTATCTGGGACATCTCCCATTGCCTGCTCAGCTCCCCCATGTATTTATATGCTACTGTAAAGTGTATTTTAATCTAGATCACAGCACAGCTTCAAGGAGGGAGGCAGAGGAGTGTCAAGCAATATTGTTATAAACAAACCTTTAACTCAATATTGTTGTTTGACAGATTAGAGTTCTTGATCCTGCTTGTTTACACGTAAGCAGACATACACACACACACATACATACACACACTTAAATAACCTCTGTAGGTTAAATCTCTGCTACTCCCTTTGTCCTTGTATCCTTTCCTCTAATGTTTATGACCCATTTTCAAAGGCATGTGCTGGTATCTGATGATCTGTGTCTTTTCAAGTCTGCATGCAGACATGCAATCTCACTGTCTGGGAAATGCTTCCAAAAGACAGCCTTCCAACAGACTCACTTTCCTCTTCCCTCCTTTGCCCCCTTTCCATGGATAAAAATGACTGATGAAGCCCATTACTTATCTATCAGATAATAGATCTACTTTGACACAGATTCCTTATAAAACTCTCTCTTAGCAAAATTTGTTCTGGACGACATGGAGGCATTGGGCTAAAACATTGCTTTTGTTGGGGGGTTAATTTAGCATTTAAATTCTTTTTCTCTACTGACTTCTTTTGTGGAAAATAGGTCCCCTATGTACAGCAGAATACAGCTGATCCATACTTTCATGATAAAGTAAAAAGGCAGTGTTACAGTAAAAAAAAATTATCCTCATAATGCTGACAGCATCATGGCTTGTAGACATGATTAAGATGCATACAGCAAAACCACGACACCCAAACTGGGAAAAGATGGTGCCATGAAAAGGGATTTAGTTACTTTTTGTTAGTTCTAGAGCATTGCTAGTGATCAGGAGTGAGAGCAACTGTGCTTTGCAGCTTTGGCCATATTTCAAAACACTTTGCCCTACTAAGTACAGAACAGTTCAAGCCCTGGAAAAATGCAAATCAACTGCAAGAGACTTGATTAATTTCTGTGCTCAGGGCCAAGCTTCTGCCCTGCCCCAGTGGTGCTTTGAATCCATTTGCACACTGTGTTTTCCAGCTGCATCAAACCCTTGCAAATGCCCTCCAAACCCAGAGAAACTCAGATTTGATGGTCAGTTCATGATACATTTTTCACAACTGGAAAGATGCTCCCAGACGGAATTCCAGGACTCCAAAACCAGGTCAACATTTCTAACACAAGGAATTTCCAGACCCTGCAAGACACAACATCTGGAGTCCCAGCAGTTGTTGCAGGGCCTGATTATCAGACACAGCTTCACACAGCCCGCTGTGGGAATAACTCCAACTCGCTTTGTCCACCACATCACAACACAGAGCAGAACAGCTCTGAGGAGGCACTGGGGGGCTGTACCCCAACATTTCCCCCCCACACACACTCCTTGCCCTTCCTTCATATCTCCAAAGCACTCCCGCTGCTCGCAGTGCCTCAGGGTTCCTGGCTGGGTGATGGGTGCACAAGTGCTCCTTCCAGCAGGGATGTGTACCTGCAGCTCTGTTGGGTGCCTGGCTCTTCCAGAGCCTTGCAGGGGCATTTATTTTACATTCCTTTTTCCTGCAGGCTGATGTGTCTTCTCCCCGGGGTCTGTGAGGAGTAGCAAGGAAGTGAATGGCAGCGGCTGTTTGTATACATCCTTGCGGGGGATGTATAGGTTACTACAGTTTCCAAGTTGGCATAGCTCCCAGAAATAGCTCTTGCAGAAATATATATTCCTGAAATGACCTAAAAATAGCCCAGTGGCAACCTGAAGTGTGCATAAAGTTGGAAGATAAAGATACAGAAGGTATAAAACACACTGCTCTGCCTGCATCTGTGCCCCAGGAAGCGCCTTTATGGTGGTGTTACTCCATCCCTAGGCTTCATGTCATGCCTCACCCACCCACCATGGCACTCTGCTCCTGTTTGAAGGACTTGGCTTGAAAGCAGCAGAGAGACTGCTACTGCCTGGGCTGGATTGAGAGGCACGCCATGCCTTTGGAGAACCTTTCACTTAGGCGTATGAAATGAGCTCCTCATGAGATATGTCTCCTGGGAAGAGGGAGGATGAACTGAGGGGAGCAGTCTGGTTTGCCCCAAACCGGGAGGACCTCTTCCAATGTCTCAAGCAGAGACTGAGAATGTTGGCAGCACCGTGTGGAGCAGAAACCAGGGCTCCTCACTCCCCATTCAAGGACCACTGGTCTTCACGAATGTAATACAGCACTCAAAGTGAAAAAAACCCAAAACAGCTCCTCTCACATGCCATTAGTTTTAATATTACCTGCTATACAGAAATAGACTTAAATTATCTTCAGCAGGTTTATCTCCATTTTTAACAGCAGTGTCTAAGAGTCAGCAGAGTCCTTCACAAATCCCATATCCAAAATGAATATATGAATATATTGAGAAATTAGCATGAAATGGACAATATGGCAAACTTATTTCACATCTGCAGACAAAGACAAATGAAAATCAAGAATCTCTGCAGCACCCCGTAAAAAAAAAGCATCTTATTGAATAAATTACACTTGAAAAGGCAGCAGTGTTTTTTTAATGGTCAAAGATTGATTCTCAGGACCAGAAGCCTGAACCAGCAATCAAAGTACCTGCTTCTGCCTGCCCCATCCTGAGAGCTCTTCACAGCAGAGCAGAGTAAATAATTTGCAGTAGATAATTTACCCACAAAAAAGCTTTCTTTTTTTCGCTTACTGAATGTCAGTACCTTGATTGTGGCTTCCTCTAATTTATTTGTAATTCAAATTTACTTGTCCAATTTATTATCTTTCTTCTTTCCTAACAGGTCAGATAGATAGACTGTGAAGGGTCTGCTACAAGTATTTCAACCTGCTTGCTCAAAAGAGGGCTGAGTTCATCATGAGCGGTATCACACAGGATTGTTTTTTTCCTCCATTTGCAGGAATGCAAATTTCGTGATCAGGGGGAGAGCTTTGGGCTGATAATATAAATTTTATCCTGCTGAGGGGGTTTTCCTCAACACTTCAACCCTGGAAAAACGGTTGAGCTGCAAGCTCTGTTGTCTATGTGCAGAGCTGAAATTAAATCTTCTTTTCATTACATTCACTTGAAATAACAGCACCTGCATCATCCAGCCGGGTTGCCAATGGCACAGTCAAAATCTCATTCAGTTGCCTGTGTAGAAAAATTGTAGAAAAATTTCCCAAGGAACTGGAACCCCGGCTGTGTTAAGCAGTGTCCCTTTTAAATGTGCTAATTGCAGAGCACAGAATGAAGAGAAATGGTCACAGCAGTGGTGGATGAAGAATTTTTGTCCCTCATTAGGCAAGTTTAAGCTCGAGGCTCTGGTGGAGCTTTGTCATCTCAGCCCAGCACTTCTGTGATATGGCAGTATTCGAGCGTGCAAACTTCAAATGGGCTTTCCACGGGCGTTCATGCAAGCCAGGCTCCATCGCTCTAATGTCTGCAGAAAGCAAACAGAGAAGAGCTGGAAAGTCTGGGCAAAGGGAACCCATTTTCAAACTGCCAGCAACACCAGTCCACTTAATGTAATCCCTGTCTTGGCCCCTGAATGGGAGAGGTGATTAAAAACCACACCGCTAGAAACAAGTCAGCATCAGCTAACCTGGTCTTGGGAAGGACACTGGCTCTTAATGGGTGTTTGCTACTATTCACACTGCTGCTTACCCTTCAAGTTACGTAGTCGAATACAATCAGTGAATATGTTCATGCAAATTTGAGCAGAAAATGGGTTTTAAAGTGAGGCTATAACTAGAGAGCTATGTATCCTTTTTGAGAAATGACCACCTCAGCCACCATGTCTGCAACTATTTTACCAGAAAAGCCAATAAAAAGTAGGCAAAACTTGGGAAGCTTTGAAATTGTTTTCATTCGTCTTCTCCCCCTTGTTCACCTGTTTGCCGGTATATGAGGGGTGAGGTATATCTGTACAGTTTGGCTTTGTGTTTGAAATCTCCGTTCTTTCACAGCCGTCTTCCCATGTTTGTGGACTCTGCCCTGTGGAGGGTTGAAGGCATCCAGGTGTGGAAAGGCAGAGGTCAAAGTCGCACATGGCTGAAGAATCAGCTCCAGTTTTGTCTGAAGTCCCAAATGAAGGTCTCATTTCTGTTGGGCTGACAGTAGCTCCAGCAGCAGCTGCCTCTGACAGGAATATTTTCCTCTCATTTTGGTCTTCATTTTCATGGGCCTTTGCACTTCTTAGCCCTGATCTTAGATGAGAAGAAAGCACCAAAGTACTGCAAGAGGGCTGTGCAGAGGAAAGCAGGGCAGAGCACCCACAGAAGCCCCATCTCAAGGCACCCCAAACCTACCTGGTGCAATGCTGAGTGAGCATCCCCACCCGCCATGGTCCTGCCAGCCTCTGGAGCATCACAGCCTTAATTGCATCACATCGAGGGCAAGGACATGAAATATTCACGTTCTCAGGCACCAGATCCAGCAGGTCATGGGGTCCCAGCCATGCTCCCTGAAACCTCAGCAGCAAGACTCCTCCATGAGCCATTTCTTCCTGACGTAAAGTGGGGCTGGCTACCTCTGGCCAGCTGACTGGCAGCCCAGAAGCTCTTAATGAGCATCTCTGCCCCTTGGCAGCGCTGGCTGGAGGAGACCTCAGCTGGGAGGGAGAGCTGCAGTATCAGGCTGAATTACCCTGAGTTATTCTTTGTGCATCTAAAAAGACATAGCTGCTATTTAGAAAAGCTCATAAACCAAGAGTGCATCCAGCATACAAAAGGCAGAAAGAGAAAAAAAAGCACAGCATGAATCTATATTTTAAAATAAATTTCATTTATCCCAATTGCCCTTTTTCTGAACCGCTAATAGAACAAACCGTCATGGTAAAAGCCGAAGAGGGACGGGAAGAAACCAAGGCCCTGTGGATAATTCAGGAGTGATATGCCATGCATGAGAAACGGTACTGAAAAATGCATGAGAGTCGTTTTGTTAAAAAAATGAACTGTGGAAATGCTGGCTTCCGTGGAACAATCAAGACCAATAAATAGAAAGAAGAAAGACTGCAAAGAGGCTGGAACTGAGAGCAGAAAGCTCTCAAAAACCTGACTGGGTTGGAAAAGAGGAGGCACTGGAAGTTTTCAGAGAGGAGCAGACAAGCTACGAGTACATACCTGAAGATGACCCCACATTTTGCACATGGCTGGGATCAGAGCACAGAAGGAGGCTGTAGCCACCAACACAAGTGAAGATTTTTGCTCTGGGGGAGAACAAAAAAAACCAGTCAGTTCTAGAAAAGCCATGACAGGAAGGTGTGCCAGGGCCAGCTCCTCTTCCTCGTGATGTCTGACCTCAAGCTCCCGCAAAGGGGAATGACGACTGGAAGTCAACACGGCAGCAGGGAATGAAGACATACCACCGAAGCACAGCTTGCCTGAGATGCGTGTGACATCAGTTTTGTGTGACTGTCACACTTGGACTGGTGTCCAGGAGCCGGAGATTAGTATAACAATGACATGGCAGCGGATTGAATTTCCTCAATGGCAAAGGCAAGCGGGAGCAACCAGGGCTGTGAGTGTGCTCAGTGTCAGCTCGAGTGAGCAGAGATGCTCCCCAGCGTAATAAATGCCAGCCTTCGCTCCACTCCATGTTTTGTTTTTTAACCACAAAAAATACATTGCTCGCAACACAGAGGGTCACCAAACAGAGGCACCTGAAAACCAAAAAACACAGGGATTCAGCCTGGAAAAAAAAAAAAAAGAAAAAGATTTCATTTGCAGCTACATCTATAGAGCAAAATTGAGGATGTCATTAGGCATCGGGCACTGCCCATCTGATGATGTGCTTCCTGATCCCATAGGCAGACTCTGAGGAAAGTGAAGTGGGTAATTACCTTTCCTGGGGCATCAAACACAGGGAAGGGGCTGAGGGCAGAGATAGTAATGAAAATTTAGTGCTGCACTGCCTGCCCGGCTATTCAGCAGGTGTGTGTGCTGCTTGTGTGAGTGTGTCTCTGTGCATACTTTTAATTAGCCTAGATATCAAATGACTGCATCAGAGCCTCTCTCTCATGATTTTTAAAGGACCCCCTCTGTTGTGCATTTTGCTGGCAGATTTATAAAGGAGCTGGGAAACGGCGGGAGGATGCCCAGCGCTGATGCCCTTTTCCCAGGATCAGGAGGCAAAACATCCCTGAAGTGGGAGGGAGGCAGGAGCCTGGGGGAGCCGCCGGCACATCTCTCTGCCCTCCTCCTGGCAGCCACCAGCACAAGAAATGCAATTAGGGCCCAGGTCAGCCCAGCTGATGCCCAGCTGTTAGACCCTGATGGAAATCCTCCAGGCAGGGGGCGAGGGTCTCAGCTGGGTAGAAACAGTGCATTAAAACCACCCCGGCTCATGTGGGCTCCAGAGTCGCGCTGACTGCTCCAGGACCAAGCTGTGGAGAAGCAGGGACTTCGCAACAAAATAAACGCAGCACCTTTTGTCGTTCCCACACGGAAAAGCAGGATGCTTATTCAAATCTATGAGACTGGTGTTTTCTTGAGGCAAGGGCCAGAGCACTTGGCTTGGGAAAACAGGAGGAAATACAGTTGGAATTTCACAGTCCTGGCCCAATGTGGTCACCTCCACCCATCATTTTCTCTTCGCGAAGAATCCTTTTCGCACTGGTGGTCACAATGGTGTTACCATATTTCTAAAACTTTTTTGGTATAATCGGACCTAGTCAGTGTATGATGAAGCCAAAGCACAAGCTGAGAAGCACAGGACTGACCTTTACGTGTTGGTTGTTTCTTCCTTCCCCACAGAGATGTGACTAGGAAGAAGAAAAAGTCTCTATACAGACCCTGAAACTGGCTAAAATTAGAATTGACTGAAAAGGGGAATTCTGGCGGGAAACCAACACTGTTAATGTTTTATTCCACCAGAATTCCAGAGAAAAACCAATTTCTTCCCCTTGCATTTCTTTGAATTATGGAAAGGAAATTAGACACAAAATTGTTTTGTTTTCTTCAAAGCTGTTGGCAACTTATGTGTTGATGACTTACTTGTTTCATGTTACAATGTCAGAAGGAAAGGTTGGGTCTTCAAAATATTTTTTTTTTTTTTTTTGCATAAAAATGAATGAATTCTTTGTTCCTTTCATTTTCACATGCTCTGTGGAGAGTGTATGCTCAGCAAGTCTAAAAACTTTTGGGACAACCTGTCACAGCCTCTAGGAATAGACTAAATAAGTGCTAACCAAAGCATGAAATATGAAACACAACAACGCAAGACAGAATGAAGTGAAACTCTGCTCTGATTTCAAATCATGCGTAAACAGATTTCCTTGTTTAAGCATAGTGTCTGATTTTTTTTCCATTTCCCTTGTATTTTGCTTGTGTTATCTTTTGGGGGGGGGAAAGGGGGGGGCGGTGAAATCTTGCTCCAAGTGAAATTATTTTTGTTATTCTAAGCCGGACGCCATAAAAAATGAACAAAGAAAACTGTTTAGAAAATTGGTGCCCATTTGATGTGAACTTTCCACTGCTCTGACTACCAAAAATATTGTCCAGTCAGAAGGTACTAATAATCCTCCATGGCCTGGCTTAAAGACAAAAGAAATAAAAGTCAGTGGTTGAGTTCAGGACTGGTTTCCAACAAATATTACCCATCCCTTAAGGAAAAGCTCAGTTAGGTATAAAATTTTATAGTGCATTTTTAAAAGAAGATATCCCTTAGCAGCAGTATTGATGTCTTTCACGGACATTTGCAAACTGTACATCTTTTCCAAATTTCCTACAATAAGGATATTTTCGAGAAATGAAAGAGCCTTGTGGGTGGCCAGTAAGTGGAGTTCTTGGAGCTGCTGCTTTACAGGTTTCAGTAAATCTCACACCTCAGAGAATATTTCAGTCCCTGTTAGATCCTGCCAGCTAGCAGTTGTTGTGTTGTGCTGATGTCTCGCTGGAGAAAGGTTAGCAGGCAGCACAGGGCACTGTTTTGGTAGCCAGTGCAGTTACTTCTATAGGCCATGCATTACTTTCAGGTTTTAAGTCAGCCTTACTCAGGAGACCAGCGCAGCTTCCTGAGGGGTTTCCTTCCATTCCCCCAAAACAGTCACTATGTCGAACAGCCAGGAGTGGAGACGGGGCTGAGTGGACCCTTGGCCAGCTACAAGATGGCAATTCACAGTTTCCTTGGTTTTTAGAGTGCACATTAATATCACCCCAATGCAGATACGCGGTGATTTTCACCCTGCTTTACAGGGCTCCACAGTCCTTTGCTGGTGACACAGCTGTCAGTGCACACAGGGCACGGCTGAGATTGGGAAATTCAGTTCATGCTTGTGTGAGTTCAAACAGCTTCCAGTGCTATGGAAAGCAGCGACACCTTCCACCCTCCTTCCTGCCTTCCCTGTAAAAACACGCCAAAAATCCCATTGCTTTTGGTGATAGACCCCACTGCAACATAGCTGCGCCTGAAAAAAAAAAATAAAAATCACAGATGCACACTCTGCCTTGCAGCTTCAGCTGGGAGAAATGAGAGTCACAAGCTCTGGAAATAAATCTGCCTCTCGCTCAGCACCAGATAACCGACAAGTGTTCGTCCATCTGCCGTAAGCAGTCAAACTGTGAGTTCGCTGATGTGATATTACGGTGGCATAATTGACTGAGGCTTTTTGGCCCCTGCTCCATGCCCGCACGCTGGCTCTGCCACGGCAGCGTTTGGGGGGTGAGGGCCGACGGGCAGAGGAGCTCCTCGAGACCGGGCTGATGGAGCTGGGCGGTAGCGACGTGAACGGATGGCTGGAGCAGGGGCATTGCCCCACCACATTAGTGCTTTCTGCCAACAGCAATGACAGAGAAGGCCTTCTGCAGCTGTCCCTCAAATCCCCGTGCCGCATAGTCAAAACCCTTTCTGCTTCACGGCTCATCTGTAGTCACTTGTATCAGTTACTGACCCCGGCACCAAACTTCTGCCTTAGCATTTGGGTATCAATCCCTTTTGTCATCACTTTTCCCACTGGTGTCCTTAAAAGGACACGAGACGCAGGTGATGGTAACACATCCCTGCAGCATCCCCAGCAGCCGGGCAGTGTGACCCACACACCATGGCCACAAATGTCCCCTCCCTCGGCTCAGCCAGTTACTATACCCGCAAAGTCACCTCAATTCCTGAGGCTTCCCAAAAACTTTGCTGCTGGAGGAGGGGCTGAGCAGGGGGAAGGCTCTTGTGCCCCACGCTGGCATCACTCAGCATCACCATCATCTACCAGACTGGGGCATCCCAGACAAAGCCTGTCTGAGAGTCCCAGGGCCAGCTTGCTGGCTCAGGGTTGAAGTAGCACCCTGATCGGGAGGAGGTAAAAACGATGCCGCATCCACTGCAAAGAGAGACACCAAAGAAACTGTAGGGTAGATTACACAGAAGTTGTAGCTCATTAAAGGAAAACATGCTGAGATATTTTTATGTTGCTGTTACTTATAAAAGAGCCCGTTAAAACAGCTTATTATGGTAATTACAGCAATGTAAAGAGAGACCTAGCAAAGATTACAGCACTTCAGTACCCCATCATCATGGCTTAAGTGAAACATATTTAGGACTCAAACAAGGCATCTCCCACGTGCCTGGGCAGGGGATAAAAACAGCAGAAGATCCCTGCATGAGCTGCTCAGGTGGCTGCAACGTCCTCAGCTTGGCAGAAAAGCTGTCGGTGTCTGCTCATTGGGAGGCTGAGGATTGGCCAGGGGAGGCTGGGCTGTGGGGCAGGCACTGCTTGGTGGCTAGTGCTTCGTGGGCCATGGGGGAGCCAGGGTGGCAGGGGAGAAGGGGCAGAGATAGGCTGTGGGGAGCATGGGGCCCAGGCGGGTGATCTTGTGGTGGTCACACAGTTTAAAGATCTGTCCATCACCAACTCCATCACTCTGTCAGGTGTGGGGATCGTGAATCAAGAAAGAGGCTGTGCAGACCCGTCTCTGCCACATGACCCAGTGCCTCTGAGAAATCCCCCGCCTACACCTCCGGCTTCCAGCCACTGGGAGGAACTGGACCGTAGAATTTAATGGCCCTGGTGGGATTTGTCCTCCCTTAATTTATCCAATCCCTTTCTGATACAGAATTTATGTTTTCACCCCTGGAGGTGGTGTCATCTCAGACTGTGTACTCCTCTGCACACAGATTTATACCAGCTTCTAGTTAAAAACTCTCCTTTAACCCTTTACACTCTAAGTGCCTATTTTGATTTTGGTAGAGTCCATCTTTCCCGGGTAGGGTCCTCCAAGATTTTCCCAAATTCTTAAAAAAATTCCAAACTCCTCTCCCCAATAAATCTCTCAGCTCCTCACAGATATCTGTGTTTCTGCACAGCCCTGTGCAAGGAGCGTCTCACAGAACATCACCATGGAGTCTGCTGCCATTTTATTTACTGGTGCCCACTGATCCACTCTCCCATCTGTTATCTAGATGCGTCATGAGGTCTGCTACCTTCACCACCACCATCTGTATTGTGGTGAAGCCCTCACAGCTATCACAAACCTGGTCTGGCCACCCACGGCTCAGGAGGCATCTCATCTCTGGGGTATATGGACTGACAGCAGTGTCTGTAACTTGTATTCCACTTCCACAAGGTCATGAGAATTTTGTCAATGATGCCCAGCACTCTCAAACCCACTCCTCAGCTGAATTTTTACCTGAATATTGCTTTGCTAAGAGCTGCTTTGCTTTTCTTTGAATTATTTCTTCATTCACAGTTTTCTGAGGAGCCAGGGCCGGGGCAGCCTGTGGCCATCTCCTATCCCTCAGCTAAGCTACTCCTGCAGCCAAATTCTCCTCGCTTGGATTGGCTCCCACTGTCCCAGGGGCACCCAGTTCAGCACAAACTGTAAATGACTTACTGCAGATCAGGTTTTCTGACGAAGGAATAACATGCAGATTTGGATTCACACAACCTGATTCCAGTCTCCTAAAAGGAAGCACGGCATCAAACAAAGCATTACTCAGGTCGGGTTGTCAGCTTACAGCGATTTAAGGTATGCGAGAAGCCAGGCCAGCCAACGGCATCCATTTCACCCCTTAGCAAATGTCCAGATGGTGCTTGCCATGCTGTGAGTGAAGCGTCCTTGCTAACCTCGGAGGTGTCGCGTGGAGCTCTCCTCCAAGTTGCACTGGCTGTAAAGGAGGCACTGAGGTGCCTTGGGAAAGGACAGGAACACGTTTTCCCTTTTTTCATTCAATTTAGGGAATTTAGAAAGGGCACTTCGTGACATTTTTAGGAGTGTTGCTACTGGGGGGAAATGATTTGGCAAAGAAATGCATGTGAGGGGGAGATGATTTGTGTTCCCATGTTGAACAAGGGCATCAACCAGTGTCATGGAGCTGGCTCTCTTCAGGTCCTCACTCTTATTAAAATAGGAGACAGTGTAGTTTCCAAATGTAAAACAAATGGCTAAACCACACTTTAACTTACTGAAGACTCTCTGCTGATCATGTCCTTACTCCCATTTAGCAGAATTTACCACATAGCAGCCTGAAAAGCCTCTGTCAACATGCTCCAGACCAGCCCCTCGTTGGCCTCGGTGGCTTTCCCACCTGCAGAAACACGTACAGGTAACATCCCTGCACATTTGTGAGATCTGGTGCAAAAATAGGCAAGTATAGCATTCCCTCCAGGCGACCAAAATGACTGCTCCTGGGGAAGCGTGTAGAAAATGCTTGTGGGAATGCCCACCCCTGGCAGCCAGCACCCAACATGGACGTGATTTACGTCCCTGCTGCGTGTGCCTGTGCTTTTGGATAGAGGTGCTCCTGCTCCGGGGGTGCTGACACTCGATCTGCATTATTGCAGATATGTGGCCATCAGCCGAGTGCCTTTATTGCGAACGAGTATCGGAGAGCTGGAGCCAGCTTAGGTTTCTCCTTCTGCAGCCGCAAGGAGATGCAACGACCCTCCATAGCCAAGTCTGGGTCTGAAAGCCGCTGTCTTTTACAGAGGCAATTAAACCTCTCATGTGCAGCCTTGACATTAAAACATATTTAAATTTAAAGCAATGTTTAGTAATAAAGTTGGTTGTTGTTGGTTTTCTTTTTTTTTTTTTTTACCAGTTTATTTGGATGCCAGAGTTGAGCAGAGACCTCAGGGCTGGCTGATTCATGCCTGTTTCATTTTTCCATTCAATCCATTTTCTCTGGAAAGGAGACATAAGCAGTGAAGCCAATATAGTTTTATTGGATCCAATGCACTGCCACTAAAACAAATATATGTACGCTCAGGCCACTTCACTTTTATTAAAATAAATAGAATTTAATTCAAACCAGCATTCAATAGCTACAGTTTGTTTTTTGATGTTTTAGGATTTTTTTTAAAGAGATGAAATTAAATCCTACCAATACTTTTTGCTCAATATGTTTTCACAATCAGATTCATTTGACCTAGACAATATATATTTATCATAGGTAACACATTTTTATTAAAAAGAAATTTACAGAAACTAGGTTTCTTTTGAGCGTGCAGGCACAAACCCTAACCCATTGTAAGATTAGACCAGGAGAACAAGTGGGAGAGCCTTGATTGCTATTTTTTATGCCGGTAAAAGGCACTTCTACTTAGGATTTTTTTAAACTACTACACTTGGCGTGACAGAGGTCTTCACAGAAAAGAGGCTTTTAGACGTCACTATCTTTCTAGAAAAAACATACTTTGTACAGGCCAGCAGTGGAAACAAATACGGTGCTCAATACGAACAAATGCAGCCATCAAAGGATTACAATAAATTCAAACAAGAGCAAGGGAACTAAGGGCTTATACCTGAATCAAGGTGAAGCTGCAGGAGACAGTATTTAGAAGAACCAGCCTGTGGTACCAGAAAACTGAAAAAGAAACAGAAAAAGGCTCAATACAGAAATGAAACTGATTTGTCATTTACAATAATGATATTCACTTAATTACATTTCTACACCTGTGTTTGCAGATGAGACTTTAACGGATGCCAAGGGGAAGTATATTTCCTTTTTTCACTATGTGCTTATGCAAATCAAGCCTGGGTGTCCATGTGTGTCTGATAAGAAACACAGTTTTACAAAAACTTTATTTTGCACTCCCAATATCTTTTCAGCTCTTTATTCATTGGGATCCACCCTTTGATCTGGAGATGTTATTGTCTTCCCTAGTCTCCCCTCTCTCCCTCAGCTTCAGTTTCTCAGAGAACAATGCGCAACTTCAGGAAAAGTATGTGTAAAACCATTCACCTTTTTTCTTGCCAACATCTTGCAAAAGAGGGGCTGGTTCTGCTGTGCAAGTCAAGCTGTTTTCTCCACCAGGAAAAACACTCTGGGGAGGCTGTTGAGATATGCCTGAGTGACGGTGGAGCACACATTTCACTCCAAGTCAGGAGAACATGTGCATTTAACTCCCATAGTTTCATTTGAATTTATTTCCTCTGTTGTTAGTAAAGTTCTGGAAGAAAAAAGAGAATTATTATATAATCCTGTATAAAAATTAACTGTAGCAGACAGTAACGGCCTCCTCTGAGCACATAGCGATACCAGAAATGAGGATGCCGGCACCATGACCACGAGAGTGGTGCCTTGGCTGCATTCAGACATGTCACAGTTGGAAACAGGCACATCCATGACCACTGAAGCATAATTTTGGTTGCTGCTTGAGCCCCCCCAAGGCTGGCAGAAGATGCTGGGTTTATGAGCATCTTGGTGGGGTCGGTGTCAGAAGAGAGTGCATATAAATACACGGTGGCACAGGGAGGTATGGTGAGGGGGGTGTCCCCTGTTGTTTTCCCCTGCATCCTAAAAGGCACTGTGTCGTGTTGACCTTCTCTCCTGAATCAAGGGCTCTCTCTGGAGTGTCAGTCAGGAAAGCATCATTAGATAGCGATGGTGGGGGAGCACTATCCCCTCCATATGGGCTGAACAGCTGCCTTTGCAGACTTCCCAGACGGGGGAGCAAAGGATTAAGTTCAAGACCCATATCCAGACATCCTCCCCCACATTGCGCTGAGTGGCAGCGCGATGCAGGTGACAAAATGCTTCCACTATTTCCAATCCACTTTGTCAGAGACCGGCTACCACTCCTTCGCCTCGTTCCCAGTGACGGCATTTCCAGTCAACAGCTCAGCAGCTGCGTCTGCCTGTCAGGCTTCTCCTCCCTGCCAGCCCAGTGCAGAGAGAGGAAAAAAACCCGACCCTACTCCGAACAATTTTAATTAATACTGACATTTATCAAGCTGCAGAGGAAGCAACTGCTGCTCGTTGCTTGGGTTTACGTGAAAATAGTAGAAATAAATGGAACTGTCATAAAGTTGTAGACCATCCCGTCTTCATTACAGCTAACGCCTGGGAGAAATGAGTTGTGAGCAGCGAGAGATACAGGAGCTCATGGAGAGGCTGATGGACTGCCCAAGCGCTGAGGCTTTCTCCATAAGGCAGGCTGTTTCCTAAATCACACTGCCTTCCTCACCTGCAGACATGCAGGTCTACTTGGGATGCCTGGAGATAAGCTGTTCACAGTGGCCCAGTAAATGTCATCCAGGTCCCTGCTGCACCACACACCACTCCAGAGGTGGCAGACCCTGTCCCTCATGTGGTTTGGGCACACCATGCTCTGAATATCCTCTGATGATTTCAAAGCCCACATCTGAGTCCTCCAAGAACTGCTCATCGCCTCCAAGAGCTCCTCACATCTGCCAAAGGGCTGCAGGCCCATGACCTGGAGGCACACACACTTTCTATAGGTCTGGTACAGGCTTGCCATGGTAGAAAGACAAAATAGCTATTGTATTCCTGCAAAATGCAAATAATACATTGCTTTTCATGCAAAGCATATATAAGGTCTCCTCATCCATACACACCACCATACCCATTTGCTGATCACTCACAGGCCTTTTAAATGTTGTTGCAGAAGCTGTAGTATTTTCACAGCTTTCTACCAACAGCCTTTGGATATTTCTACCTGCTTATTGACAGCTCTTCCTTGAACTCCTCTGCAGCATTTATTTTCCAGCAAGAATGTAAACCATGGAGGAGAATAGTTTCTTGTATTCTGACTCCTGGAGGTAGAAAAAAAAATGCTTTTTCTTCACAGATGTGAAGATGCCCTGCACCCCAGGAGTCCGTTACTTTATCTTAAAAGCAACAACAAAGAAATAAAGAAATAAATAGGAAGTTTCTGTATGACGGGACACTAGTATATGTGAATTTCTTTGCAAAAGCTAATATCTGACCTGATATGAATGCTAACTACTCCACTATATACTTAAAATACATCGTATCAAAAGAATATTTTATCCTCCAGCCCCCCCAAATCTGTATGCCATGAACCAGGTAAAGGTGAATATTCTAATCAAGGGATTTGTAGGGCAAGAGAAGCTGATCTATAATCTCCCTGGGAAGGGTAAGTCCTCCTGTGGCCTGAGACAAGTCCAATGGAGACCTCTTGGGGCAGATATCCCTGGTATTGGTTTGTTCTGATATGAATCTGCAGCTCTGGATTGACACCAAGTACTCTTCAGAATGTCATTTTTTGCCTTTAATGCCTCAAAGTAGCTATATTTTTCAGGGAGCAAGCCATGTAATCACTCAGAAGTGCTTTCTCAAGCTCTGAAATAAGGCCAAAAGAAAAGGAAAACCCAAATCCCCTCAAACTCATATTCACTTTTCTCCCTCACAGCCGTACTATGTGAGTGAATTTCTGTAAAGTGCTGGGAAATGACAGAATCGGATCCTGACGTTAAATAACTATAGACTCTCAAAGTGATAGGCACCCCTCTCCTCACACCCCTACGCACAGAGTCATGTACAGTGTGGGAATCCGGATTCAGCTGCAGCACTCAACATGTCAGGATATCTTCTGTAACCCGTATTTTTAATACAATTGTTTAATATAGTACAATAAAGCAGTCATCCTATAGTGACTTTCAAATGGGCCCTCTGATCCTGAAAAAGCACTGTGAATGATAAATTATTCTTCCCAATATCACTAAAGTAAAATCCACCTATTTTTTCTCCTTTAGCTCTCGCCAGCAGCAACTGTTGGCTGCTGATAGCTACAGACAGCACATTTCCCTTTCAGGAAACAAATATTGTTTTATTTCGTAGGAAAAAATATCCCCTGTAATGTCAGCTATAAAATACAGTAACTGGTCTTCAGCAATACATTGAATTATACACACCTAACTGTATTGGAGACTATAAATTCATCAGATGGTGCAGGCCAGGGGGCTTGTGGAGTGGAAGGGATTTGTCTCTTGTCCCCCTCCAGGGAGAACTGTCACCCTGGTGCTGAGATATTGCTTGAGCGGTGGCTCTCTGGGGGCAGAAAAGGCAGAACTTGCTGAGTCTGTTTGTGATGTGCTTATCTATTATTGACATTCATATCCCGTAATAACTCAGGGAATAAAAATAGAAAATGTGCCCACTCAAAACATCTTTGGATCCTGAAATGACAAATTTCTGCTGCAGAAAAGAGACTGATTGGGTTCCTGCCAGTCCAGTCCCTGTGGGCAAGTACCTTGCCATCTTCTGGTGTAAGTTTTTAGAAATTCACATGATTGTGGGGATGTGTCAGGAAACATAAAAGAAAATCATAGGCAGTGTTAATGTCACTGACATGGCATTAAAGTCTCCCAGCAGCTGTTCAGCAGTTACATCATGCACAGTGATAAAGATGATATTTTTTACATTTCCTAGTATTTACTATTTATTTTTCTCTATTTTTGGAAGCCTCGTTCTACTACCTTTCTTCCACTGATATTCTCCACTTACTTACCTTTTCTTCCAGTTTCTCCTAGTACCATAAGGTGCCCTCTTAACAGCTTTTGAACAATATTTCATATTTAGCCAGCTTTGTGCTGATAATACAACCTTAGAGTTAAATCTCTCTTTAAACCGCGTTTTAACAAAGAAAATAAAAATTAACATGGAATGTAACATAATACATTTTTCAGGCTAGAGAAGCAGGTTAAGTTGTTGGGGTTTTTTTTTCCATAGTGGTAAAGATCTCTTTCAATGCTCTTCTATTTCCATTATGACTTGCATTGTAGTTCCTAATCCATGTCAATTTTGAGCAACTAACTGCCAGTTCAACAAAATATAGTCTCTTTAAAATGAGAAGTATCCTTGTCTATACCAGTAAGCAGCTTTGCTCGATATAACTAACTTTCTACGGTACTTTTTGCAGTGTTTACTGCTACTTTACCTTCTTATACTTCTCTCATCAAGTGAGTTTAATTTTGAACAGTTTTGCCAAGTACAGCAAAATTACCTGATATGAAACCTCAATAAAATGATGAGACTATTTCTTCTGAAGTTGCCTTTTTGGAAGAGTTTTGGTTTAGCTGCCAAAATATGAATCACATCAGCGTGTGACTTGTGTAACAAGGAGTTCTCTGGTCACGAATTTCTGTCAAATCTAGCTGACTAATTCAGTGGGCTTAGGCCAGCATTGGAGACTAAGGCCTTATTGCTCTTAATAAGCCATTTTTATTATAAACTTACACATCATGATTATTTTTATTCATAAAATTTTCATTAGAGATCTGTGTCCAAGATCTCATTACATGACAATAGATATGTTATACTTGTTGTAAATCATGTGAATTTGGGGACAAATTTGACCTGATGTAGTCTGCAGTTCATGAAATGCTAACATTGGGTTTGCAGCCCCTGTGTCTGTATGGGGGACCGGAGGTGTAAGTTAACACAGGGAGAAAAGCACAGTATACCCCTAATTTCAGTCCGTGCTTCTCCGTCTTAATGCAAACAATCAATCATTATAGAAGGAGGCAAGATACCGATCCTTTCCCCACTGAGGTCAAGTAGTGACTTTTAAGTGAGAGAACTGCATTCACTGATAGAAATGATAGACAATTAGTGCGTGCTGTGTTTAATTGGAATGAATGAACTTGATTATTTAGTTTCCAATAAAGCAAAATAAATGGTACATAAATCCATTAATAATGAAGAATCTTTGGTTGTTTCTTTGTTGTTATTTTTGATGCTCAGAAGTGGGTCACTCGGCATGTGCATAAACAAAGAAGATAAATGGCTAGAAGAGGAATGAATTTTCCATAACCTGATTAAAGGATACGTCTGGCTCCTCGGAGAATGTTATAGTGCTTAATGATTTTGTTGTTGCTGTTTTTAATGTGTCTAATGTTTGCTGTTTAAGAAAATCAAGAAAAATGTTAAAAGGTTGCTCCAGAAGGGAGCTGTCAGCCAGGAGGAGGAGACAGCCTTGTTTAGCCAACAAATTCTCCACTGGCAAACTGAAGAGAGAAGACTCCTCCCACCACCAGCCCAGGGTAAAACCTCACTGGGTCTCAAATGAGGGGGCCAGTAAACTGTGAGATGTGACCCCCAAACCTCTGCTTCCCATGCTTCAGCCCAGAGCCCTCACTGGAGCATCCATGGCGCAGTGGCATGCACACAAGCTTTGGATACATGTCCCCTTGGCAAGCCTTCTGTGTGCCCCGGGACCTGGGATCAGAGAAGAAATCCCAGCATCTCAGTTTACATGTACCCCTACAGACCCAAGATTCCCCGTTTTTCAGCATCCTCTTCCCCAGAACTGAGCATTGCCACTGGTGAGAGCCGGAGCACCCCTATGCTGGACAGGAGTTGACCCTAATTAGGCACATGGTCTGACCTTGAGTGCCCTTGCATCCTCTGCGTAGGAAACCAGGTTCAGCCTCTTCGCTGTCTGCCTGCTCACATTGCACATATGACAAGAAAAGAATCCCGGGCAAAGTGCTGCTGCCACATCCAAGCTGCAGGTCTGGTCCCCCAGAGTGGTCTGCTCTTCCATGGCAATGCCCCCTGTGCCTCCCCATCCCTGGAAACCCTTGCAGGAAGAGACGAAGAATAGCCTGCTCTTAGCCCAACATGCCATTCGGTTGGTGCCCTGATATGAATTTAGCTGTGGATGTGTGGATGTCCCTGGATGCTGTCGTTTAGACACAGGCTCTGCCATCCCATCAATTTACACCAACTCTTGGTATCAGCATCCCCCAGTCACTGCAGAAAGTTTGCTTTTTTCCCCAGCTGCTTTACCAGAATCCAAGTGTTCCCAGGGCAGCGTGAGCTCCTTTGGCAGCGGCTGTGAGACTAGACTTAAAATACTAATGGGTTGCGTTGTTGTTTTAGCACGCTGCTAGTACCATTCTGTGCAGTGCAAAGTAGGGGAGGGAATTGGCAGATGCTAAGAGATCACAGCAACAAAAGTTGAGAAAAGATGCACTGACAAAGAAAAGACAGTTCACCAGCCTGAAGGGCTTTCTGCCTGACAAATTGCAAAAACCTGCTACAGACAAATGGAGCCATGAGAACCCCTAAAAGAGAAGGTGCAAAAAACACGTATAATATCACGCGAAGGCTCCTTTGTAGTGTGAAATGACAGGCACCTTAACCAGAGCAGCTGTTATTAGCGATCCCCGAAATGACAGTTAGGAGGATGATGACAGTAATGACATACCTTTGAAGGATAAAGCCTTTATTAAGGAAAAATTAACGAAATTAATTCCTACCATTACTCAGTAATGTTTTCTAGGGTCACACAAAGGTTGAATTTGACTCTCTTTAGAGTCAATACTTTTCAGGAGCCTGCATCTCCTTATAGAAAAGAAGGTCTATTTATTTCTTGCAGATGTGTTTGCGCTTTGTATAGCTACTGCCATAATATCATCAAGCCGGTCTTTGTTAGCTAAGGATCCTTTTCACAACGCTCACCATTTTAGTTCCCATAACAACAGAATACATTTGTAATATGGAAACTCAGCTTCTCTCTAGTCTTTTGGGGTAAGACTGTTTCCTCCACTTAAAAAACAGCTGGTAATATGCTAAAGGTTTGTGCAGACCTGAAAACTCATGGAAACAGGGTAGGCAATCTGATGAAAAGCGCTTAACTTCCATATTTAAAAAACATCTTCAAGTGAAATGTCAATTTCAAATGCCTGCAGCTTTTGGCTTTGGTATAGCCAGAAATTGCTCTACCATATCTGCATTTTCTAATTAAGATATGAAATGCATGTTTTTGAATGTGCCTTTTTAGAGTCCAACAAATTCATTGTGTGTTTAGGGAAACACACAGCCGTACTGAAGTTGGCTAGCCCAGCAAGGTTTATCTTCAGCTTATAGCTCTTTCCCTGAATTCAATACTGCAGGCACAATTTAATGCAAACCCAATTTATGACTTAATGCTCCAGGGACCATAGTGGGAGATTGTTACATTATTCTTTTCTAATCCTATTTGTGTTTTAATTTGCTAAGTCTGTAATGAGGTGCATGCCTTGAATAGATTCAAGATCTTTCACATTGCTTTTGACTTTGTTTAATATAATAGATTGTACAGTTTGCATCCAGAATTGAGGTGTTCCAGTCAGTACTATCTCTTCATTTTCAAAACTAGAGTGGATAAAATTATGTTCTGAAAGTAATTGTATCCATGTTTCCTTGTTTATCACTTAATGGTTTATTTCCTGTTATAATTTTCTGTTACAATATGTGAGGTCACAAAAATCAATTCTCAGTGGACTCTGACTTGACTGTTTGAAATTACTTCCCAAACCACTCTGAAAATATTATGGAGAAAATAAAGCACTGGGTAGTAAGTGCCTGGCTACACTGGTTCTTTTGTATTACTGCATCTTTGATTTTTCGTGCTGATGAAACTCTAGTAGAAACATAGAGGAATGGAGTAAACCGCCAGCTACAGGAGATACCCCAGTGGTGATTATCAACATACCTCTATTTATGCCAATGATTTATGGTGATAAATCTACCCCAATATATCCAGAGCATTTTTGTTCTAAAATTTTATGTCTGTGATCCCCGTTGCCATTCATGTACATGGAGAATAGAAATCCCATTTCAGAACATTTCTAGATTTAAACTTTGTTTTCATTTTGTTTGGTAGAAAAATGAAAAAAAAAAACCCTCCACAAAATATTTAAATTAATTTTCATGACCATAGTATAAAACATTCCACACCACATAAACATGCAATTCAGAAAGAAAAAGTATTTGAAAAGGAAAAATTCAATGCCTTGTCTCC